>JAZDUA010000953.1:0-335165 GCA_038098605.1 Gryllus longicercus | reverse complement strand
TTCGTTATTTATGAAGATACGATACGAAACTTTTTAAATGGCTTGAAGGATAGTTATGTTTTAAAATCATACGTCACGATAACGGCGAATTTTGGACTCGTATCATTACTACGAATAAAAAAATCAATGGAGTTTCTATATTCATTGTTTTATATCCAATAGTGAGAGCAATTATAAAATAGAAAGAATTTGTTTTATTCACTTTTCACTTGATGCAACAATTAGCTTTAATATGTCACATTTCACGTACATATTTTCAAACAGATATTTACATGAAACATGTTGTAAACATCGAATATTCAAAGTACATATTTCTATGTTCTTACCCCAATGAAAGTTAAAATAGCTCAACATTTTATCTTTAAGGTAATCACATTTCACACAAACTGCTCAGTTGTTCTATTGATTTTATTGTAATTATATAATTATTTATTTACTTATATTTTGGTCCTTCAGCTGCTGTGTCCACTGAGACCCTCGAGAGATCTGATGAGTAGATGAGAGCGATAATGATGAGGTAAACGAAACATGGAGAGGCAGAAAACCCAACGAAAACTTGCAGAGAGCTCGCTTTGCCCACTACAAATTTCACATGGATTGGGCAGGGATGGAAGCGGAGCTCCAGCGATCGAAGCGTATGCGGATGTCCTTTCGCCACGAGCGGCCTCCTCTGTAGTTGCAGATTCTTATTCTTTGCTAAAAACTTCTCGAAAATCTTCAGTCTTCTTCGCAGCAAAAAATTAACGTAATTTACGAACTTGGTCCAGCTCCAGATTCACAGTATTTTTTTTTTTCACTTGACATTTTTTTTTCAAAACAATGATTAGTGAAATTGTGGGATTCACGTAACTCCTTAAGGGCTGCAATGTCGAGAGTATGTTCTCTCATGTATTTGTAGAGGCAATGCATAGACCATCGTCGAGACGTAACCGTCTTGCTTTGTACAACATCTTTACGCATGTCGCGAACAATACCTCCAGAAACGTCTCATTCAAAGTGAAAGGGGGTCTACAAACGCTTTTTGCGTCATACCGTATCTCCGATTTCTCCTCCGGACCCACGACCCCGGCACGGGCGTTTCCATGCCTTGCGCGAGGATCTACGGATGGACACGATTTAATCAATTCTGCATGATCGATTAGTTAAAAACATCAGATTTGTATCGATTCGTATATTTGCTGCCTGAGTGGATGAATATTTTGTTGCAATCGATTTTGTTAGAGTCGATTCATACTTTGTTACCTACAGGTTACCTACAGGGTACCTACTAATCTGAACATGGATTTGATCTTTCTATTCAACAATGGCTATTGAACAAAAATATTTCCACGTGCCATTGTCGAATAGACAGACTAAATACATGTTCGAAATTATTTTTTACCTCTAAGTGCTTTTATATATATATATATATATATATATATATATATATATATATATATATATATATATATATAATTTCGTATTCGGTTTCAAAATTTACCAGGCGAGTGGTTCCTTAAGAACGGACGAGCACAATGAATCCATTTCACAAGAGATGACGATTCGAGCGGCCGGAGGCAGACGCTAACTGCTGTTCCGACGGAGGGTCACGGGGCCGCTTGTGCAAACAGGCGCGCTCGGCCGGGCGCGGAGAACAGCGCGTTATACGGGGAGCTGGAGTGTCCCCGGCGGCAGAGGCGCAGCCGGATCTTCCGACCGGGCGGGAAGACAGGCAGGCGGGCGGGCGGGCAGGCGGGCAGGCGGGCAGGCAGGCAGGCAGGCAGGCAGGCAGGCAGGCAGGCAGGCAGGCGGGCAGGCAGGCAGGCGGGCAGGCAGGCAGGCAGGCAGGCAGGCAGGCAGGCAGGCAGGCAGGCAGGTAGGCGGGGCAGGCGGGCAGGCGGGCAGGCGGGCAGGCGGGCAGGCCGGGCAGGCGGGCAGGCGGGCAGGCGGCAGGCGGGCAGGCGGGCAGGCGGGCAGGCGGGCAGGCGGGCAGGCGGGCAGGCGGGCAGGCGGGCAGGCGGGCAGGCGGGCAGGCGGGCAGGCGGGCAGGCGGGCAGGCGGGCAGGCGGGCAGGCGGGCAGGCGGGCAGGCGGGCAGGCGGGCAGGCGGGCAGGCGGGCAGGCGGGCAGGCGGGCAGGCGGGGCAGGCGGGCAGGCGGGCAGGCGGGCAGGCGGGCAGGCGGGCAGGCGGGCAGGCGGGCAGGCGGCAGGCGGGCAGGCGGGCAGGCGGGCAGGCGGCAGGCCGGCAGGCCGGCAGGCCGGCAGGCCGGCAGGTAGGCAGGCAGCGGGCGGGCGGGCAGGGCAGGCGGGCGGGCAGGCCGGCAGGCAGGCAGGCAGGCAGGCAGGCGGGGCAGGCAGGCAGGCGGGCAGGCGGGGCAGGCGGGCAGGCGGGCAGGCGGGCAGGCGGGCAGGCGGGCAGGCGGGCAGGCCGGCAGGCCGGCAGGTAGGCAGGCAGGCGGGGCGGGCGGGCAGGGCGGGCGGGCGGGCAGGCGGGCAGGCGGGCAGGCCGCCGGCAGGCGGGCAGGCCGCGGGCAGGCGGGCAGGCCGGCAGGCGGGCAGGCGGGCAGGCGGGCAGGCGGGCAGGCGGGCAGGCGGCAGGCCGGCAGGCCGGCAGGCAGGCTGGCAGGCTGGCAGGCCGGCAGGCCGGCAGGCAGGCTGGCAGGCCGGCAGGCAGGCCGGCAGGCAGGAAGGCAGGCTGGCAGGCTGGCAGGCAGGCAGGCAGGCAGGAAGGCTGGCTGGCTGTATAGTTGGCGGGTGGGCGCACGGCAGGCGGGCAACGAAGTGGGCGAGTGGGCGTACACTGACGCTCAATGCCGCCCAGGACGCTGCCCCAGTGCGGGATCCTATTGAGCAGCCTTCGGCCGCGAGGCAACACAGCAGTTCTTGTTTGCTGCTGCCACGCCGAAATATTTCTTCGTGTAAAACCCACACGCGCGCCCACGGATGGGCCCTTCCTCAATATGTACAATTACATTTACATTATGGATAATACAAATATTTACACTGAATTGGATTCTTAATGGCCGGATGGGGCACTTGCCCTCAGGCGTCACTGGTGTACCATCTGGTGTGGGACTGGGTGTGGGCGTGAGAGGACCTCTGATGTTCAAAATCCTTGATGCACATTACAGAAAATATTAAATCTGGGTGAAACTCTTTGCAGATGATTGCATCTCCTCGGAGAGGTAACGGAGATTGAAGGACAACAGAATCCGCAGGACGATATCTACACTTTCAAAACGGGCACATAGTAGCCGTATGAAAATTGAAGCCTTTAAAACGAAATCTATGATATTTCTCGTAAACTATCTCCACCAAAATACAACTGTTCTCTCGCCGATTAGATAATTTTATTTACAAAGAGTCAAAGACCTGGAAATAATTCTAAATAGAAAAGTAACTTGAAAGAACGGGTGAATTTATCATTAAATAAAGCGTGGCGAAATCTTCACTTAAGCTGGATAAGGAATCGTACAGAAATAACCCTAACCAGTATAACCAAGTATAAAACTCGAGAGAAAAAGCAAGGAAGCGATGCGAGTTTTGTTTTGAGTTGTGCTTTTGAGGAAGTTTTGATGTGTGAACAGAACGATACGAGATTGAAATAGCTTAGCAGCACCACAGTGTTAAAATTCTTCAACGCTCACTAAATTAAAAAAAAAATCCTTAATGATATTTGATAGTAATATCGTTTAGATGAATTCTATAAAGTGTAAACTTGGGATTCTTATTCTTAATTAAGTTATACTATTTAGAATATTCTTTAAAGATTGGAACTTGCCACTGGAAAAGTTTTCTTGCAGCAACAAAATCTTCATTTTATCATATTATTATTATTATTATTATTATTATTATTATTATTATTATATTATTATTATTATTATTATTATTATTTATTATCATTTACTACTATTACTAGTACTGCTATTACTATTACTAGTACTGCTATTACTATTACTAGTACTGCTATTACTATTACTAGTACTGCTATTACTATTACTAGTACTACTATTACTATTACTAGTACTGCTACTACTGTAGTAATAGTAGTAATAGTAATAGTAGCAATAGTAGTAATAGCAATAGTAGTAATAGTAGCAATAGTAGCAATAGTAGTAATAGTAATTAGTAGTAGTAGTAGTAGTAGTAGTAGTAGTAGTAGTAGTAGCTATCGATAATAGTTTTCTTCAGTGCCTTATGTAAAAACGTTTCAAAATTAGTGCAGTTACAAACTGATGTGTACATTAATAGAAAAGGCAATTAAACACCGAAAAATACACTTTTCTATAGACACGTTAATAAAAAATTTGAAAATCAATGTTTTCGTGCTGGAGAACATAAAGTGTAAAGAGTTATTTGCTATCTAGCTGGTCCCTCCTCAGCGTGAGTCCTCATAAATGGATGTACTGATCATGCACATCATATCGGCCATTTAAGCACGTTGAAAGTGTGTAAACTCTTGTACAACCCGGCATATGTTGTGTGGCCAACAATGGCGAAGGTGTCTTTTTACGTTTTACTCCTTATATTTGATGTGTGTATAACTAGCAAAAACATAACAAACCCGAAGGGACACTTGCTTGGTATAGGCAATATGAATATCGCACATAAACAATTATTAAGTAACCTAGTGGTGGTACAAAATGGCACAGGCTTTCCCGTAAGCATTTTTCTATTTCCTTTGGTCTCGGCTAGCTATTTGGACTTACATACTCTTGTCTGCTGCCATCTATCGCCGCTCAAATTACATTTTTTTAAAAATGTTCCTTATTTTTCGGTTTCCCAATAGTAGAACGGAAATATTATTTTAAGAATATTGAAGAACAGTAAACCTCCTCCTAAATTGCAATGTTCCTTTAAACATTTGGAACAGTTTTTTAAAAAAATGAGCTTAAGAGCTACAGTCAATTTGATATTTGAAGCTCTTTTTCAGAGGAACTTTTTGAGTTCGAAAAACTTCGTCATTTAAAGCACTTTAACTCACAAATACAATAGTGTTTACAAATTGCTGGAAATTTTCATATTAACGGCTTGAGAAATCTTTCAAAGAAATGACATTTCTGTAATTAAAAAAAAATTACGTCATATTAATGAGTGCAATTAGCACTATCCGTTCGAAAAGCTTGAAGAAAAAATTGGAGCTGTTTTTGAGAAAATGGCGATTGGAGGTTTTTAAAAATGCGAAATTTTGAGCTACTTTTCACAAAAACGGTTGACTTAACGAGAAACTTTATCTGGCATTTTTTAAGCATGTGTACTCATAAATACAACTGTGTGAAAAAATCGTCACTAGTGTAAATATTATCGACGTGAGAGATGTCAAACAAATTACATTTTTGTAATTTTTTGGAAACAAAAGGATAGAGCAAATTGATGTTTATGTCATCTCATAGAGTACATTAGCACTACCCCTACCGAAGCTTAAAGAACAAATTTGGAGCCACTTTTAAAAAAAAATATTATTTTTGTTATTTTTTAAATTTAACATGTTTCACGCAATATTGCGCGTGAACTACTAAAATTTTCAAAACAATGTATGACCTTAATAAAATAACTAATTATGGACAACAAATTTTATTTGAAAGAAAAAAAACTATTTTTAATTTTGTAGTTGTAAGAATACACCGAGAAAAAAATCATACTTTTAAAATTTTCGAAAGTTCAGACTTACCCATGAAATTCGGACCTCTGCCACTTTATATGTGTATTTTACTCAATTCTTATAAGAAGCTTAGAGAAAATATTAAAAGCAGATTTTGAGAAAATTTTGAAAATTTCCGGGAGGCTTTATGTAAAATACCCAAAATTTTAAAGAATGTTCTTCAAAATCTCAAAGTTTTGACTCGAGATAAATGGACAGGGGCATGATAAAAAAGAATTATAAACATTACTAGTAGTGTTACAGAATGGCACATACTTTCTCGTATTAGTTTTCTATTTCCATTGGTCAGGGCTACTATCGGTGTTGGCGCGTACTCTAGCCAGCTGCCATCTATCTCGCCTAAAGTATAATTTATTTAACTTTTATCAATTTTTGGTTTCCTAATAGTAGAACCGAAATATTACTTTAAGAATATTAAAGATGAATAAAACCATGTCCGGGGTTAACACTGACATGACAGTAAAAGGCTGTACTCGAGTACATGTCAGGCTGCAAAAACCACAACGACAGCATAGTGGATTTTCAGTGGGTAATCTGGGGGCAAAGGCGGATGAAAAATACTAAGTAACCCGCTGATATACTGTTTTCGATGAAGCAACATTCCGATCCACTACAATAGCAAAAAATCATAACAACCAAATAGTCTATATCAAATGGAACACTGCCATCCCATTTTTTTCGAATGTGAAGGAAGGGAATGTATTTTTCTTTGCGAACTTCGGAGCAACAAATAAAATGCCGAAGTGAAGGAGATTTGGAAGGTAGAAATATAAATGAAAACACTAACGGCAGAATCGATTTCAAAATGATGACAACTGCTGTATCGCATACCTTATAGATAAAAAGAGAGAATGATGGGAACAAGGCAGGTGGAGTAGGGCAATATCGAACGAACATAAGGAGCCATACGATCGTAACCCACGAAGTGAAATTTCACATACTTTCACATACAAAACAATCTCTGACAAGTTTTACGTATTATTCAATGAAAGCTCGTTTTGTTCAAGAAATAGTTAACTTTGGTACAGTTTTAAGACTTTCTCTGAGCGACAAAAGGGTATTTCGAAAGTACCGGTGTTAATATCTACACGAGAGAGTGCAGTTTTTTTAACATAAATGAAATCGAATAGTGGATAATAAATGCCTTTGTGATCATTGATCACGATCAATATACTTATTTGTTTTGGAATGAAAACTATGAGGCAACAAATAAAAAAAACTTAATGCAGCAAATTTCACTTATAACCTATACAACAAAATATTGTATCGGGATATCTACAAATCGGCCGGTAATGTTTAAAAATAGTGCGTGAAATACGTTAAAATCATTTGCGACATTTTAAAAATTGGACACATTATTAGATAAATAAATAATATATAAATAAATAAACAAACAAATAAATACATGTAAATACAAATAAATAAATATATACAAATTAAAAAATTAACGAATACTCCTGAACCGTTGTAGAAAAATATCTTCTGAACCACTGTAGTAATAGAAATGCGGTCTTCACTAAAACAAATGTTTGCGAGGGCCACATACTAATATCGCTTGTGGGTATAATAGAGATACAACTAAAACTAATGGTGCTACAAAATGGCACAGACTTTCCCGTATAAGTTTTCTGTTTCCTTTGATCTCTGCTAGCTATTCGGACTTGCCCCCTGGCTCTTGCCAGCTGCCATCTATCAGTACCTAAAGTACATTAAAAAAAAATCTTATTTTTTTAAAAAAAAATCTTATTTTTTTGGTTTCTTAAGAGTATAACGAAAATATTATTTTAAGAATAGAACAATACAATGTTTATGTCGACCTCATAAATTACATTTAGCACTATCCCTACCAAAAGTTTAAAGGAAAAAATTCGAGCAATTTGAGAACATCTTGTTTTTGTAAATTTCTTAAAATTGTAAATATTGCACGCCATATTGCGCGGAAACTACTAATGGTTTTAAATAATGTACATGACCTTAATGAAAGAATTAATTGTGGACAACAAATCTAATTTGAAGGAAAACCTCTATCTTCAATTCTGTAGTTGTAGGAAGACGCCAAAAAAACTCAAACTTCTGCAAATTTCGAAAATTTATAATTAACTGTGAAAAACGCACCTATGCCACTTTTATAAGTGCATTTTACTCTATTTTTACAAGAAATTTTAAAAAAAATTGGAGCCTTTTTTTGAGAAAATGTTGAAAATGTCCGGGTGCTTCAAGTAAAGTACCTCCAAATTTTAGTGACAGTTTTTTTCAAAATCGCGGGACTCGAGTCGAGCGATATTGACCGGGGAATATCCATTTTGGAAAAAATCGTACGTATAGTTTAGGTGCTAGTGGTGTTGACTGACGGACAGACGGACGGATGGATGGATGGATGGATGGACAGACGGAGAAATGCAGTTTTTTACAATATTTCTTTCATAAACTGCAATAATAATAAGTTAGTATTGTATGTATGTTTAATTATGTTTTTGGTTTTATTTCATTGTGTTGGTTTACTCTATCGAATTTGAAGATCTGGCATTGTTGGACAACTATGATCCAGATTTTAACAATATTTATTTAATACAAGGCACATTAATACACTTATGTTTGGGATAATAAATTAATATTGATTGTGCATTATAGTATCTAATGTGTTTCAGTTGTTTGTACTCTTCATACTCTAATTTAATACCAGACGTCATGCGTGGTTGTGTAACTATGCAGTTTTTAACAAAATGTATTTCATAAACGTCCACAGTAATGAACTTCTGTTTAGAGTAATACATTAGCATTGTAGGTGTGTATAATTATTTTGGCAGGGAGGGGCAGCGAGCGGTGCGCCTCGGTCCACAAGCGCTTCCTCGCGACAGCCGCATCGATTCTGGCAACCGCGGCCGCGACCGACGAGGCCTTTCGCAGCGAAAGCAAGGCAGCGCGCGTGCTGCGTTCCAGAGCGCCACGCCGCCGCGGAGACGCCGTGCGTGCGCCGTTGGGCTGGTCTCTCCCACTCGCTCTTGTTGTACCGCCAAGTGATAAACACATTGGAAAAGGCCGGCGTATCGGATGGGATCATGAGAACCTACACATTAGTTATGAAATGCACATTGTTCGAGGAGAGATGTGTGCATGTAGCGTAAACTTCGTGTTTTTTTTATAAGAAATCGTCGAGCGGAACGCAATTAGAAAACACGGTGAAATAAAACATAGTGCACACGTATCAACTTGACCACAGTGTGGAAAAATAAAACAAAGACAAATTGTGTGAAGTTATTCTGGAATCATATGTAGTTCTGTTCTCATTAAAAACATGTCATCAGTTTTGTTGATGTGTGAAATTAGGCAGGTTAGTAAGAAAGAAAATAAATATGAACATGAAAACAATTACGTGGACAAAACGAATTACAAAATCTTGAATGGGTTCTATTTTTGCTAGTTGAAGTGTACGGTGGACTGCAAGAAAGTGAGCAAAGGAAAACAAACTTCAGCGTTTTAGAGTAGTAAAATAATTACAAAATTATTCCGCTAGAAAGTACTAACAGTTTCATCATGCGTATGCGCGTCTTGAAAATTCTATATGTACGACAATTGTTTTGCACAATGAACGGAAGAAAACAGCAATGTCACAATAACATCTGGAAAAGATAAACGCGTTTCGTCCCCAGTAAAATACAATAAAGGATAAAACGGATGAATTAAAATCCTCTATCAGAATAACATAGATTTGATTTGATTAATTTTCTCCAAGAACAGTAAAAGTGTATGTGACGTACGAGGGAAAAGTACACTCTCCGCCCGTTTTACTGAGCTCTGTAATCCCTTGCCCACATTTCACTATAAATAGCCATCTTTTAATCACTTAATAATAAACAGTTGACTAATGAATGTAAGTACCAATCAAGAGAGGTTAGCAACATTTAAAACATAGACATTTTCGCTCCCGAGTTATAGAAAATGTATTTGCGCCAGTAAACGAACTACAGATTTGATTTTTTTAGTACTGCCGACAAAAAAGTAACTATCTAAATAGAGTTCCATAAAACGTGCGTTTATAAAAGCTACATTACTACACTGATTGAATGTTATCTGCTCAGATAAAAAACAATAATTATTATTATAAATATTTATTATAAATACATAACCAAGAATTATACTATCGATTATTTAATTTGTTTATTCGAGAGCCGTTGGACTGTTCAAGATAGTAAATATGACTCATTATCAGAAACATTTACAGTTTAACAAGATTAAAATGTCATTCCTTTGCTTCTACCTCCAAGATCTTTATTTATCAAATGTAACTTCATGCGAATGTAACTTCAAATTAACTTCCCCCAATAGCACGTCACACACAGTGTTTAACTGTCTGTGACGTAAATAAATAAATAAAAATAAAAGAAATATAAACATCTACAACGACGTAATGAAAGCAACCGGAAAGGAAACGCACTTACAGTTCGCTGTCTCTTCGTAGAGATTAAAACCTTTTTAAAGCAAACTTAAAATTTAAATAGCCTGAATTACAAGACGCTTCACGTCCGTTTCCACCGCCACAAATTAATAGAGATGATTAATTAATAGAAGAGTGATTAAGTGCATCACCAAGAAATAACATGAAACCGCACGCATTGGAGGAATTTCGTACAGCATAGTTTCACTTTCTATTTATTGGTAACTATTTTATATCTCCCTGAATTACTCGAAACTTTTAGTCACTAGGTTATGAGACTACATTTAATACTTACGAATGGAACCGGAAAATGACTGCATGTATAATATATAATCTGTCATTTTACACACACACACACGTTATATAACACACACTGTTACATATACATATTTACGGATTCTTCCCCTTCATATGCTTATCCACAAAAATTGCAATAGCCATTAATGCGTTCTCTCCCACATTACGACGTGATTAACACATCAAAGCAATCGGCATATCAGATTTAAATCGACGAGGGCACCTAACGATGTAATTATATAGCAATTGTCTGGAAACTCATTATTTGTAATAAAGCGCATTAATACTTCACGTTTTCCTTCATACAATATTGTAAACGAAGCGCGACCATCAAACTGGCGAGATGAACGGCCGTAACGAACCTTCAGAATCGTGAATGCATTCTTTCCTAATGCGACCTGGGTTGTTCCATAGTAAGTTGCGTAAAGCTGTATTGGGTTACAAATAAAAAGTTACTCTCGTTTACTTTTAGAGAGGCATGACAATGAAAAGCAAAATTCGTCTGTAAAAAGATACTGTAGTTGAGTTGAAAAAAGTGTGTTTAAAAGTACATTTACTACAAAAAAAAGTCACTAAAGTATTAAATGAGAACAAAATGCAATTAATATCTTTTTGCACATATATTTAAAGAATCCGTACCAATAATCAAATACTATTTTGTACACGTGAATTTTCTAGGCGTCATTAATACAAAACTTATTTCAACATAATGAAAGATTTTCCCTACCTTCAGATACATATTTAAGACCTTTCGGATATGGTATAATAAATAATATTATTAGTCAATGCTATACAAACTTTTATTCTATTGTTAGTCGAGCAATACAGGAAAAAAGATAAAATATTTTTGTAGAACTTCATATTTCATTCACTCTATGGGTAATGTCGAGTCAACACAAACGCACATTGACTGGTACGGAGCTGGACTGGTCTATTCAGGGCTGTGAAATAGCAACAATAGCGGCCAGACTTCCCGCGGTCGCGTTCTCCCGTTGCTCGCATGTCACCCTCATTTCACTAGATTAGAGTCTATCGCGTCGCATCCCCCTCCCCCCTCTGCCCCTGACGGAAAGATCAGGTACCGCCAAGAGTTTCGCCCACTGCAAGCAGCCCTGCCTACACAACAATGCTGGTAAAATTCAAATTATACACATTTTAAATTTAGCAATTTAGTATAATGAGAACGAGAGATAAACTAACTACGACAAAAATATGTATGTTTAAAAAAATTTAAGGACATACAAAACCAAAATTGTTTTCGGGACAATTTATCCTTTCATCAGTGGATTTTTTACAGCAACTAAAGAGGAAGAAAACTTCTTTAAGCTAAAGTAGTTTAAGTTGTATCTATATTTTTTTTCTTATAAGTTGCAGAAAAAATCCACTAGTGGTGTAATACTTATCCCGAGAAGTAGTTTTAGTTTCGTATGTACTCAATTTATTACATCATACACAAGTTGTGTTGTGGTTTTATTATATATCATATCCATTTTAATATGTATTAGCACGGGATTTCTGCTGCCACCAAAGAATACTAGCGAGAATTCACCTACACAAGCTAAGGTACTCCATGTACAATTTCTCTATGCAAGAGCTTCGAATCTAAAATTAACAGTTTAGAATCGATGCGCATTTTGATTAGTAGCAATTTGCAAGTTGGCTATGTAACATTATTTCATAGTCCAGTTTGTTATTGATATAGACTTTTAAATGCCTCGTTACATAATGTCAGTAAGTTTCACTATTATTTGTAACTTAGACCACTTTATTTCTTAAGCCTTCAATCCCAAATCTCGGCAAATACCTACAAAGTATGAATTGTTGCAGCTATTAAAATTATATCTACATGAAATATTTATTCCTCTAATCTTGTTTAAATTTTTAAGACTTCATAGAAGCTTTCTTCTAGAACACAGATTGTTCATGAAATGCCGGGGCCCAAATTCCGTACTTCAAATATTCGTGACATGTTATTTCATGTTGATCAACTACGGAGGGAAAGAAAAGCGTGGGCGAAACTCCACTTTATTCCGAGACTCCGTGAATTTATTCCGCGAAGTCGAATAAGGAGTCGACCGTGGAGGCCACGAAGTAGACGCTCGTATCAAGGTTTTACGTATCAAGGTCGGCCGTTCGATTAACGCCGAGTGGGCGAGAGCCCAAGACTTAGCTGCGCGCTGGCTGTCGGCGGAAGGACACGGCCCAGAAGGAAGACAAGAACTGAGCTCGTTTATCGACAGGGCTCGTTGAAATTCTGCTCTTATATCTAAGATCGAGGAATATTGTTCACTATCGATTACATATTCACGTGATTCCTACTGAGCTACTAGCTAAACTTGAAAATAAATACGCATCACAATTTCAATTATTGTTTATTAATACAACTAGTTTAACTGAGACGACGCAACCTTTTCGTATATACGCCATTTAACGTAAATCAATGGGAATAAAGCAATAAATATCGGGATTTAGTGTTTGATTTGCAGTATATATATATATATATATATATATATATATATATATATATATATATATATATATATATATATATATGCGTACATCGGTATATTTAGTGTGACGCACGGGAAATCCGGGAACACAGTTCCAGTTTTAGAAATGAATAAAAATGAAGATTAGCATCATTTTATGTTATTAAGTCGTAAACATTGTTCGTTTTTTCATTACATTAAAATGAAGTGATTCGCACAAAAATACCAATAAGTGTTTGTCCTACAAAGCAAAACAAAAGTTTATTACTTATTACATTTAAACTGTGAAAGCAAAATTGCGTACTAATTTCAAATGCACGCCGTATATTTGAAATAGCCTAATTGGAGTGTATGTGAAGAAATCAACAAGTTAATCTGCCGGAAAGCCAAACGTTCCATGTACCATCCAGCCGATGAAACGGTGATGGCTCCGGAACACCGGGGTCCTGCCCTGCCTCCCAACGGGATCTGGGCGTCCAGGAGGACTCTTTCCAAAGGCTCGGGAAGAGCTCTTTGATCGCAGCGTTCATGTCGACGGGAACGACGCCATCGTAATTTACGAGCGTAAACTTCACACCACCGCTTGCTGCTGCTGGGCATTGCGACTACTGGCGCCATACCGCGCCGCGGCGGCTCCAACGTGCACCTTCGGAAAAGTCGGAAATTTGCGAGTGGAGGCACAAGGTCACACTCACAGTGAGACTGCAAAATCAAAACGGAAGAAAAAATGCAGCAAATAAAGCAGAATCAAGAAGGAGGTAAAGAAAGACGTCAATTAAAACAAGGCGGAACTTATAATAAAAAAAATCGTAGCAAAACTCTAGTTTTAAACATTGTATAGTAATAAAAGGGGAAGATAAATATTCAAAGAATACTAAGAAAAGCAAGAAAGAAATTACTAGCAGGCAGCGAAACTAATGTGCATTTAAGTAGAACTGCACGATGGTTTGATTAATGATTGAATAATGTTTCCGGGCACGTCAACTTGTACGGTCATTCGATCCCAAGTGGCTTCTCCGCAGGGCGCCGCCCCAGCCGGCAACACCCTCGAAGCTCCCGTCTGGTCCTCCGACACTGGTGCTAGTGCAGGGCTTGGAACAGGAAGGGAAGATGCGTGCGGTCGGTAGAGCTTTTGTTGAGTACTTCTCCGGCATTCGCCAGGTATTGACCTGAGAAAGCACAGAAAACTAGCGATGACAGCAGACGGCCGCTAACTTTGTATTCCAGACAGGCTAGATTCGACCTAGCTATAGAGCTGGTGGAGAACGTCTTCCCGCCGTTGGGACTCGACCATATGACCTCCCGGGCAGTGTTCCTACAGACGAGCGACGAAGCCGATTGTGAGCTGAACTCAGGCGGAATGAAGTATCCAAAAAGAAGGTGCCAAAATGAGGGTAATGACTGTACACCCAGACAGCAAAACTACATTATCGGGATTTACACATTACTTTACAGTGAATACTTTCTTTCAGCTTCAGCTACCCTTCTGGTGCCGCAACGACCAAATCAATTAGTCGATCCGAGGCAGGAACAGAAAAATAAGCCATACGTCAAGGGAACACTCGGGACGGAATGGAGAGAAGGAACGTCAACGACCGTAGCGAAGAAATAAGAAACTGAAAACAGAACCAGAATCTCTTGTTCAGTCGAATATAAGAGGAAACCAACGACGCAGTCGCCAACATATTTGCCATTCATTCGTCTCTGACAAGACCCTTCACCCACAGTTCAAATTCGTTCCATGTGCAATGGTGGTGGACACAAGAGCGTTGCGGCAAGTTTTTAAAATGTATTAAAGTGTCTGGTTTCATTTCATTTTATCGTTCGCTCTATTGGAGTCTATCGTTCATTTCCCAACCAGCGCCCCAGGTGATTCGGAACAAATTTCGCTATTCCGCGAACATAATCGCACACTCTCATTCCAATTACCCTCATTCAGTCTCTAATAACAATAGATGTGTAACAGTAGATCGTGTAAAATATCACTGTGATCCTTTTTGGAATTGAGTCCTCTTTAGAAGTGAATCTGCAGTTGCAAAAATCGGCAACGTGTTCGTGCAAAATAAATTCCGATCTTACTTCACATCACACCCTACCTTTTTAAGGGGTTGAAACGTCAATAAGCCGAAGCAATGCGAACGACAATTTCATATCACCAAGTTGAACAACCAGGTACTCGCTTCCGATCGCAACAGAAATTTTAACAAATGAATGGGTGAAAATCAGAACGGTATAAGTGACATTTTATAAGTTCTGAGAAATCTTTTTTATTTAAGTCAATATCACTGTGAAGTCATCATGCTTTGTTTTATCACTCAAACCACGGCATATCAATTATTCGTTTAAACCATGAAAATTCATTGGCACCGAAATATAGCCTAAAATAAACACGTTTTTCTAACAATTTATAACAAGTTATAAGACTTATTCCGTTTTGGTTTCCACCCATTCAAATGTCGCAGCGAATTACGATTCATAAAATGGCAAGACGTGAAACACACAACATGTGTACTTGACTATTGAGGGAGAGATTTGTGGCAATAATGCAAGGTATAATAAGAAAAGGTTTACGAGAATGATGAATGAAATATTCAACAGTAATGCATAAAAAAATTAACTAAGCTTGTGAAAAGGTTTGCAATTGAGGGAAAACGTCGAAAGCCATGTTTCTCCGCTTCTCAAAAGATGGTTGTAATGGGCAACGACCTTCTGTAACCCATGGCCCGACGTTTCACTTTCTCAGAAACCACAAGTTTAGACACGCCAAGCAGGGATGTACAAATAGTCACATTAACAACGGATTTCCATCCTCCTTTTATCAATTTCCCCACAAAAGGAACTTTATTTCTATACGTATACCGCCCACCTTTATACAGGCAATGCTTCACCTTGGAGCATACGTATCGAATTTTTTTGTATTCCAGACTACTCGTTCATCTTTTTGCAACCCTACAAAAATAGTTTTCCTGCTGAAAAATATGCTAAGTAATCTACGTTTCCCAACCTTATTCAATTTTCCTGTTTACAATCCAAAAATAAAAATAAATATAAAAAAAATATTCGGAAGTACAGTGGAACTTATAAACCACATTGTGTATTATCAAAAAAGCAGGCTTTGAAAGTAGGCACCGAATTTTCGAACAATAAAACTCCAAATTAAAGCCTTTTTTGTTTTGCTATTAATGCACCACATGTTTGTTTTTTCCCCTCTTCGACCGCGCTGTACTCAAGATTTCACCCTTCCCCTTCTCAATCCCCACAATTCCCCACCAATCCCCTCCGCAATCATCCCCGGCAATGCGGTTCACGTTCGCATTATGCGTCTCTGCATTAACACGAAGACTAATGACTAAGTTCAGCTTTGTTAAAATGATATATGGTGAAGTGTTGATTGACGTCTGTCAAACTGCAGTGTTGGGGAATAAAATATTGAATGAAAATGACCTTAAAAATACGCCCCCGAAGCGATCCGTCTGCTAGTAAATCTTCTTGATTGCCATGTCGGGTGTCGAAAGTGAATATGAGTAAGTACATTAACGACAACCGAAAATACTTTTCACATAGGTACTTGGTCGTTAAAATTATTACATCGGTATCGAAATGTTGCAACAAACTAAACAATTTTGGGATAAATTAGAGCGAACCCCACTGCAGATCATAGATACGTCTAATAACCTGCTAAACATGTCAATAATCTCCTGAAACCAAAATTCAAATAAATTTTATCAGCGAATTGATATTCATATATAATCTTGCATTTGAAAACGTTAACATTCAAAGTTTCTACATAAAAAAATTGTTTTCAGTACAGTGATCATCAGTTAATCATTTCCGAGGTGAGATACGTAATCAATCAATCAAATTAATTTTTTACACTGTTGGGTAGAAAGCAAGGAGTGTGAAACGCTTTCCGAGAAGGATAAATCCCTGGAGGACGAAGCGCGAAACACAATCTCGCGAGTTCGACATCTCCCAACATGGTGATGCAAGCAAACTAATAAATAGCACTGTCAGTTTATTGAAGGAAAAGAAGAAAGCTTACAAACAAAACAAAGTTAGGGATATTTACTGAATTTTGCTTGCCTCTGCCTTGAATTAGAACAAATCATTATCAATATTATCACATCATTTGGATATTTTTCACTGTGGGCACACGTGTAACACTCAGATTTACTACATTTCACGAAAAATAACATGGTTTCTGGGAGTTTCGTGCCCACGGCTAATTTTCGATAAACGAAACATTCGCCATTTCGTACCCCATATTCTTCATACGAGCGCACGTAACAAAAGACTTCGATTCATTCTTCTGTCTTGTGAATGCGCAGGAACGATAGCGACGAGTACGTGATTAATATTAACGAAGGGCCAGAGGCACGGGACCGCCCGCGAACCAAATTCGTCCGCCACGGCACGGTCGGCGTCGGCTGGAGGTCAGGGCCCCGCGGGGAATCGATCGTGGGACCTTCGCGTGCTTGCGGCCTCGCCTCCGCGTCTCTCCAAATACCTTCCTCCTGCCACCCCCGCCGCCGCTTTACGATTGCACCGTGCGGAGAAGACGCCCCCGCCACCGCCCCCCGCCTCTTGCCCAGGTCGCGAAAACCCAGGGTCACCGGACGGCCGCGGCCGCCGCGTATTTATAATGCACGCGCTAGACACCAACGCGACGGGACAGCGCTGTGGGCCAATGCAAATTGCAAGTGGAGCACCGTTGTCATTCATATCCCAACACATCCAACAAGACTTTTCCTTCAGCTGTGGAAACGACGATATTTGCTCCCAAAAAGAACCCTTTGAGCAAGAATCTGGATCTTTGAAGGACACATTTCGCTGCAAAATTAGTTTTCCTAATGCACATCAATAATGATGGCAAACTTGACGGTGAAATGCAGAAATATAATTTTATTTCACCCTCTAAATCTATCAAAAATTAAGTACATCGCTTCTCAAAAGTTCACGACTTAACAGGAGTACTTGTGTATGTAACGACTTAACATGAGTAAATGTGAAGTGGAATGAAACTATGAAATAATAAGCGCTAGAACTTGTAAGGGCTGCGCATGTTCTGACAGACTAACTGTTTGACATTCAAAAGTGATTTGAGTGTTGCGCTAAAGTAAGTACGACTACAATACTTTTCACGCTGTTCATCAATTGTTATTTATTTACACGATTGACGTGTAAAGTGACAACTACATAGGGAAACATAAAGTGAAGAGTAACATTACGCTTCCGTTCAAAAGCCAAACTCACGTAAATATAAAAGACAAGAATTCTACAGAAACCAATTGTCTTTTTGAAAATGGATGTGCGCGAATGTTTGAAAGAAGCCAGGATCTGATCACATCTCTCAATATTGTTTTTTACTTAACCATTCATCAACGAATGACCGGCAGAGGTGTTTCAGAGCTTCAACTGAGTCACTGCTGTGCCTCTGAGCAGAAGGTCCTCGGGGTCGAATTCCGACAATAGCAGGATTTTAGATACTAGCTAGATAGCTAGGTCGAATTCAGCAGCTGTCTGGAGGAGAATTCTAGAGACCAGCTGCACTGATGGTTTTCCAATGGATTCTCCAACACCAGGCGAATGCCGGAGCAGTAATTAACTAACGGGCCACGGACAGTTTGCGATCTTTCCTCTCTCTTCCTGGTCGTATCCTCACCTCTTCCACACGCTTACACTTAATTCCATGTCCTACACCATCACTCACGACGGGAGTCCAACCGAGAGTTTAAAGCTTCTCCCGGCTGGGACGTGTCACATACCCTGATCGGAGAAGCCCGCAAGTTGACGTGTAGGTGTCCGCCGGATTTCACCATCCGGCGGGGGAAGAACACCACTTCCTCATAAAATACGCTCTACACGTCTGGGACGAATGACCACAGCGAACGCGCCAGGCAACTTGAGTAATCAATCACTTAGTCTATCAATCGCCCTCCAGAAATGTTCCAAGTTGCGACGGGGTGGAAAGGGTTCGCTCTAGAACCTCTGCAACGTGTCGAAGCTTCCTCGTCCAATCCCTATATTCAATCAAACAAGGAATGATTTATTCCACAAGGGAGCTTTTTCAAGATTCCGAATCTTTCCGAGAAGTAGCCCTCAACAATAGCAGCGGAAGTTTTAGCCCACGCCTTTTGTTTCTTTCTTCAAACGCCTGTTTCGCAATCGTCAGTTTCAACCGTTCACCTCTCAGCGGCTCTACCGAGAAGAACACATCACGCGGAGCCTCCATTAGGCTCATTGAGAAACAGCCGGTCCCTGACCTCGAAAGCCGCACTCCTTTCGAATTTAATTCTTGCGGCTGAAAGTTCCGGCCATCGATCAGCGACAGTTGCAATTACTTCGCGAGGGCGGCCTTTCTCCAGGGACCCCCACGTGCGCCGCTCCAGAACGCCGGCCCTCCCAGCAGGCACTTCGAGGACTTATTGTTAGTTCGCAGCATTCTGCAACGGAAATACTAGCGGCATCAGCGTTTATAAAACTAATAACCTAGGGCGCGTGAGAGACGGCAATGCATACGGAAGTTAATGACGGTGGGAGTGGTAATAACTACAACAAAAATAATAGAAATATAATAATAGAAATAATAATAATAATTATTATTATTGCTATTATTATTATTATTACTGGTAACAGGACTTAGAATTAACTGGCCGTCCACAAGAGCTTCAGAGGAGACAACAGCAACGCAATTTTTGACTCGTCCGCGCCGAGCGAGAGGCTGAGGTGGAGGCGGAGGCGGAGGCCTGCGCCGCGGCTGCTTCTCTCCACTCACCTTCCGCACTGGCACGGGAAGATTACGGCCCATTCACAACGCGACGTGAACATTTACATAAGTGATACACTGAAGGGTTCACAATGTCTAACATATACGTAAGCAAAATAAAGAGTTTCTATTGGCTGTGAGACATTTGGTTGGATAACTATTAATAACTATAACTAACTATTGGTTGGATGTGAGAATCGATTTCGAACTATCGACGGTGGCCATGGCCGATATGGCGTTAGTTCGTCTACTGACTTCGCTATTTCGATTCTCGATTTTGAGTTAACATACTGTGATTGGTTTGTTTCTTATGTCTTACTTATTCAGAAGCGCAGAAGCTTGCAAGCTTTTAAGTTATCGTCTTACGTGCTATGCTTTACTATGCGAACGCATAGTAAATGAGTCCGCTCTTGGACGTAGCCGTAACTTTTATGTCAACGCCGTGATTATGTTTGGTTTTATTGTGAAAGTGATTATGTAAGGGCCCCGCCGGACAAGGGCCTCTAATAGGCTTTTAAACCACATTTTATGATTCTTCAAAAATTGTACCCTATTATGTAATAACTAGGGGAGGATTTTGATGACCCAAAACATCGTCAAAAATGATCAATAAAATTCTCTTAAAATGTTTTTAAAATGCCCTAAAACTAGAGAAAAAAGACTTAACAAAGTTATCAAAAACACTTCGGATGAACAATTCAAGCTTTTGGATACGTTACTGATGTAATCGATACATCCATTCGTTCAAGTGAACTCAGCTTGCCAACTTTTGCATTGGACTGTTCCTCACCAGGAGATTTTTGTCTTTAGCTATCCCGAAATCGACTATGGCGCTGATAGTCACACAGGAACCTTAGATTACATCCAACGGGTGACAGCACAATTTATGAGCGAAGAAATCGAATAGGCTACTCAGTGAGTGGAGAACATTTGTGTCATCTCGTAAATAGTATATGAAGCCAGTACCATTAAAATGACATTAAAATCGATGAAATCAGCAAAAAATGCATAAAAAAATAATGGAAAAGGGTTTAAAAATGACTCATTAGTCGAAATCGACAAAAAATACAAAAAAAAGAATAATGAGCCATTTCCTTTTGTCTTAACATAAAATAAATTTCTATACTAAAAGGCATTGTTCTATAGAGAAAAAAGAAATAATACATTTCATTAAAATCCACCTCTAATTTACACTACACCACGTTTACATTTATTTTAATTAAGTCTGTTTATTGTTTTAAATATATTCCGGAGACTCCTAGTTAAGGGCACACGAACGCAATCATCTGGTCCTGGGGTGATGTAATGCATAAACAGACTAAGCACATGTTTACAGCCAGATTGTTTTTCGAAACAAAATTTTATATCAGTTCATGAAGTGTAAATTATTTCAATATTCCAATTTTTTAAATTGCAAGGGTCATTTAAAGGGTAGTATCGATTGCACTTGTTCAATATTTGTGCAATAGTTCAGTAATGCGCAGAGACCCTAAAGGAAATAATGCAGCCCTGAATACCGTTTACATGAAAGAGCGCGTAAACTCTATTGTCGGAGTTTATATAGCTCGGCATGTTGTTCTGAGTATTTGGGAAGTCACAAAAGAAAGACTTTTCTGAATATACCTTTTTATAAATTGAATTTTTAATATAGTACATAATAAAAATTATTGAGAGTTGTCGAAACGGCTTTCCTAATTCAAGACGGCACATTCAAAGATTGAGAAAGTAATCTCATAGGTCCTACTTCATTTTCCGCAGAAATTCATTTTGTTAAAATGAACTGTCGAATACGTAAATGGTTTCCGATAATATTTCAGTTTATCTAATACGTACGATATATCTTTTTGTGACTATTCTTGTGTTAGAAAGAATAATTATGTCATCGCCATTCAAATGTTCATTATTATTATTTCGATTCAATTGTTAATAACTCAATACTCAAAGTCAGATATATCAAATGGATGAGAGAAACATCGCAATGTTACGTCACTTCAGATGAAACATGACTAACTTTAAAAAAATAATAAGCTTTTCTATTCTAATTAATTGAATTTCACCATTTTTGAAGTAAATGAATATTATTTCGTTAAGTTTACATTAGATGTTCATTTTAAGAAAACAAATATTGCGAATTTCATTTTTTTTAAGAACATATCTTCATCATATACGAAGGTTGTCTTTTATGTTTCGGGATTTGCCAATCCTGGTGTTGCAATCTGGCAACTGGCAGCTCTATTGTAAAGTTGGATGTTTTGAGGTTGTACGTACTCAGAACGTTTGGACATACGAGCGCTATTTCTGATGTTTACAGAAACTTAAAAGATTTATCTTGGCCCCAAAATGGAATTAAATCGTGAACATTTTCGTGCGATTATTTTTTAGACCTTTCGACGTGGATTAACTCAGCAACAGTGCATGGATGAACTTAATTGAATTTTTGGCGATGAAGCTCCATCAAGGACAAGTGTTTATCGATAGTATGATTCGTTCAATTGTAGTCGTAGTTCACTCCAAGACGAATTTCGCGAAGGTCGTCCAAAATCAGTTGTTGTTCTGAAAACCATTGATGCTGTGCGTGAACTGATATTGCAAGATCGTCATGTGACCTATAGTGAGATTGAGACAACCTTAGGCATTAGTGGGACCAGCATACATTCAATATTGCATGAACATTTGACTGTTTGAAAAAAATTTGTTCGCGTCGGATCCCACACAATTTGTCAATTGCTCAAAAAAAGGCTCGTGTCGACTGGTCGAAAGAAATGCTCAAAAAATACGATCGCGGTGCTTTGAAACACGTCTATGACATCGTGAGAGGTGATGAATCGTGGATTTACGCGTATGAGCCCGAAAGTAAACAGCAGTCGACTGTATAGGTGTTTCAAGATGAGCAAAATCCAACAAAAGTTGTTCGCGCACGAAGCACTTCCAAACAGATGGTCGCGTGTTTTTTCGGACAAACTGGACATGTTGCAACCGTATCACTAGAACAACGTAGAACAGTCAATTCTGAGTGGTACACAACCATTTGTTGGCCAGCTGTCTTCCAAGAAATCAGGAAAACCAACCGCCGAAGACGATCAATCTCACACATCGGCTCAAACAACTGCATTTTTGAGCACCCAAAACATCGATTTGATGAGTCATCCGCCGTATAGTCCTCACTTGGCACCGAATGACTTCTTTTTATTCCCGTACGTAAAAAACAAACTGAGAGGTCAACGTTTTTCGACACCTGAAGAAGCGGTTGCTGCATTCAGAATGCATGTTTTGGAGATACCTCAATCAGAGTGGCAAAAGTGCTTCGACAATTAGTTCAAACAAACAAAACAAAACAAACAAAAGGCAACCCTCGTAATGATCTGGAAAAATGTTGATTGAGTGATTTCGGACACGTCAACTACTGTCATTAGTCCCGTAAGTGTAGTGTGTGTTTTGCCCGGTAGGCGGCGGTGGCCTTCCGGCACTGTATGTGAGATCTGGCGCCGACCTCCCGTCGGCTAGCTGCGTTTTCCCCCAAACATGTACCTCCCAACAGCGAGGCACCGCCCCAGACGGGCAAGCTCTAAGCTCTCGACCGGTCGTGTAGTGCATGTTAGTGTGTGTGTGTAAGGGGTGAGGAAACGACAAGGAGGAGGTAGGAAAGATCGCACGCGGTTCGTGGCGGTTTCTTAGGGTACAGCGCCGTCATTCGCCTGATCTTGATCAAAGAAACGACGGGAAAATACCGATCAGAGCAGCCGCTAGAATTCTCCTCCAGGCAGCGAGCGACTGGAAAAATGATAAGTCGAAAAGCAATGATACTTAATATCACACAGATAACTTTTACAGCGGAAAACCTGATCCGGCTAACACGTATACAGTTCCGTTCGCAGAAAAGGCGAGACTCGAACCCGCGATCCTTCGGTCAGAAATCGCCACGGCACTACGACCAGCAGTAAGACAATTGTTTTCAATAAATTGAATAAAATCACCAGAAAATGGACTGAGGTGGGGCATGTCCTTCAAGCTTGCTTTCCGGGATCGGCAGGCCGACCCTGAACATTTGTTCACGGGCCGCGACTGACACTACAGCATATTAATTACGAGTGTAAAAAATATACGAGAATTTATTTTGTTTTATGAATTTGCTTTGAATGATAACTACGGTCAAGATACAAATGACACTATAGACAACTCGTCAAAGTCGTAGGGTGGTTCCCGAGGATGAAAGGGGACAAAACGTGACCTCAAGGCTCTCAGTCCTGTGTAGTAAAAGCAGCCACAGGGCAGATCTGGAAATAGGCATAACGTGCAAATATAAATGTGTTTAGGTCAGTATAATATACTAAATGAATAATAGTGTAAGCCTCACATTTAATGACAAATACCAGTGACTATAACAATACAAACGTAAAAAAAAAGGAAGTTCCAGGAATTGAATTTCTGCCCTTGTTACGTGTTACAGGCATTAACTTCACCTTCCTGTCTATCAAGAGTAGAGCGCAAATCTTGTATTAGGACTCACAGCCACGTGTCGCTCTTTAATAAAAACTAAAAAGAACTGCATTTATTTTTTGCGGGAGCATACAAAAAAACGTTAATTAACGTTTTTGTTTTGTCATACCGTTTTCATCGAAGTGAAGGCGAACGTTAGTGAAAAGAATGGAATTGTAACAGCAAGGAGCAGTCTGGCAGCGGAATTATCGTCCCATTCCTTTTACATGATCCTTCCTTTTTGACCTGCGGGACGATGCAGATGCACAATACCAACTGCTCTGTTACGACCTGTTCGTGGCTAAATAGTTACAAATCTCCTCGCTGCATAAGAACGCATTTATGAAAGTCCGAACACCATAGTGTTCGTAAACGGCTAAAGCAGCAAAGAAATTGAAAGGAAGTATGAAAGGGATTTTTCACAGTTTGGACGAATTTCCGACAGATAAAAAAGCAATAATAAAACTGACATACAATATTTATTTTTTTTTTCTTTCTGGATTTAATCTATGGCCTTATAAGGGTTTTAGAGATTACAATATTGGCTAACACTTGAGACATTCAAGAGGAACTTTTGTGACACCGTTGACTTCGTTTAAAGAGTAATTTAACTTGTAAAATTTGATTTCCTAGTAATATCCATTATAGCTACTGTTTAGTGAAGTGCCTAGTAGTAGTAGTACGGTACAACTCTAATTATCCGTACTAATTGGGACCGAATATCCAAATAATCAAATATCCGGATAATTAACAGATAAATAACGAAAAACAGCCATTTCTTTTAAAAATGAATGTGGTGCTCTAAGTATACATACAACGAACAGTAATATTACCTTCATTACCACACAACAATTTTGTTTACATTTTGTACGGTATGAACCTGAAGTGACTGTGCGCAGCAGTATATGGTCCCATGGAGGTTGTATTCATTGCTCATACTGTATCATTTGTTTGCTGGAAGATTTTATCTTACAGGCAATCGTTGATAATTGATTTTAGAACGATAAAGAATAGTACACTGTACTGTAAATAACTGTCGAACCAACTCGTTGTAATGACGGCTTTTGCCCCACAAATGTCTTTTTCCTCGAAGTGAGCGGGCTGGATGGAGCTGTACTGTACTTGTTTTTGGCGACAGGGCCAAGGCGAGCGTGCAGCGCGAGCGCCCGTCCACAGCCGCGTCGGCCGGCGGCGCTCGCGGGAAATCGGAGCCCGAGGGCAACGGCGCTGCAAACTCGACGCGACTCACTGACCGGCGCGACGGAGTACGGAGTGGAGTGGAGTGACGTGTGGTGTGGTGTGGTGTGGTGTGTGGTGTGGTGTGATGTGGAGTGTGGTGTGTAGTGTAGTGTGTAGTGTAGTGTGTAGTGTAGTGTAGTGTGTAGTGTAGTGTGTAGTGTAGTGTGTAGTGTAGTGTGTAGTGTAGTGTGTAGTGTAGTGTGTAGTGTAGTGTGTAGTGTGTGGTGTGTAGTGTAGTGTGGTGTGTAGTGTAGTGTGGTGTGTAGTGTAGTGTGGTGTGTAGTGTAGTGTGTAGTGTAGTGTAGTGTGGTGTGTAGTGTGGTGTGTAGTGTAGTGTGGTGTGTAGTGTAGTGTGGTGTGGTGTAGTGTGGTGTAGTGTAGTGTGGTGTGGTTTGATGTAGCGTGGAATGGAAAGTCTAGAATGGGGATGTGTGGGGTCTGGTGAGGTGTGTGGGGTCTGGTGGGGAGTGTGGGGTACGGTGGAATGTGTGGGGTCTGGTGGGGTACGGTGGAATGCGCTGGAGGTGAGTGGTGGAAGGTGTCTGTGGATAGGGGTGATGTGTGTATATGTGCGGTGGGTGGTGTCGAGTGTGAGATGTAGGGAGTGGTGTTTGAGTGGGTGAGGCGGAATTTGGTACCTAGCTCGGGTCGTTCCTTAGCGCAAGACCTCACGCGTGTCCCTCTGACCGGAGTGGACGGGGCATGGAGTTGATTCTCGTATTTACATGCCCACTACTTCAAGCGATATACGCTTTCTCGAGTATTTAAAATTGTTATCTGCATCTTGTCCCTTTTTTCCTGATTTTCGAACAAAACTTGTTAATTTCAGATGTTGGGTATTTGAGGGGAATTTTATTTTCCGATGACATATTTGATGCGCCGTTACTCATCCTGGGACCAGCATGTATTGCGTCGTTATTATAGGCTCCCACAGTGCATTTGATATTCTAGACCAGCAGGTAACGTGTTGTACAGCTAACGCTCTCAAAATGTGCACAAATTGTGATTTTTTTTATTCAAAGGCATGATTTTAAATGACTAAAATCCTTTATTTCATTTGGCCCTCTTATGTCCTATCTACCAAGTATCAATCACAAGACAGAAAGATGCATGCCTTACGCTGAATTCGAACCTTCAAGCAAGCAGAGCGTAGCTCTCTGTGCCATTAGATCTTTGAAATTGGCACGGAGAACTGGGAATTGTGCCGATCGCGATATCCTTAGGTAGTGTTTAAATCCACGAGTTAATTTAAGAGTAGCTAATAATCGCTTATAACACGCAAAGGGGGGCATGGGTATTCAGTATTCATACTATTACAACCTTAATAACATCGTATCAGAATAACTAAATAACGTTTTTTCATGTTTGTACTATACCGGAGGATGAACGAGCACTTCAAATAACTCTTTAATATCAAGGAGTTGCTAAGGACGATACACATTACCTTCCCATGAACACCATACACAACAAATGTTTTGTTTCACAATGATGTTTTGGTTCAATTCTCTTGCTACCTTACACTGCTTGTACTTTCTCTGTCCTGCCGCGAACGCAAAACGCGACAATAGCGAGTAATTTCCTGTTAGAAAATTGAACTTAATACTACCCATTGAAAGAACGCTTTTCAGCGTAAAGTCAACTACAAAACAACTACAATCATACGAAAGTGCGAACTCATAGGCGAAATTTCAGACCGACACTTTCTTCTTTCCGCAACGCGCTTGGATTCATAAAAAAATGACAGATTAATACTCCAATTACAAAAGTGAAATTGGCATACATTTTTCAATGGGAGTGTTCATGAAAGAGTGTGATAACTTTCGGAATGGCCCGGTAGGCAGGTAGCCACATTAACGAAACTTTTATACCTTACCTTTAGAAAAAGCGAAAAAAGTATGATGAAACACGTGAGTGGAGTAGGTTCAGAGAGAACTGTTTCGTGATCAAACGTATGTGACTTCAGTAAACTCTGGAAAGAAGCGTAAATTATCCACTACCATTTTTTTAACACACTCATTTCATGAATATCCTTACTGCGAAGATTTTATCGACGATCTACATTAACCTCTTCTGGTCCCGGAATAATATATCGCTTCCTTTTAAGATGAATGTATTTAAATACTTAATCCAAAATGTGGGCCATGAAGTTCTCTTTCCTGTCCAGTTCTTCGTAATTACAAGATCGTTTACGACACATGTCTGACGTCAGCGGAGTTCAGCAATACGTTAAGCTGACATAGCAAACTAATAACCGAACTTCATTCCAGACAAGTAGCGAAGGTTGGAATCTGCATGTTATAGTTTTAACTTGTGTCCTATACGGTTAGGAAGTCTATTTCAGGGAGAATCACGCACTGTCTTATTGGCACACATTTAACTTCCGCAAATTATGCGCTAATGATGTCGTGAATAATGCGCTAACGGCTGTGCTAAATAATGATGTCAGTGCCTGTATTACGCCCCTGAATTATTACAATTATTCTTGGTATTAATACATCTCGGAATTAGCTAATTTCATTCAACAATATTAAGACAGTAAAAAATTGCCAACTGCCAAAATTCCACACACTTATCGACAAGGAAACATTGTAGGCTTACCTGCAACTAGGAATTTAATGTAGTTTTTCCACTTCGGGCAAACTACTTCGGGTACAGAGATACCTAAATGACTATATTACAGCACTTACAATCTATACGACCTAATGAAATCCTCCACCACTCGCCCTATCCATATTATCTTTATATCCCTTTTACTGTTTCTTCTTGATTTTAAAATAAAATAAAATAGAAACTCGACTACTTTCAGACAAAGAATGGATTAAGTGACGACGCGTAGCTTCAAGATCAGCTGCTAGCTTTTCACTGGGACGTGGGAGAGTTCAATCCCCGAATACATGAGGAATTTCTGGCGGCCAAAGCGGTTTCTGAAAACGATTTTCATCCATGTCCTACTATTTTCTCTGCATCTCATTCCACCACTTCAAATTATCATCTAGTACTCGCCTATACACTTATCATCTCCGGTACACGATTTCGCCGCTGGCACTCAGACAATACCCAAACAGCAAGTAAGTCACAAGTAACACGCAAAAAGGCATTCCTCTCTTCCTCCACCGCACACGACCTCTTTAACATAAAACAACGGCGGACGCCTCAATTCCGACGGCGGCCTCCCAATTGCTAAGGAAACATGCTCCGCCGCCGCAAAGAGAGCCCGCAGGCAACGCAGTTCAGAGGGCGAAGCAGGCGCGAGGAGGAGCCGTGGCGTGGCGTGGCGTGGCGTGGCGTGGGGCGGCGGGGCGAGGAGCGGGGCGAGGAGCGGGGCGAGGAGCGGGGCGAGGAGCGGAGCGAGGCGAGGCGAGGTGCGGAGCGGAGCGAGGCGAGGCGAGGAGCGGAGCGAGGCGAGGCGAGGAGCGGAGCGAGGCGAGGAGCGGAGCGAGGCGAGGAGCGGAGCGAGGCGAGGCGAGGCGAGGAGCGGAGCGAGGCGAGGCGCGGAGCGAGGCGAGGAGCGGAGCGAGGCGAGGAGCGGAGCGGAGCGAGGCGAGGAGCGGAGCGGAGCGAGGCGAGGAGCGGAGCGGAGCGAGGCGAGGAGCGGAGCGGAGCGAGGCGAGGAGCGGAGCGAGGCGAGGCAAGGAGCGGAGCGAGGCGAGGCGAGGAGCGGAGCGAGGCGAGGCGAGGAGCGGAGCGGAGCGAGGCGAGGAGCGGAGCGGAGCGAGGCGAGGAGCGGAGCGGAGCGAGGCGAGGAGCGGAGCGGAGCGAGGCGAGGAGCGGAGCGGAGCGAGGCGAGGAGCGGAGCGAGGCGAGGCAAGGAGCGGAGCGAGGCGAGGCGAGGAGCGGAGCGAGGCGAGGAGCGGAGCGAGGCGAGGCGAGGAGCGGAGCGAGGCGAGGAGCGGAGCGAGGCGAGGAGCGGAGCGAGGCGAGGAGCGGAGCGAGGCGAGGCGAGGAGCGGAGCGAGGCGAGGAGCGGAGCGAGGCGAGGAGCGGAGCGAGGCGAGGAGCGGAGCGGAGCGAGGCGAGGAGCGGAGCGGAGCGAGGCGAGGAGCGGAGCGGAGCGAGGCGAGGAGCGGAGCGAGGCGAGGCAAGGAGCGGAGCGAGGCGAGGCGAGGAGCGGAGCGAGGCGAGGAGCGGAGCGAGGCGAGGCAAGGAGCGGAGCGAGGCGAGGCGAGGAGCGGAGCGAGGCGAGGAGCGGAGCGAGGCGAGGCGAGGAGCGGAGCGAGGCGAGGCGAGGAGCGGAGCGAGGCGAGGAGCGGAGCGAGGCGAGGCGAGGAGCGGAGCGAGGCGAGGCGAGGAGCGGAGCGAGGCGAGGAGCGGAGCGAGGCGAGGAGCGGAGCGAGGCGAGGAGCGGAGCGAGGCGAGGAGCGGAGCGAGGCGAGGCAAGGAGCGGAGCGAGGCGAGGCGAGGAGCGGAGCGAGGCGAGGAGCGGAGCGAGGCGAGGCGAGGAGCGGAGCGAGGCGAGGCGAGGAGCGGAGCGAGGCGAGGAGCGGAGCGAGGCGAGGCGAGGAGCGGAGCGAGGCGAGGCGAGGAGCGGAGCGAGGCGAGGAGCGGAGCGAGGCGAGGAGCGGAGCGAGGCGAGGAGCGGAGCGGAGCGAGGCGAGGAGCGGAGCGGAGCGAGGCGAGGAGCGGAGCGGAGCGAGGCGAGGAGCGGAGCGAGGCGAGGCAAGGAGCGGAGCGAGGCGAGGCGAGGCGAGGAGCGGAGCGAGGCGAGGAGCGGAGCGAGGCGAGGCGAGGAGCGGAGCGAGGCGAGGAGCGGAGCGAGGCGAGGAGCGGAGCGAGGCGAGGAGCGGAGCGAGGCGAGGAGCGGAGCGAGGCGAGGCGAGGAGCGGAGCGAGGCGAGGCGAGGAGCGGAGCGAGGCGAGGAGCGGAGCGGAGCGAGGCGAGGAGCGGAGCGGAGCGGAGCGAGGCGAGGAGCGGAGCGGAGCGAGGCGAGGAGCGGAGCGGAGCGAGGCGAGGAGCGGAGCGGAGCGAGGCGAGGAGCGGAGCGGAGCGAGGCGAGGAGCGGAGCGAGGCGAGGCAAGGAGCGGAGCGAGGCGAGGCGAGGAGCGGAGCGAGGCGAGGAGCGGAGCGAGGCGAGGCAAGGAGCGGAGCGAGGCGAGGCGAGGAGCGGAGCGAGGCGAGGAGCGGAGCGAGGCGAGGCGAGGAGCGGAGCGAGGCGAGGCGAGGAGCGGAGCGAGGCGAGGAGCGGAGCGGAGCGAGGCGAGGAGCGGAGCGAGGCGAGGCGAGGAGCGGAGCGAGGCGAGGAGCGGAGCGGAGCGAGGCGAGGAGCGGAGCGAGGCGAGGCGAGGAGCGGAGCGGAGCGAGGCGAGGAGAGGAGCGGAGCGAGGCGAGGCGAGGAGCGGAGCGAGGCGAGGAGCGGAGCGAGGCGAGGCGAGGAGCGGAGCGAGGCGAGGAGCGGAGCGAGGCGAGGCGAGGAGCGGAGCGAGGCGAGGCGAGGAGCGGAGCGAGGCGAGGAGCGGAGCGAGGCGAGGCGAGGAGCGGAGCGAGGCGAGGAGCGGAGCGGAGCGAGGCGAGGAGCGGAGCGAGGCGAGGAGCGGAGCGGAGCGAGGCGAGGAGCGGAGCGAGGCGAGGCAAGGAGCGGAGCGAGGCGAGGAGCGGAGCGGAGCGAGGCGAGGAGCGGAGCGGAGCGAGGCGAGGCGAGGCGAGGAGCGGAGCGAGGAGAGGAGCGGAGCGAGGCGAGGCGAGGAGCGGAGCGGAGCGAGGCGAGGCGAGGCGAGGAGCGGAGCGAGGAGAGGAGCGGAGCGAGGCGAGGCGAGGAGCGGAGCGAGGCGAGGCGAGGAGCGGAGCGAGGCGAGGCGAGGAGCGGAGCGAGGCGAGGAGCGGAGCGGAGCGAGGCGAGGAGCGGAGCGAGGCGAGGCAAGGAGCGGAGCGAGGCGAGGCGAGGAGCGGAGCGAGGCGAGGAGCGGAGCGAGGCGAGGCGAGGAGCGGAGCGAGGCGAGGAGCGGAGTGGAGCGAGGCGAGGAGCGGAGCGAGGCGAGGCAAGGAGCGGAGCGAGGCGAGGCGAGGAGCGGAGCGAGGCGAGGAGCGGAGCGAGGCGAGGCGAGGAGCGGAGCGAGGCGAGGCGAGGAGCGGAGCGAGGCGAGGCGAGGAGCGGAGCGAGGCGAGGCGAGGAGCGGAGCGGAGCGAGGCGAGGCGAGGAGCGGAGCGAGGCGAGGAGCGGAGCGAGGCGAGGCGAGGAGCGGAGCGAGGCGAGGCGAGGAGCGGAGCGAGGCGAGGAGCGGAGCGGAGCGAGGCGAGGCGAGGAGCGGAGCGAGGCGAGGCGAGGAGCGGAGCGGAGCGAGGCGAGGCGAGGAGCGGAGCGAGGCGAGGCGAGGAGCGGAGCGGAGCGAGGCGAGGAGAGGAGCGGAGCGAGGCGAGGCGAGGAGCGGAGCGAGGCGAGGCGAGGCGAGGAGCGGAGCGAGGCGAGGCGCGGAGCGAGGCAAGGAGCGGAGCGAGGCGAGGCGAGGAGCGGAGCGAGGCGAGGCGAGGAGCGGAGCGAGGCGAGGAGCGGAGCGAGGCGAGGCGAGGAGCGGAGCGAGGCGAGGAGCGGAGCGAGGCGAGGCGAGGAGCGGAGCGAGGCGAGGCGAGGAGCGGAGCGAGGCGAGGAGCGGAGCGAGGCGAGGCGAGGAGCGGAGCGAGGCGAGGAGCGGAGCGGAGCGAGGCGAGGAGCGGAGCGAGGCGAGGCAAGGAGCGGAGCGAGGCGAGGCGAGGAGCGGAGCGAGGCGAGGAGCGGAGCGAGGCGAGGCGAGGAGCGGAGCGAGGCGAGGAGCGGAGCGAGGCGAGGAGCGGAGCGAGGCGAGGCGAGGAGCGGAGCGAGGCGAGGAGCGGAGCGGAGCGAGGCGAGGCGAGGAGCGGAGCGAGGCGAGGCGAGGAGCGGAGCGGAGCGAGGCGAGGCGAGGAGCGGAGCGAGGCGAGGCGAGGAGCGGAGCGGAGCGAGGCGAGGCGAGGAGCGGAGCGGAGCGAGGCGAGGAGAGGAGCGGAGCGAGGCGAGGCGAGGAGCGGAGCGAGGCGAGGCGAGGCGAGGAGCGGAGCGAGGCGAGGAGCGGAGCGAGGCGAGGCGAGGAGCGGAGCGAGGCGAGGCGAGGAGCGGAGCGAGGCGAGGCGAGGAGCGGAGCGGAGCGAGGCGAGGCGAGGAGCGGAGCGAGGCGAGGCGAGGAGCGGAGCGGAGCGAGGCGAGGAGAGGAGCGGAGCGAGGCGAGGCGAGGAGCGGAGCGAGGCGAGGCGAGGCGAGGAGCGGAGCGAGGCGAGGCGCGGAGCGAGGCGAGGAGCGGAGCGAGGCAAGGAGCGGAGCGAGGCGAGGAGCGGAGCGGAGCGAGGCGAGGAGCGGAGCGGAGCGAGGCGAGGCGAGGCGAGGAGCGGAGCGAGGAGAGGAGCGGAGCGAGGCGAGGCGAGGAGCGGAGCGGAGCGAGGCGAGGCGAGGCGAGGAGCGGAGCGAGGAGAGGAGCGGAGCGAGGCGAGGCGAGGAGCGGAGCGAGGCGAGGCGAGGAGCGGAGCGAGGCGAGGCGAGGAGCGGAGCGAGGCGAGGAGCGGAGCGGAGCGAGGCGAGGAGCGGAGCGAGGCGAGGAGCGGAGCGGAGCGAGGCGAGGAGCGGAGCGAGGCGACGGGACCCGGAGGAGGCGGCGGCGGCGGCCGGTTCAGGACCGGTCTGTGTGCGGACGTGTGTGGCCTCGCGGCCCACATCGGACGGCGTCCTCGACGCGAGACGCGCAAACGGAAGCTGCTTCGGTGTGCTGGCCGCGCCTGTGCCTGCTTTCTGGGGCTTTTTGCTGGAAAGCGTGAGCTCGCGCAGCGAGACTTGAAACCAGGCGCGGATTCAGCAGCCGGCTAACAAAACATGGCACGGGCGACGCCAACATAATTTTTTTTATTTTCACTTTTAATTTTATTTTTAATTTATATTTAATTTTTTTTATTTCCTTACATTTTATTTTTTTACTTTTGATTTAAGTTTGTAAAATTTTAATTCATAATCTGGGGGCGATCCGTCTGAACTGATAGTGACCGCTGACTGTCGTCCTGGTGATCCGTCTGACCGCTCTCCGATCCGTGGTGTTGCGTCTGACCGCTCTCCTTCCAACTCAGGGTACCGGAGTTGCAATCCCGGTCGATTCATGAGGAATTTGTGGTGGAAGTCCGTCCAAGGCAGGTTTTCTGAGGGTTCTCTCGTTTCCTTGCCTCACATTCCTTCATCCCAACATCACCAACCACCACGTACACGTCAATGGCATTCACCTCAGGGGTCGCAGCTAAGGTTATGTACTGAGATATATTATCAAAAAGCTTCATTTGTGGTTATTGTAAATTATCTCTTGATATAAAGTAACATTGAAACCGCGCGAAATACTTCACTATATTTTTTTTTTCTTTTCAGGCGTGCGGATGGGAGGCGTGATCCTCAAATTCCCCCTCAGATCGCCATTGGCCCATTGGCCCTCTTCAAACGGGTACTTTCATATTCTGCACGGAGACTATTCTCAACCTTCAATAATCATCTAAAATATTGAAATTAAATGAGAGAAAAATATTTTTTTTCTACTCCAGTATACTCCGCAAGTATATCGGAACAAAACGATCTTTAATTTCCATATCATTAATTTTATAAATTCATGTTCAATTAATAACTTAATTAGACATTCATTTACATTTTAACTTAAAAGTACGCTCGAAGTTTGGTCTATTTTTTTATATCTCGTATCTGAAATCGCACGAAACGGATTTTTATCATAAAATTCGTTCCTTGAGGGAAATGAGCGGCGTGGAGCACCAGAACCGTTTGATGTGCCCTTTGGCACTTTACCCTTCGTCGCAGTCAATACGAGCGGTAGGCATTCCTTAACTTAAATTTTTAATGTTCACATAAAAAAAAATCATCCTACCTTCACGGTTCCCGACCCAAATTCGTATCGTTAAGGAACTCGAAAGAAAGCTGTATCAATAGAAATCAGATGAACGTCGGCCTGAATGAGCAAGGTCAAGAGGAAAAAGTGGCAGTGCCACTCTTTCGGCATAAAGAAAAGAGAGAATCAAAATACACAGCTTCTCGCACATTGAACGCCTCTCTCCGATTTCAGGCCAGGTTCCTAAAGCCAGACTCCGATTACCGTAAGTCAACATCGACAATTTTCATTCAGTTCTTTAAAATAACAAAACGACGTAGCTTCAATGTTGAGACCAACTCTTCTTGAACACATTGGACCGGAATTTCGCGCTTGCTTTCGATATGCAGTTCCTACAGAAAGTAATATTCCACTATCCTAAAGTATGGCGAAAACCTTTATAGATTACGAACAGGTAGTCCGAGAAATACATTGATTACAGAATTAAAGATTACAGAGAACCTGCATTTTATTCCTTCATATTACAAAAATTATAAACTATTATTAAATTATATTCCAAGAATTATAAACATTATGGGATTTACAAACGAAAGAAAACGCCCCGTTTTTGAGCGCACAAAAAGTCATCGTACACTTATGCTAAACTAAATATGACGTCATTTAATACTGGATAGTGCTTCTATTTGGTTTTATTATTGACTTCAGTCTTCGCGACATGAATTTCACACACTCTGCAGTAGTTGTAAGGTCAATTACACTTCATTCCTTACCTATTATCAATTTCCACTCTGAATCCACGGTTTCAACAAACTTGGAGCTAATTTTGGATGGAACCCCACTAGCACCACTAGCAGCAGGGTGGAAAAGGTTCCGTCCATCCAGTGGAGTGCGAATTGGCAGTGAGCGGCGGGCGGCGGGTGGCCCCGATTCCGGCCCCGGGGCTGGCCGCCGTCGAAAGCGCTCTTCCTCGCCGCCCCGCCCCACCCGGCCCGCCCCGCCTCGCCCCGCTCCGCCTCGCCCCGCTCCGCCCCACCCGGCCCGCCCCGCCCCGCCCCACCCGGCCCGCCCCGCCCCGCCCCGCCCCGCCCCGGCCCGGCCCGGCCCGGCCCGGCCCGGCCCGGCCCGCCCCGCCCCGGCCCGCCCCGCCCCGCCCCGCCTAGCCCGTTGAGGCGCCGACGCGCGAAGCGCCGCTTCCGCCCAAGCGGCTTCCGCCCAAGCGGCTTCCGCCCAAGCGGCTTGCCCAAGCGGCCGCCACGCGCCACGCCCGCCCCCGCCGCGCCTCCGTCGCTCAACGCACGCACCGCACTCAACACAGCGCCTCCAAATGTATTAACGCCACCATTCGGGAACTAGCACCGACTTCTTCACCCCAATATTACTACTTTTACGATTCCTCGCTGTATTATATGCGTAGTATATTATGTGAAAGATTCACCTAAACAATAAATGTAGTATATATCGTTGCCTGACGGATGGGAGATGTTGGGACGGGTTTTCAGGTCTTGGAAATATTCAAATTGGTAAACAGTTCCTAAATGTCCATAATATCTACTTTTCTAGTACGGGGTTTAAATTGAAAATGTTTCCTACAATATGAATTGATCGTTTTTATTCCCCCTCTTTTTAATTTCCTTATAAACCAAATACTTTTATAAAACATTCCCCTATTCCCAATATTGTTAATATCACTGTTATTATTGTTAAAAAATACAAGTATTCTGCTTACGAAATACTTTATTTTCCAACGTTTTCCATTTTTCTTAGGAAACTCGATGCGTTTTCGCTCCTATGCTGACGATATTTCCTCCCTTTCTGGTCTTCTTTAGGGGAAATTCAATAATACGTACGTAATCCTATCTCCTTCAAAACCTCTGTTTGAAACATTTAGTAGTACTTAATAACCTTTCACTGACTTATGCAAGATCCGTCCAATCCTTCCTGCACCTAATTTGCTGAGCCAGAAAATATAATTTATCTAAATTTTGAATAAATTCTCATAGCTTTCTAATATATTTATCATTAACTTTAACACATCCCTTACTTGAAATAAATACATTTCATCTCATTCATAATTTTCATTTCATCAATGCTGTGAGAATATTCCCTTTTATATCTACTCCTTCCTCCCTCACTTACATTCCGATCTTCAATGCGAAAAAAACCCTCATCCAAATTGCGTACGTATTTCTCTTTGAATTACCATTTTTCCATTAACTATTGTATTATTATTATTATTATTATTATTATTATTATTATTATTATTATTTTCGTTAATCGGCCGACTAGGACCACGCATGCAAGCATCCTGCATTTACCGTGGCTCAGTTTTTATTTATTATCACGGTGGCAGGTGCTTGCAACAACTTTTTGGGGGGACCAGCATTTTTAGCTGGATCCGATTTTTATCCCCCACGGTTGTTAGCCCTGGGGGTATGGAAGGTGAAATGATGATATGATGATAATGGGGGTGAAAGGACAGCACATACAGACATACACAAACACACAAATATACCCATGCCCGAGGCGGGACTCGAACCCGCGATCTTCTGGTCCGAAACCACTCCGGCACTACTGCCTTAGCGATCTCGGCCATCTGATCGGCTATTATTATTATTATTATTATTATTATTATTATTATTATTATTAATTATTATTATTATTTTTGAAAATGTTCAGAAAATGATCTTTACCGGGAGAGATGGCTCAGTGCATCAGTGTTGTCGCTGCAGTGCCCCTAACGAGAGGTCCTAGATTCGAGTCCCGACGGTGTCAGGATTTTCGACACTAACTAGTTAGGCCAAGTTGAGCCGTTGTCTGGTGGAGAATTCCAGCGACCGGCTGCTCTGATCAGTACATTTCGTGGTCTGTCCCATAAACACCCGGCGAATGCCAGAACAGTGCCCTAACAAGCGGGCCACGGACCGTGCGCGATCTTTCGTACCTTTTCACTGTCGTAACTTCACACCCATACACACACACACACACACACTAACATGCGCTACGCTACCACACATGTCAGGAGACCAGTCGGAAGCTCAGAGCTTATCCCAGCTGTGGCGGTGCCCCGTTAGCCGATGGAAGGGCGGGGGAAGATCGCCGCCATCTCCTGATGAAAAAACAAACTCGACTCAGCGCCATAGAACTTTCCTTGACGCGCCCGGAATCGCTAACAATCAATCCATACTACCTTCATTTTCATTCCCCCCCCCCTTTCTCTTCAACTTCACCGTCTACAACATTATACATCGAAGCACAGTCATTCAAAACGCTCGCATTTTGCTACCATTCTGATATTTAAAAGCATTTTCAGAAAAAAAGAATATATCAAATTAGTTTTGCGCATGTCGCTACAATTTGCAATTGACATGTCAGACAACTGACCGATGTCAGACACTCTTAATCGTATTTTTTCGTTTGACTTCTATACTTCTCCGCCATACGTTTCATAGATCTTTGAGAGTTTTTATCCGTAAATAAATTAAATATTTAAGAAAATATGCACAGGTTGTTCGGCTTGAATGAGAGATCATTAACAGTACACTGGAAGTGTACCACATAAACTTTCATTCCTGAGTGCGCATGTCAGGAGAGCATTACAAGTATTTGCCTTTTCTCTTCCCACTTACTGATTTTCTGATACCGCACGAAATCGCTGTTTCGGTGAAGATAGTTGGTTTGTAATAATAAATCAGCTGATTATCAGGAGGAGACGAGTATGTTTTTATTGAGAAAACTACTCCCAATGATGCCGCTATCTTGAGCAAATCTAGATCTGGGGAAGACAAAAAGTACTCGTAATTGCTATGATGACGGTGAAACCATTGAATATAATATATGACACAATGAGACACAAACAAAGGATAGGAACAAAGACACAGAAACGAAACGAAGAAAAGAAAAAGAGAAACATAATCGCGAAAATCATATATATATATATATATATATATATATATATATATATATATATATATATATTTATCTACAGAATGAATTTTTGAGAAGATGTCCAAGTGGCCGTAGTTTCGAAGCCAGAAATGTCGCAAGGCCGTCACCGGGTCTCTGGTAAAGTGTTGATGATGTGAGTAACGGGGATAGAGGTGGATTTGTTAACTGGCGGACAGGGGAATCAGAAGAACCCAGAGAAAACCTGCCCTTACCGCCTTCGTCCACGCAACTGCCAATTCGGGCGGACGGGGATCGAACCACGGTCCCCTATTGCAAGGGACCAGTATGAGAGGCACAAGAGCCTTTGCACGGGCTATTCTAGCGATCTGCGGGTAATGAGCGGAGAGCAGCATTCATAAATTGCCCCGCTGCGTGCATAACTTGTAGTTTTCCAGTTTAGTTTTCGGTTTCGTGTGCATATTTCAATTCTGAAGATTTCCAGTACAACGCCGCGTCAAGGTGGTCGAAACGTCGGCAACACAGCCTTCGACGCGGCGCCACCCGGACAGCCAAGAAACCCGAAATGTTGTTATAATTTTCAAATTTATTACCAATATTTTGTCAGGAGATAGCAGTACATTTACTTTTGAAACTCGTTTCTTATAACAAAGAATTATAACGAACTTGTAATTGGCTGAAATAGTTTAATCCGTGATTCTGATATAGGTTAATCGCTATCCTCAATATCAAGAAAATATCTGATTACTGATAACTTACGCATTTAAGATGCGAGTTACAGATGTAAAGGAGATTCTTCGGCACCGAAGCCCAGCCATCGCCAGCGACGAAGTCCGGGGCGGCGAGGCCCGACGCGAGGCCGCGGGAGCGGGGCGGGAGCGGGGCGGGAGCGGGGCGGGAGCGGGGCGGGAGCGGGGCGGGGCGGGGCGGGAGCGGGGCGGGAGCGGGGCGGGAGCGGGGCGGGAGCGGGGCGGGAGCGGGGCGGGAGCGGGGCGGGAGCGGGGCGGGAGCGGGGCAGGAGCGGGGCGGGAGCGGGGCGGGAGCGGGGCGGGAGCGGGGCGGGGCAGGGCGGGGCGGGGACGTGGGCGGAGACGGGGGCGGAGGAGGAGGTTACGCTTGGGTCCTGCGCCGGACGCACGCAAGCGTGCTCGCCGGTTTTCGCAGGTTCTTTGCCATCGGGCTCGGAGCTTTGCTGCCTGCATTGCCTTAAATAACATTTTCCAACGCACGCCATATTCTCACCGCTTCTTGTTCCGATGGCGGCAGGATTTTCGACACGAGCTAGACAGCTAAGTCGAGTTCAGTCGCTGTCTGGAGGAGAATTCTAGCGGCTGGCTGCTTCGATCGGTAATTATCCGTGTTCTACGACCAACACCAGGCGAAAGCCGGAGCAGTACCCTAACAAATGGGCCATGGATCGTCCGCGATCTTGCTTTCCCCTTCCTTATCCGATCCTCACCTCTTACTAACACATACACTCGCATTCACATTCACTGCACCACCACACTTGTCGGGAGCTTAGAGCTTGTCCCACCTGGGCGGATCTATCCATACACTGGAGGAAGCTCACCACCGTCACCCGCGGTATATAATCAGGCTCTTCCACAAATTAAATTACCTCCAAAAGACTGTTCCAGAACGGGCCTTTTTTATATAATCATAAAACCCGTGCAATCAGATCACACCATAGGTCAGAAAAGGCGATATTTCTTTCAGATATGCCGCCCTTATTGCGACATTCAGAAGCATTATTAAAAGCTACTCGTGTCAGTTTCGTAAGTGGAATAGTATAAGACGAAAGAATTTTATATATTTGAAAATGTCACGAATTTGGGAATGGTAATTTTTCGAAATTTACTTCACGTCATGAATGAAGCAGAGCATTTCTCTTGTTTCTTGTTTAATGCCCAGGCTCTGGAATATTGTGCATTGCCCTCTCCCGCCACGCGCGTCACTACCCTGACAGGGAACACTGAGGAACTGCACCCGGTGAAATCCAGTCCCATACAGGGTTTGAGCCCTCGAACATTGATTCAGAAAGCCAGTGCTTCATACCACTAAAGTTCCATACTGTTTTATTCATTAACATTTTTCTGCAATCGAATTCCAAAGCATCGTTTGCAAAGCTATTGAAAGGAACAATCATAAAAAAGTTCTGTCAAGACTTCATAAATCTGCTATTTGCTAATCGACAAAGTTAGTCCTCGCAGTTCATTCTTGAGCTGCCAGGAGGAATTTGATGGCGAAAGCTTCCGCAATTGGAGTCAATGGAGTCTTCGACTGTCCGAGACACGTCGCGTCCTGCGCAGCGCCGCAGGGAATGCAGCTTTTCCAAGCGACCAATGATTCGGTCGTCATACTGAGATCATCAAGGCTTAATGCCAAGTCACGTGAATTTATTCATGAAATATTTTTTTTTTTGTTAGAGAAGTGTTTGTGCCAAAATATTTTGAAGTTACCAACCGTTTAATGCAAACTCGTTTTCAAAATTGCCTGACGCCAAGTTAGAATTCGTATTCTATTTAAGTTGTAGCCCTTCATCTTTTTATTCAACATGAGATTAGAAAAAGACAAATAAAAGTTGGAAACGCATTCACCAAATATCTATCGTTTTTAAGTAAGAAATAGCAGTAGTAGAGAATTATGAATTTTATTATGACATCGGAACATGTATTTCATGTATGAAAATTGCTACCGGCTGCCCGGCTGTTGCTTCGTTGCATTCGCCCTGAAGACTCGTCAGTCAAGCTAACGTCGCGGCGGCGTCCGGACAGACGAGCGCGCACATGTGATTCTGACGCCGCAGGGCAGCCTACGACCTCACACGTTTCGCATTCATTCATTTTCGCCGTTCGACCTCATTGAAAATTGAATGAACTAATGATTTGTCAAAACATACAAGTATTAATGACCAAGTAAACTAGGCGAAGTTTCTGTTATATTTGTGCCATCACCGATATTTCGTTACTTTTCAGGATGATATTCCCAGTCTCGCTATTTTGAAAACAAAGTTTTTGGAACCGTCAAATTGTTTTCACTCCATCTCCTTTGAAACAATTTCCAAGATATTTACGTTCTTCCAAAGAATAGATCCATGTACGGCATTATCTACTGAGTACAAATGGAAACATTAAGTTACGCGTCGAAAATGCCTTCATGCGTGTCATCCATCTCGTGTCGACCTTAAAGTAAAAAGGTTCTATCTAACATTTTTTTCAAAAATGACTTTATGTGATGTTTGTAATGGTAGCGATAAGATTTACATAACCTCGAAGTTACATTTATGTATGAAACTTAGTTTTTGAGATACAGACAAGGTAAAATGGTACCATCTGTAAAAGGCATGTTCAAGTTCGTGAAAAATGGTTCTATCTGCTTCACAGCGTAAACCAATTTGTTTACATGTATGTGGACACTATCTTGTTGACTATCCTGTTTGCACGATTCCCGCGCAAGGGTCCCGGTATTACATCTTTTGAGAAGCAGATTTATTTGCAATGTTGAGAGAAAGTGAAATTGAAGATACTGATTTTATGCATCATGTTTCTATGCGATCTTAATGCAGCAAGCAGTACTGAAGAAGACGAGACACCAAGGAGACGAGTTGAGCAAAACATAAACCTCTAAGAAGGTAAACTTATATTTATAAATATCGAACTATATATTCTTTATAAGGTCTTACTAGCAACCACCCAGAAATTATAATAGGTCGTCAAAATTGGGCATTTGTGAATTCCTTTCGATGTCTGCATGAATGTCTTGCTAACTCTACAAAATTGTTGGTTACGCGGCATCAACTACTTGCATTCCGCTTCACATGATATGTTATAAAATTGGTTGCTTATAAATCCTATTTACAACGCGGATTATTATGATGTTATTCTATTCTCTTATTGTATTCTGTTCTGTGCGTTTTCGCAGTCTGGTGACATCCTGTGTTGAAGGATTTTGCATCCGGAGGAAAGGTTACCAACTGATAAGTTGGAGGGCGATAGGTTACAAAATCCTCTTTCCTTGCCGACACAGGCAATTCTTAGAAAGACTTTGCTCCGTGCGCTTCACTCGCACTTAAGCATTCGTGCGTTTGAATGCTTAGAATAATACAGTATTTCCCTTGCTAAACTCTTAACAAGTACACGATTTTATCTGTCAATTGCAGATGTACAAAAGGCACGAGTACGTTTCTTAAAATACGAAGTTTGAAATGAAGATTTCGAAGAACTTTCTGTGAGTTTGCATTGCACCATGAAGAAGGCAAAGAGGATTTAGAACAATAACACTGCACTTTGGACGTCACTTTTTTTTACACTTATTCAAACATGATAAACATACTGCCGATAATAAACGCTAAAAGAAGTAACATTCCTTCTAAAGCACAAAGTACAAAGAGAATTAAGTCTCATTACAAAAAATCGCACAAAATATGTTTGCAAAAACTTTTATACTGTCTTAAATGTATGTAAACGTGCAAAAAATTATTTATGAATGCTTTACTGTAAACAACGCTACTATTGATAACGAATAAAGCAGGATTATAATTGTGATTTATTATTTAGGATTGAATTGGGTGATATTTTGTTTTCTTGTTTACGTGAAATTGTTTCTTCGTTTATTTAATTAAATCATCCTTAAAATATGCAATGTATACTGAAATTCATGTCTCATTGAATTCTCTTTTAATACTTTCTCAGAGGAAATATACCGATTATTTTCTTCAATAGATCCTCAGAAAGTTCAAAAAGCAACGAAGACAGCAAATTGTTACTACTCACAACGTGACTGAACGCATTCAATAAAATGACGAAGGGTTATTTATCTACAAGTACTACCTGTACAAGGATTGTTGTGTAAACGAAAGATGTACATTTGTAAATTTGTAAATTTGTAAATTTATAACATATACAATTTTAGTAACGAAAAGGTGGCAGATTTATCCTACATCTTGAAAGAATTTTTAAAAAACAAAAAAAAAAATCGTGTAGCTATAATCTTAACTTTAATATGTATATAAAATAACATTTCAAATATAAGTGTAGTTCAGTAATTTACAACAAAATACTTTTTCCACTTCTAGTTCGCTAATTCTAAGTAATGAGATTAAATTAAAATGTCAATATTATTGAGCACTAAAATATAAGCAGATTTCTATAGCTCATTAAAATTTAATAAATGATAATATTACATAGATATTAGTAATTATTTAAATAATATGGTAGGCAAATTTTCTTACCATCAACGATAGAACCTTTTCGCTCCAACTTGAAAATACATATTGAGAGTGAAAAGGTTCTATCTTTACCAACAGGGTCTTGGTTTGTACCAAAATTACCATGCTTTCAAAATAATTATTAGTCTACAATTTTGTGCTTGAATGTCAAATACACTGCCAAAGTTTGAATACATTTAATCAAATAGATTTTGTTTTAGAGAGGGCCAAGACTTTGAAATGCACTGGTGTAAAATTTACTGCGGTGTAGATAGAACCTTTTCACTTTAGGGTCACAAGATGAGCATTAAGGTCAATACCGCAGTATTTTCAGGCAGCAAATCTTCTGTATCGCATCTATTAGAACAAAAATATATCTGAGAACAGTAATCGCCAAATGGTGAAGACTGTAGTCATTTAAAAGATGCGAAAATAACTTAAGATAAATTAATTAACCTTTCAAAAATCGATTTATTTCCGGTCTATCTATCCGGTCTATATCGTCTGTCCAGCGTTTGACTTCATGGAGCGATTTGCCAATTACACACAAATTCACAGAATTGCACTCCACGCCTTTTTTGCACTTAGATACGTATTTGTTCTCTGAGACGTTATCAACATTCTTTCAACAGAAATGTGGGGGAAAAGAAAGGAAAAAGATAAGTACAGACGAAGAAACGAATGAATGCATGCATTGTACAAGGAGAGGTCAAGGAGATCAGACACCTCAATGCCCCACATCCATCATCATCTTGGGCAATACATTCATGAGTATATGTGAAGATGCAAAAGGAAAGAAAAGGAAAGAAAAGAAAAGACAAGAAAATAAGCTAAGAAAAGAGGAAGAGCAAATATTGACAAAGAGCATCGAAGCGGAGCAACGGCCGCTAGGAACGCGAACGCGACAGCCACACGCACGCGCCACACACGCACGCGCCGGGGCAGAAGAGTTACGAGCGGGCGTTAAATGTGCAGTTCAACTATCTTTGCTTCTTTCTCGACGGCAGCGAGCGCGCTCTGGGTGGAAACGGCTCCCCCGCACTCGCTCACACAGGGGCCGACGCTTAGCCCCCCTGCCGCACCAACCCTGCTCCCCACAAGTCCGATTCTCTCTGGAACGCCCATTCCATTGCACATAGGAAATATTGGGTTACATTCAATGATCGAAATAATTAATTTTTTATTTTATTCAGTATTACACAATTAAAACAAATTTCTGCTACCCAAAAATTCTAATACTTTATATAATTGTATTTTTGCACATCTCCCGATCTTCATAATCCTTATCCCTTTAATTGTTCACTTTCAAAAGTCCATAAATTTCTCTGAAGCAGCTATGTTTAAGCCTTCCTCTTTTCTTCCTGCCCACAGTGGGCGGAGCGCTGTACTCGAAGGTACCTCGAGAGCGCCGAACTAGGGTGCTTAAGGTGTTATAAACATCGATTTATGGGAGCAAATGATTTTTGGACCTCGATGTTCTGTACTCTCTGTTCTTATGTTTTCGATGTTTTGTTCGTGGATGAAATATTCCCATAATCACAACTGTGTAACGATTAAAATATAAAATAATAACTGACGGTAGCCGTGTCGTGTGATTGAACCAAACAAACGCGGCTTGTACTACCTTCATCGAGCAGACTACGCCTCGCCCGGGACAATCCTGATGCCTTGGTATTCCCTTCGTCTTTCCTCGTATTTCGCACGTGGAGAGACGTTTCTTAACTTTGTTTTCAGTTAAATTTTAATTATACATTAATTTACACGGCCCTTGTCAAATTAAATTTTGCTGCGCACAAAATTAAAGTTAGAATTACTAAACCAGCTTTAAAACATGGTTTTTCGTCGATGTTTTATTAACATCGATTTTCAATTCCGAACACAGATGTTCGGCAACATCAATGTTTGGTTGTCGATGTCCAAACAACGCAGAACTTGCATCCCTGCAGTGTGGCGGCGGGGGCGGCGGCGGGGGCGGCGGCGGGGGCGGCGGCGGGGGCGGAGCGGACCGCAGCGGCAGGAAATGAACTCGGATTTAGTGGCGGCGTAAAACTCCCAATAACGAAGCCGCGTCCGGGAGCGCGCGACCGCCTCTGCTGCGACGCCGCCGGCGGCGCCACCTTCGGCTCCCAAGCAGGGGCGGGGAAATGAGCACTACGAAGAAAGGACGGCATAGGAGATCGGGGCCATGGTCCCCCTGAAAATTTCGAAAGAGGGCCCTGTACTCATACCTAATAAAAAATTATATTAACATTAATTCCCGATTTTCCCCTTTTTACGTCGTAAATTTGGGCAATTGATACATGACTTTAGGGAAGATACTCTTTAAACCATTTATCAACCCTGTAAATTGTGGAAATGTAATCAATAGTATTTGTTAATTGATCATTCAAGTTGTCATTCTCCTTGTATTACATTTTATCTATTTACTAGGAACATAAGTCATAAATAAAGTTTTCACAGAAAAGGGGAAGGGGACCCAGGGGGACAGAAAGGCTCATACATGTAGTGAAAATGAAAGAATGGCGATACACACCAAAAGGAAGACTAATTTCTCCCGTAATGCCAATGACGTGTGGATAGAACAGGGCAGAGGAGAGTAAACGCAAGGCAAGTGAACCGAAAGATTGTATCTACGAAACAAAACGCTTCAGCATTCATCGAGGCCATACTCCAGAAGCACGAGCGAGATCGTGGGTGTTTCGGGGAGCGACGTCCAGCCCTGTGGCGCCTCGTGGCGGCTCAACAGGCATCTCATGCCACCGGTCGCCACTACAATGCGCACCAACGGGAAATAAATGTCAACCTACAATAACCCTTTTGCTTCAAAGACGCAGTTTGTTCAATTAAAGCGAATTTCGAAGTTCGAACGTAATTCGTTTAACGCTCTAGCGAATTTCCTCTTGGAAAGTCCGCTTTTGTATCGTAACAGAATTCGTGAACCTGGGCGCCTTAGTGAATCTTAGAAGTTAAACGGTTCAGAAGTTATTTTGAAAAGGTTGTATCGAAAATAAATGTGACAGCTCATGAACTTTTCATAAAAAACGGCATGACAGCAAAAGAAGTATTTCGGCAACGACTTTCCAAAACGTTCGGAAGAGTTGCTAAGATCCGAACATTTCAAGACCTTTACATTGGAGTATTAAACGAGGATTTGAGGGGTTGACCATTACTCTCGCGAATAAACTAATAGTTGCAAAGCATCACGATGACGTCACGCTCAATTACATTATCATTTTACCAAGTCACTGGAGTATCGATGTGTGACATATACAACTACCGACATTACTTTAAGATGAGTTTATGACGCTGCTCTTTAGTAAACCCACCCGTTACTGACACACATAATCATTACACTGCCAAGAGAATATTGTGATGGTGGCCACCTGCTTTGGGTGCAGTAAAGTTTTTTCTTTTTTAATTCAAAGAGGAACATACTGATTCATCTTCTCTTCAAGGATTCTATAAAGGTGGTAAAAAAGAAAACTACCTTTGATAGACCATATATCAAGGTGACGCAATGAAAGAAAATCAAGATAGAGTACTGTGAAAAAGAAATATAAATAGTTACAGCAAAACCATTAAGAACAAATAATTGACGAATAGTGTCGAAAAGAAACGGAAAATAAACAAAAATTCTTCCTAATAATTATAATAAATAATAACATTATCACAGTGAGCATTCCGAATCGCTATCAGATGTGCGCACGTGTGTATGTGTGCAGATGAGTGTGACATTCTGCAGTTTTCAAAGCCGAGCCCGCTAGCACGCACGTGGGCAACAATGTAGTAACAGCGACAACAGCAATCAAATCGACGACAATCGGTCCACGCAACTGCAGGTGTGCGACGTTCAACTGGCGAGATGCGGCGGGAACTGGTATTTCGACCGCCAGTAGCCGCAATGAGTTCCGTAAATCCTGTTAGGCGCGCTCCAAACAAGGCGAAGCACCTGTTTCCACCTGCGACAGCCCCCCGACGCCGACTCGCTCGGAGGAAATTATGATGCGCTACTTTCTCCGCCCGCCGCGTTCCAGGACTTCAGCCGGAAGCTTCCGAAAGTAATAGACGCGATGCATTCTCGTGAACCTAGTTTACAAATCGACCTTTTTGCTCTTTGGAACACTTCTCTTTTTTGATGGCAGGCACACGGAAACTTCGCAAAGTGCTATACGAGAAGCATTCTCGCCGACCTAATTTACAAATTGACCTTTTGGCTCTTTGGAATACTTTTCTTTCGTGGTGGTTTGCACATGTGATGCAATAACGATACGAGTATTCAACGCTAACATCAAAACATACAGATTTTCTGAAAATCTGTAAAGGTTTTCTCGCTCTCGCTCTTTCTCCGACTCTCTCTCTCTCTCTTCTCGCTCTTTCTCCGACTCTCTCTCTCTCTTTCTCCGACTCTCTCTCTCTCTTTCTCCGACTCTCTCTCTCTCTTTCTCCGACTCTCTCTCTCTCTTTCTCCGACTCTCTCTCTCTCTCTTCTCGCTCTTTCTCCGACTCTCTCTCTCTCTTTCTCCGACTCTCTCTCTCTCTTTCTCCGACTCTCTCTCTCTCTTTCTCCGACTCTCTCTCTCTCTTTCTCCGACTCTCTCTCTCTCTTTCTCCGACTCTCTCTCTCTCTTTCTCCGACTCTCTCTCTCTCTTTCTCCGACTCTCTCTCTCTCTTTCTCCGACTCTCTCTCTCTCTTTCTCCGACTCTCTCTCTCTCTTTCTCCGACTCTCTCTCTCTCTTTCTCCGACTCTCTCTCTCTCTTTCTCCGACTCTCTCTCTCTCTTTCTCCGACTCTCTCTCTCTCTTTCTCCGACTCTCTCTCTCTCTTTCTCCGACTCTCTCTCTCTCTTTCTCCGACTCTCTCTCTCTCTTTCTCCGACTCTCTCTCTCTCTTTCTCCGACTCTCTCTCTCTCTCTTTCTCCGACTCTCTCTCTCTTTCTCCGACTCTCTCTCTCTCTTTCTCCGACTCTCTCTCTCTCTTTCTCCGACTCTCTCTCTCTCTTTCTCCGACTCTCTCTCTCTCTTTCTCCGACTCTCTCTCTCTCTTTCTCCGACTCTCTCTCTCTCTTTCTCCGACTCTCTCTCTCTCTTTCTCCGACTCTCTCTCTCTCTTTCTCCGACTCTCTCTCTCTCTTTCTCCGACTCTCTCTCTCTCTTTCTCCGACTCTCTCTCTCTCTTTCTCCGACTCTCTCTCTCTCTTTCTCCGACTCTCTCTCTCTCTTTCTCCGACTCTCTCTCTCTCTTTCTCCGACTCTCTCTCTCTCTTTCTCCGACTCTCTCTCTCTCTTTCTCCGACTCTCTCTCTCTCTTTCTCCGACTCTCTCTCTCTCTTTCTCCGACTCTCTCTCTCTCTCTCTTTCTCCGACTCTCTCTCTCTCTCTCTCTCTTTCTCCGACTCTCTCTCTCTCTCTTTCTCCGACTCTCTCTCTCTCTCTTTCTCCGACTCTCTCTCTCTCTCTCTCTCTCTTTCTCCGACTCTCTCTCTCTCTCTTTCTCCGACTCTCTCTCTCTCTCTCTCTTTCTCCGACTCTCTCTCTCTCTTTCTCCGACTCTCTCTCTCTCTCTTTCTCCGACTCTCTCTCTCTCTCTTTCTCCGACTCTCTCTCTCTCTCTTTCTCCGACTCTCTCTCTCTCTTTCTCCGACTCTCTCTCTCTCTCTCTCTTTCTCCGACTCTCTCTCTCTCTTTCTCCGACTCTCTCTCTCTCTTTCTCCGACTCTCTCTCTCTCTCTTTCTCCGACTCTCTCTCTCTCTCTTTCTCCGACTCTCTCTCTCTCTCTTTCTCCGACTCTCTCTCTCTCTCTTTCTCCGACTCTCTCTCTCTTTCTCCGACTCTCTCTCTTTCTCCGACTCTCTCTCTCTCTTTCTCCGACTCTCTCTCTCTCTCTTTCTCCGACTCTCTCTCTCTCTCTTTCTCCGACTCTCTCTCTCTCTCTTTCTCCGACTCTCTCTCTCTCTCTTTCTCCGACTCTCTCTCTCTCTTTCTCCGACTCTCTCTCTCTCTTTCTCCGACTCTCTCTCTCTCTTTCTCCGACTCTCTCTCTCTTTCTCCGACTCTCTCTCTCTTTCTCCGACTCTCTCTCTCTCTTTCTCCGACTCTCTCTCTCTCTCTCTTTCTCCGACTCTCTCTCTCTTTCTCCGACTCTCTCTCTCTCTCCGACTCTCTCTCTCTCTCCGACTCTCTCTCTCTCTCCGACTCTCTCTCTCTTTCTCCGACTCTCTCTCTCTCTTTCTCCGACTCTCTCTCTCTCTTTCTCCGACTCTCTCTCTCTCTTTCTCCGACTCTCTCTCTCTCTTTCTCCGACTCTCTCTCTCTCTTTCTCCGACTCTCTCTCTCTTTCTCCGACTCTTTCTCTCTGTCGCTCTGTCGTTATTCGTCGTCTGTCATGAGAAGTTTCTGTACATGTAATAAAAATATACATTTTAGTTGTTGTGTTAGACGTAGATATGATTTATACAGATGTATGTGTGATTTAAAACGACAAAATGTTTGAAACTAGCAAAGGTTACGAAACACAGTTCAAAAAGCTCATTTCAATAAGGAAAGTATACCATAACAAATTGGTACCCATCAGGACCCCTTCAAAACTATCGAGTATTAACAATATTTCCTCTAGTGCTCATCGAAGTAATATATTTATGGATGAATGATCCTACCGAATCATACAGTTTGTTTGCTTCCGTCTTCAATCCATCCTTTTGAAAGAGTTGACAGCTTAATTTCAAACATACATGTGCATCAAATGCTATTTTAGTAAATTGATCACGAAGGTGTCATATAAAGAAATAATAGTTTTCAGGACAAGTGCGTAACCAAGATGCATGCATGTGAGCCTGTCGCTCATTCCCAGCCGGCGGCTGAGAGGGATTTTCGAAAACACGAGTGAAACCAATCTACTGCATCGAAAGACGAAAACCAAGAATAATCCATCTCAATATTTTTATCATTAAAGCATCCTCACATCAGCCCAAAAAACATGTTAAACTTCATTAAAGAAGAAGTCACTTAGAGAAAAGAAAACCAAGATAAAATGGAAAAGTTAATAACGCCGTATAACGTCATATAACTCACATCTAAACACTTCCACGTTCCTGTGGAGGATTTTGGAACCAAATGCACTCGCTTACCAGGGAACAGCACCAACGCGCTAGGCCACGTTGAAAAACGTGGGGACGTCCAGTAACAGAGCATTCGCACGGGCAAATACAAGAGATCGTCCGAATACGGGTCAGAGGGAGACTGGGTCTTCCAGAGCGCAGCAGGCAGAGGGGCCGGGTCGTAACTCCGTGATTTGTGCGTCGTTGGCTCGGCCCGCACCACCCCGAGGTGCAGGGTCGGGGGCGGCGGCGGATGGGACGGGCGCCGGCGCAACGGCGCGTGCCATTATATGGATCTGGGTCGTTAACAGCGTGAACGCCACGCAACATCCTCGGGACGAAGGCGGCAGGAGTAGGAAAGAGTCGCGATATATTCCGAGTTTTGTGCACCTCATATCTTTAACTGAGGGCAGGCTGCGAACTCCTCCGCGACCGAATGTACCAATTGGAACGAAATCAGCGTTCGCCGTTTTGTTCGTGCAGTCCAAACATAAATAAACTAGCGTAAATCTGATTTATTGTGGCCAGCATGACTTCCTAAAAATGCTAATCAAGTTCGCGCTAATGAAAACGAAGATAGTTTTACGTATTTTTCGTGTACATTTAGTGTTCCAAGAACGGTAATGGCAGTCTGCAATTCACCCTTTGGAACACGGAGAAAATAATTATTTCGTGGTGCACACAAAAAATGAAGTGTAATTCAAATGCAAACAATCCATCATTTACTAGCTTTGGAAATTCATTTTAAACTCTTCCTAACAGGGCAGCGGCAAATGCTCAGATTGTGACAGCCACAAATTATGGTCTGCCGACAGGGAGTCTTACGATTGAAACGCGTCGACGGCCGTTGTTCACCACCTACGAATCGGATGAGTGCAATCACACTAAGTGAATGATAATCAATTCGCAACTACTCATTGTTTGTCGTTTTTTACATTTTATACTCGATCAATTTCACAATTATTCCTGGGCATATATAATTAGAAAACGCTTTTGTATTTTGAATCGAAAAATCAATGTAATAACGGACACAATGTAGTTCTTCGAAATATAATGCTATGGATCTCTAACTGTTGTCAGATGAATCTCCACAATTCCATGGCTAGAATGTGTGTTAATGGACGAACGTAAAATTAATTTGAAAGACGAGGTAAAAAAATAAAACGTAATTACAAAGCAAAATTACAAATAAACCACACCTAATTTGACACCTCGAGCCTCACGTGAGGATATGAATTCACGCGCCCGCTTTTTACGTATCATACGTGACAAACGTAATTAAAGTTTTCTACTAACAAATAATTATTTCGCGAGGTAAAATGTTTAATATAATCCACGCACGGGGGATGATAATTCAGGAGAATGTGGACAAAACATTTTCAGCGAAATTTAAGCAATGACTCAATGTTAAGAAAAATAGTTTGTTCTTCAAATTTCGAGAATAGAGATAATGCCAATACTATATTAATCAACACATTTCCATCATTCATAAAATTATATACGGCCCACACGGAAAACCAACCCGATTACTCAAGATCAATAATATAATACTGATTCCACAGTCATATTCGATATATTAAAGTTCAGGCAATACACTATTTCTTCTAATTCTTAAGAAGGGTGAAGGATGGCAAAGATTGCGCTTAAGAAGCTTAATTTCTACCTACTGTACTGTATGACATTTAGGGCGGTAGAGAGAACTCCAAGTATTCATGAGAGTTGTGTTGAAGTATTGGTTAGAGAGTCTTAACGAACTGATCCTTCGATAAGGATGTACTCTTAAGTTCATTTCTGCACTTTTTAGTTGTGGGAAATCCGCCATCACAAAACTCAAACTCAAGAACTAAAATAAAACGAAAAACTACATAATCACTCTACCGAGAATGAAAGAAAAGAACAAAATCAAATACTTTCTTTTCACTTCCTTTCAGCGAGGAAGATTGTATTTGTGTACAGTTCTGCCATAACATCGCTGAATAGATAATTCTAGGCGTACATGTCTTTATAAATAATATGATAGAAATATCTGTACCTGATATAACATTTTTTCGGTTTGGTATTTAAAAAATGTTTCTAGGAGTCACAGTCTTAATCCATTGTTTGAACATAATGCTCATTAACATTTAATGAGGGATGCCAGTCATTAGCACGTTGATGTAATATATGAACATGCCATGACTAGCAACTTTCCTGCGAGACTAACAGCAACTCTGCGGCGTATTAACCATTAGTCACATGCTATTTCACAGCATGCCATTTAGTTTTGCGTTCTTCGGTCTATTATCTGTATGTTTATGAATCGCGTCTGTAGCAGTTTAATAGAAAAGATACCTCAGCTATGGCAGCTGTTGGAACCGTACAAGTCAACAGCAGATACTGCCTTGCTTCTTGAAGTAGTAATATTAATTACGGCATATGCAGAACTCGATTAAAGGTGGAGGCTGTAACATTAATTCCGCTGAACAAAAGGTTTAGATTTCGAGATGGGCATATCGTACACGTGTTTTCACTTAGTGGTTGAGGCTGGAAAGCATTTCAAAATAATGTTATCCATCATTTGTTAAACACTTGATACATAATTGGCAGGTTTGGCACGATATCCGTCAATTCTTGTTTATGATCATTTTGCCACAGTATAACTACACCATATTTCTAAAAAGAATATTGATAGGTTCCCAGGATTACTTGTCACGTCAATTTTCAAACAAAATATTTTCTTTCTGTAGATAAGGGCAGTTAAGTTTGTAGTAGTATCACACTTGAGCTTATATTTCATTCCACCAATTCTAAAACTACAGAATAGCCAATCCCAAACTATTTTCCCAATATTTTCTTAAATACCTGACTACGCGTCTCTTAACGAACAATACAGAACCGGTAACTTAATAAAATTATAGACACGCCATCGACCGTCCCTTGTCCATTTCCATGAAGTATATTGAAACTGAGCCACATAAAGCGTCAAGCAATCAATTTAATTTTTTGTATTTCTTTGAGAGAATGTTTCTCAATAGCGTTTCCTACAAAAATAAGAAACATTCAGCAAAGAGAAAACAATAAAGAGTTCACACCGAATAGTAAATTATCGAATGAGCGTAAATAACGGCCACTGGAAAAAGGAAGTTCGGACCAGAATAAATTCTGTCAATGTTTCCCCTCACCAAAGATAATGAAGTTTTTTACCAGTTTTCTAGCGTACGTATGGAAACGCGTGCTTGTTTTTACCTTTTACCCTCTACCTGCTCAGTTCTTTGGGGTCAACACCGTTTACATTTCTTTATTTTGGATTGCCCTAGAGGTTACAAAAAATACGTTAGGCATTTCTAGAATGAATCCTCCAAATACGCTTAACTAGAAGTTCTAAAAATGTAATACAGTGGAATGTCCGTAACTTCAATTCTTTTTAACTACATTTGACTCTTCATTATTTCGAAATTAGTTTACTTTCTTTTACCTTCGCTCGCCCTAATTGAACACTACAAGTCGAACGAATAATTTTGAGAATTCTTAGACTGTTTTTTGACATAACGTTGAACTTTATTTCCTTTGTCTTGGATACACCATAAAAGAGAAGAATCGACAGGTATCGTTTGCTAACTTCCTTGCGAGTAGAAAATTGACTGAAAACCGTTTGAGATATTTTGGGATTACTTTCAGTGTGTTAGCAAGGATCTGCCATAGGATGTGATATGTCTCACGCATTTCTTGCCATTACCAGAAGCAAGTCACTTAAAATGGCTGATCATATGCGCGGAACCTTTCACACGGGGTGAATATGAAAAACTTTCTGCGCTGGGCAACTTTTACTTTTTTGAAGACATTTTGAGAGCATAAAAGATCAAAATATTACCGAGGATTTTACGTTATCTGTATGTCTACGCAAGTCTAAGCGTAGAGAAAAAAGGCGATCCATCTGTTTCTGCTCACTAAAACTCGATTTAGTCTCATTTCTTCCAGCAACTTGACTCAAACTCATCATCAAAATATTTGAAGGGAACATTTTATCTCTCCTCTTTTGTTGATTTGATGTATTTCGTCTGAAAACAGTAAAATATATGAGCGGGAGGTACGAAGGAATACAATCTGCGTACGTTTACTTCAACACCTGAAAGACGTCCCTTCAGATTAAATTTATAACATCTCTATACAATATTGTACGACCAGCAAATTCAAAAGGATCGCACAATAGCAGCAAACAAACCGGATGTTGTTATCCAGGATTTGGAAAAAAGAATCGTGTCTACTTGTAGATGTTGCTGTGCCTTGCAATCAAAAGGTCGTAACCAAGGAGGCAGAGAAACGTCTTATATACAAGTGTTTGGAAATTGAGATCAGCCGAATGTGGGGCCAAAGGGGAGGTCGTAGTCATCAGAGCTGTACGATTTGATCGGCAAAATTTCTGTAAGAACTTGGCAAATCTCCCAGGACATTCAAAAGAGTGGCAAGTACAAGAAATTGCTTTATTTGGAATAGCCCACATTTTGCGCAAAGTGTTGTAGAGGCACCGACAGTCACTGGATCTGCTCCTTAGGTAGCTGGTTGCAACCTGGAGTTGATTTTATATCCAGCGGACTCATAACATCTTGGTCGTGATGTAGAGGAATACTAATAATATTAATAATAACAAATGCTTTGTAATGTTTGCAATCATCGAAATTTGGCGCGTAATACCCTGTCTCATTTCCAACATTAAGCGATTTTCTTAAATCCGCTCCTGGTGTTAGGCGAATTGTGACCTGTTTTTCGACCGCCAACCTGCGATTCGCCCGGGTGAACTAGAAGAAGCCGCGAGAAGCGGGTTCCGCATGGCGGCGCCGTTCCGGCTCCAAAGCCATGCAAGCGGAAACACGATGCGAATGATTTATTCATTTCATCTTCACTCCATGCATACGACGGATGCCTTCCTTTCCTTCTCGTGGTTTGCTCTGGAACCGCACGAGCGCCTGGCGCAGAGGTTGGCCACCGCGTTCCTCTCGGGGAATTCATGTCGTTTGCCGCCTCCTCGTAGAAATGAAGAGCGTCCTGCCGGCTGAAAGGTGTGGTCCACTATTTTTATTGTTTTGGAAGCTCTTGTTGATATGTTTTCGTTTACTGAATATTCGAAAAAGGTCGTTGTGGATCGCTCTCAAAGCCACATTTCAAAACAGTGAGACATTCTTTTTCACACTCTGTGACCTCTTCACACGAAGTTCCGTTGCCGCCCTTTCGGCAACGTCTTACTCTTTACATTGCAGTGACTGGTCCTATCATCCGATATGCTGTCCCTTACAAAGGCGAATTAAGAATCTTTCTTTTGAATTCGCAGCAGTTTCTGAATTCCACGAAGTTCCGTTTTTAAACACTAAATGAAAACTTCCAGCATCTAGTATTCACTGGCGCGCTCAAAGAACATCGCACGAATGCTGATTGGAAAGCGAACGAAAATTCCGTCTTCCGCCAACCACTTCATTACATCTGACTAATTACTCCACGATTGCGTCTCGCCTACGGCGCCTGACCCTCTCACACACCGCGCAGGAAAAAAGCCGTTTTCCAGGCCAGCGGGCTGCACGTTCGCCCTTCCACTGCGAAGCCGCCGCCGCCGCCGCCGCGTTTCTTTCCCGCCCACGCCCCACCCCGCTTTTCTCCGAAAGTTGGAAAGCGAAGAGGCGGCGGCAGCGTTGTGCGATGTGGCCGGCGCAGGGGGGCGCAGGGGGGCGCAGGGGGGCGCAGGGGGGCGCAGGGGGGCGCAGGGGGGCGCAGGGGGGCGCAGGGGGGCGCAGGGGGGCGCACGGCCCTCGCGGCGCGTCGCAGGCGGGAGCGCGCCGCCACGCCCACTTCACCTCGACTCGTCTCGCACGCGAGATAGACAGCGGCAGGTTACCCACAACTTCCCGGATGTTGTCGCACTCGCGTTTCGGGTGACATTCTCATTCGCATTCTTCCAAAACATTTTCTTACGTTTTCCGATTGTTTAGTCCATCAACATAGTTGTTTTTTTTTTTTTTTTTGGGGGGGGGGTTCCTGATGTCGCTTCTCGCATTCCTTCAGAAAAATAATATACACAACTTTTAGATCGTAGTTCCCCCTCTACACATAATATTCCTGGATTGACCCAATCCCCTAAGACGTCACTTCCACTTTATTTTTTATGTACTTATTATTTTCAAATATTATAATTCCTTTATGTAATTGTATTTATTTATCTAATGGGTAGACATGCGGTTGAAGCGTGACGCTTGCCACGCCTTCTCCCCATTTAAATATTAAGATCTCTCATTACGAGCATGTACAGAGGGTTTGGCAAGTGGGAAAAAAGGCACAAAGATGAGGCCTACGATTATCTGATCTTCAGCAGATGTAAGTGCATTACGTATTATGAACAATGGGTGAATCAATACAAATTTATTCTATTTATTTATTTTTGGGATAAAGCTACGCACAATAATGACCCAGGCCCAGAACACAATAACTCTAACAAAAACGAGACATGTCTTTTCGCTATGAATATAACAGCTGAAATCTAATTCAGATGTCTACAGCAGTATTTCACACACGATGGACCCTACAATCAAACGTGTGGAACCAAAAGATGCTGGTGTGAATACGTAGAATATTAGAATGAATAATAGAAGCATACGTATATTTAGAAATTTTAAAATAAATGTATTAATGTTTTATTAAGAAAAGTAATGTGTCACGAGCACGAAATTAGAGGGGGAGACCTCTCCAATATATATAGAGTTATTGTGTTCTGGGCCTGGGTCATTATTGTGCGTAGCTTTATCCCAAAACTAAATAAATAGAATAAATTTGTATTGATTCACCCATTGTTCATAATACGTATTGCACTTACATCTGCTGAAGATCAGATAATCGTAAGCCTCATCTTTGTGCCTTTTTTCCCCACTTGCCAAACCCTCTGTACATGCTCGTAATGAGAGATCTTAATATTTAAATGGGGAGAAGGCGTGGCAAGCGTCACGCTTCAACCGCATGTCTACCCATTAGATAAATAAATACAATTACATAAAGGAATTATAATATTTGAAAATAATAAGTACATAAAAAATAAAGTGGAAGTGACGTCTTAGGGGATTGGGTCAATCCAGGAATATTATGTGTAGAGGGGGAACTACGATCTAAAAGTAGCCCTCTACCAGGGCTGTGCGCATGCGGAACGCGCTGCCATTTGTCGTGGCCCGCGAAAGTTACCAGACAAACGAAGTCCCGTGCATCCCTTTCGGGCGAGAACATTGCGCCTAGCGCACGCCAGCGCACGCCAGCGCACGCGCTCTGTCGGGGTGAACACCCCTTCAAGAAAAAACGGGTTAAGTTTAGATCTAAGGATTATTTGTCTAGTAAATTCAGAAATTCAAAATCATCCCAATGAGTTTCATTGCGTTACGCACGATAGAGCCTGTTATCACCATAGTTCCATCCCCCCTCCATTCCCTTTCAGAGCAGCAGGGCAACCTGCCGAGATCAACAATACGGAAAAGTCAGTAGTGGATCTCCCGAGTATTGAAAATAGAGCCCGCAACCACAGCAAAGGTTTTCGTCGCGGCCCTCGAGGCCTTGGAAGGTGGACACCGCTGCCTTATTCCCAAAAATACTGAGAGGACGCATCCCCTTCCTCACTTTGCGGTGACGCCCAGCAGCACAGACACGCGATGTGTAAAATAACGCTTGAAGACTCAATTAATAATATCTTCTAGCGTAAGAATGCAGTTTAGATAATTGAGAAACGCAATTATACTATGTTGATATTTTACTATGTCGCATGACGATAGCATGTGTCATACACTGCCGCACTGTACATGTATACACGCAATGACACAGCCAAATATTTGTATTTTCAGGCAAAATAGAAATTGTTTCATTGATTTTCTATCTTTCCCACGACTTTCGGTATCTAACGACACTATAGGCACCTCTGGCATGGCCGGTGACTGCATAGCAGAAGAGTTAGAGCACTACTAAGAAGAGCCTCTTCATATTATTGACAGGTCGCGTGAGAGGAGAACATCGCTGTGCTACATCTTGACGGGTTTACTCGGAATATCTTTCGTGATCTAACACAGTGATTTGTGTTGGGATATATTGCGAGTCAATTTCGAATTTACTATATCCGTTACTTCAATGTGTCTAATCAATTTTTTCACGAGGAAACATATGAAATCACTTCTTGTCGATACTCTAACACTACAAAGTACAATAAATATTCGTATATTTTCATAAAGTAACCCAAACACATTTTAAAACGAAGTATACATAATGTTATCACATTATACTGGCGACTATTGAATTCAGCAATATGCAAATCGTCCTCGGCAAGATCTTCTAGGACTTCGTTAAATATGCCACAAATTCACCGGTGCCGTCAAAAAGTGGAGATTAAGTAAAAGAAATTTTACGAATTAGGCTGTATGTGACAGGAATATCTTGACCGTACCAGCACACAACGATAATTAAATTTCACCAGAAATGTGAGAAACAGCAATGACACATGCTGCTAAAACATATTAACACTATCGACGAATTATTACGAAACCACATATGCATAGGTATTTATTTTAAATATAAGCCATTGCTGACCATTCATAAGAATATATACGAATAGGTATTACACATACATACATACATATATAAACAGATTTTCGATCAGTTCATTAGAACACCCATTAGCATACACGACTCGTTTGCATTAGGCGTCATTAAAATACGATTAAATGTAGGTATTCGCAGAGGTAAAGGGTGTTTTATTCCCGCCAAACGCGTCACGGGCACAAATAAACCCGTACTTTGATGACTCTCCCACGAGAAGCACACAAATTATCAGAGAAAAGAAAAGCTTGTCGAGTTCCGTGCGGGCGGACGCTTGGCAAGTGGGCCTCTCTCACGGCGAATGTCCGGGAGTCCGAGGATCCTCTTTGCGCCGGCTTTCTCACACAATTAGAGCAAAGGTTGAGTTGCTCTCGTGTTTGAAGAGTAAAGTGTTGAAAATTTCTCGTTGATAACCATGCACGACACGACATGACATGACCGACAAAAAAAGTGCCTCGGAAGTAAAAGAATTAATACAGATCGTTTCAAGATTGTATTTTTATCGCTGACGAAAAAGATGCACAACACCAAGGATCACAAAATCGAAAACATTGAATTCGACCATTCATTTTAATCATCTCAAGACATTATTTGTATTAGCCAACTGCAGATCCCATTACGGGCAAGGGCCTCCTTCTTGAGCAGGGAATTGTTAATACTTCTTTAATGAAGGGATAGGATGATGATGAGAGCTGAAAGGACGATCACAAATGCATCCATGTCCGAGGCGGGATTCGCACCCGCCATCCTGCGATCCGAGACCGCCACACTACCGCCTTAGCGATCTTGTCTAACCGGATTGGCCTCGAGATATTAGAACCTCTTTAATTTCGTGTATCGGACTTTTCTTTCAGATGGGCCAATGAAGTACAAAAATTGAAATCACATTTATGAGGGGTGCACCAAAATGTACATATATTAAATAAATATAAGTTGAAGCCATAAGCGGATGTGGCAAAGCTTGTGTAATTTGATGTCGTGTATCACCTAATCTGGTAGATTTTCTGTCTCCTCTGAGGAGTCCCGTAAGTCTCATTTTTGAAATTTCCTTAGATTTTTCTGACCGACGGACAAGGCGGCGGCGGGCAGGACGAGGCGGGCGACGGGACGTGTGCAAGAAGCCGCAACGGGAGCGCTGCGTGACGGCGCGCCTGCCTGCCTACGACGCGCTCCGCGACGCGCTCCGCCACACGCGGCGCTCGCGCAGCCGCCGCACGAGAGCGCCGGAGAAAGCGCTTCTTGCCGCCGTACACCGCAAATCAAACCAGCGACCTTCAGCGTTTTTATGGCGTTTCAATGAATGGGAAACCTGGGATAAAAGAGCAACGTGGCGTTGCTCTCGCGAGTTATCGTCCAGGATCGGAGAACAGTGCGAGAAGGAAAGGTACTTTGCAGCGTTATCGCTAATGCGGTGTTGGAGAAATGTAGACATCGCGTGTCTTAGAGAAAAAGGGACCTGATTTCGAAATAACTGAAATTACTCCGACTTTTGGTCACGTACTAAAGTCGGCCCTTCATCTGACTACTCAAAATGTGTTGTTATATAGAAAAAATATGTTCAACAATTTTTTACGCATTTGAAATAAGAAACTGATGTTTGACACAAGTATTACTATTCAGATGAGATGAGATGATGGGAAATGCGTGTTCGCGAAATACGAAAGACGCATCGACTGTGACACAACACAAACACAAGACGGAAATACGCCTGTCGGAGGCTAAATCCCAATGAGTAACAGACTACTCGAGCTATTGCATCACATCTCGCACCGGACTGTAATTTAATATTCGTGGCATATTCATTCTCAAGCTGCATTGTAAAGTGCAAATGAATTTAGGGCCGGAAGTGGAATTTTAGTAAATAAAGTTATATTTATGAAGTCTGTTGCAGACAACAACATGTTATGAATCATCGAAAATGTTGTACATCTTCTGACAGAAATTTAGAATTGATAGTTTGACACCACTGAAAAAAATAGGTATGCCAGTCTAAGGGTCACACAAAGGAAGGTAGAAATTTGAGCCAAATACAAGTAAGACGCGCCTTTCATAACTCCTCGGAGCCAAACATAAGTCAATGGAAGATGGGATCAGACACAAAAATAGAAGAAAAAAATTTGAGGTAATATAAGTCAACCAATATAAGGACCATTAAAATAAAAGTCATTAATTCATATCAGATTGAAATATATTTTTGTATTCAGATAGGTATTGAAAGGCCAAATAATCTAATTAAAGAGTCCTTATCTTCCACGTTTAAAAAGTAATGATGCAGGATAATATTTCGACTTTTCCAAATATAAATTCGCATTTACAAACTTCCCATGGTAGTAGTAAAAACGTTTCACTTTTTTGTGACAATAAGAGAATATCATAAAAATAGAATTATAATACGGAACGAACATCGAACTTCGTGAAGCAGAAAATAATCCGAAATCTTTGAGTTGACAGGAAGAAAGGTAACTCGGAAGTAAAGTTGAATAACGGTTAGTTAGCTAACGAGATGAGAAGTTGAAGGTCGACCGATGTACTTCTGGAAAAATGAACAAAATTATCTGAACTGAATTAGTCTTCATTATTGAATGTAGATAATGCAATGATTAAATTCCTAATTGTTAAAAGTTAGTTTAAACTGACACAATGAGTAAATTCATAAAATGAAAAATCACAAAACATCCGTGTTTCAGGTATCCGCGCCTTCAGAAGCCATTTAACGCAATTGAAGAGTGACGCCACAACACGCGCGTCAGAATTGAAATTGTCAACTGAAGCAGTACTTCCCATGTGCGGTTATTGAACTGAGACACACAGTCCCCGCCAACAACGTTCCATTAATTAAAACCAGGCCAGTAACGAAGACAGTCATTGCCGGCCAGTCGTCGGATTCACGGAGTCGAAAATAACCGGAGTCCTCGGAGGGCGGGGGAGCCGCACAACAGCTACCAGCGGCGAGGGCGCGTGCTGTCGCGCGAGGGCGGGAGGGCGGGGGGAGGGGGAGGGGGAGGGCGTCGGTGCAGCGGCCGCGTCCAGGAATAGCCGGCGGGGGGCGGGGCGGGGGGCGGCAAGGTCGAGCGCCTTCCGGGCCGCCCGCGACGCCGCCTCGCGCCAAATATGCAGCGAGCGAGTGCGCGCCGGGCCGGCCCTGGCGTGGCGGCCACAGCCTCTCGCGAACCAACGCGCTCTTTGCCTCTCCTATCCAACGCTGCTTCATTCAGACGTCAGCGGGCCGGACGAACCCCACGCACCTTCAAACGGGAAGTGCAGTGGAACAAGAAACGAAGCGACAGCGACAGATTCGCGTCCCGCTGGAAGGGGAATGGGCGCCTGTACGCCAAAAGCGGCTGGCGACTCACTCCCATACTTTCCACCATATACGCACAGGTTTGCATGGTGGTGGACGGCGAGCGAAGACTCACCACAATGCTCAATGACTTTCTATTTCTTTATGCAGAAAATCCAAGCAGATGTTGGCGATTTATTGTTCCCGAAGAATGAGGTTTGTTTACGAGCAGTTATGCTTGCGCAATCTGTTTTCCTTCCGGGATACTCGAGATGATAACACTGTCCACACAGCGACGACAGCAGGACCCCAACTCTGACCCGACTCAAGCTTCCCCCAAGGCTTCGGAGAGCCGAACTGTACCTCTCGCTAGCTCGGCATGCGGGGCCCTTTCACACGCACGAAATTCTTTCGTCGTCGTTTCTTGCAGGAAAATGAAGCCCTCCTCAGGCACGATGAGGAAGCTCTGACACGTTGCAAAGCGGCCAGGGCGCACTCTTTCCAGCAGGTTGCATCAGGCGGAATGTCTGGAGGGCGAAATCACCAACTTTTTTGATATTTTGTTTACCTCATCCAACGTTACTCGAACGATGTTCACCTTAATATCATCAGATTACCCACAACTTTGTCTCATTTAAAAAAAGAAGGCTAGGTTAAATTAGGTTAAAAAACAAAAACAAAAAAAAAACAACATACATGTCGCGCCAACATTTAGCGTTGCAAATAGAATAGAATACAATCTAACATCTAGAAAATGATTCCTAACAATCTTGTTCATATATTCAGGTTCTTTTTTCAGCTTCTCTGAGCAAAATTTCTGAACCCCACTGCTTTGGTTTAAATGAAAAGCTTTTTTTCGAAGCACCATTCATTAGCTGAGCAATGATGCTCACATCCCTTGTACGATTCTCTACCACGAGGTGTCTGTTCTTTTTCCTGGTTTCGTTTCCACTGAAGTTTTTCTTCTGCTTGTTCATATAGCTGTAGATTATTCAATTATATATCTTATTTGCACGTCATCTTCTTCGCTTTGTAGAATTCAGCTCGTGATGTAGCACAAAGCGAACGGAATGCGGCGGAGACATGGTTTATGAAATTAGAAACTTGCTTCGGAAGCTGCTGCTGTTTGTGAACACAGCGGACCACGTACGGCACAGAATCACCGCAGGGTCGTAGGAATACAGAACGTAAGCCACGCGAGGCTTAGGAATATTTATATAAGGTTAAGCGTTAAAGCAACGCTAACGGCGTCAGCTTAGGTGCTCAAAGGGATCACTGATATGGCTCCACTAATGCTCGGTCTGATATCGCAAAGGCGATCCCGCTGAGAACGATCCAAGGACGATTCCGTGCCCCTTGAATTAATCAGCTTGGGAGGCGGGGACAGAGTTGAAAAAATATTCTTGAAATTAAATTCTCACCGCGGTACTTACATACCTTTTGACACTGAATACATTGAACATCATAAGACGTAATAATTATGTGTGTATACATTACATAAATTGTCATGTTCTTTAAGTTCCTGGTTTGAAACCTGCAATGAACATGTTTCATTTTCCCCTACGGTAAACAATGCACGAGATTTCAACCACGTGCATCATTTTTGTCTTACAGATAAGTTTTACGGCTCTTTACACCCAACCAATATCAAGAAATCAGGCACCAAATGACATAATGGCACAAAAAGGCGCGAATTGAAATGTCGGTTTATAATATAGATATTTGTTGAAATAACACTACTAAATTAGGCAGGCACATAGGCAATGCAGCAGAAGACGGTCCGCGCAGCAGCTAGTATGGTATCTGGAGACCGATCGGGCGTGATCCGTGCGCCTTAGCGCCAAAACATGGTTTACGAGGCCAAGGCCACGAGTTGTGTTTCTCAAGTCGCAATCTATAAAATGACCTATTCTTTTTTATATTTTCGGAGGTTGGGAGCGATTTCCACCAACGCTCTTATGTGTACCCTGACGTTGAGGTACATGTCATACCAGTTTTCCTCAGGTTAGAATTCTCGCACGGGTGCTAATATCAATTACCTCAGCAAGTTTCCTTCAGAGGCTAGGGGAGGATGTAGTTGTATTGTCCGAATGATATTCCTGTCTTCTCTCTCCTCTGGGGCGAGGAAGAGCGATGTTGCCACAGACACGCGGTCGTTCTTCCATTCCATCGCAACAGCAGCAGAACCAAATCGGAAGGAGAGCACAGAACACGCACACGGTGCACAATCAAAGAAATAATGGCAAGCCTGCAGTGACGTCAGCAGAATTTGAAGCCTCTGATTGGTGAACGGAACCCCCTCTCCCCAGTCAGCCGCAAGATGTCCAGTAGAAAGAAGTATTATTCGAACAATAGTAGCCAAGAAATAAAAACGTTTTGAAAACCATACTTGTCATTAAAAGGAATTTTACTTTCCGATTCCTATTCGTTTAATTTCAAAGATTCTCTTAAATGAGGGAGGAGGAGAAAGAGTGGGAGGGGAGATGAGATAGGAAGACAGAGGGGGAGAGACACATCCAAAAAGAATATAGAATAATTATTGTTTACTCAAATTATGTTTATTTATATTTGACGAAAATAACATTGTACATCATTGGGCCATTCTTTTTGGACCCCAAACTTCCGTACGCAACGCACAACCAATCACTCTATAGACAAGAGGCCGAAAGGTGTCACAAACATGCAAACTACAGCAGCAGCACAAACAATTTCCATAAATGAAACGTTCCGTAAGGTGACGCACAACGCGCAACTTGCTTGTCTTAAGGATCGCTCAACCGAGCGCGTTTGGTCCGGATGGTCTGGTTCGAAGGTGTCGCGGCCGCGAAACTCCACTGATTGCGAGAATTCATCACGCGTTGCAGCGCGTCCGACGACGACCCTCCAAGAGCGCTCCCACCAGCCCCTTTGACTCCCCGCCGCCTCCCCCACACACTCAAGTAGCCATTCAGGTTCTATTACTTTCAACCTCCAACTCTTAGCTACAGGAAACACATTCGAAGTGGATGTTTTCAGGCCATTTATATCGTTTGTAAACAGAATGTAGTTTATTAGAAACCATCAAAACAGCTCACTTGCGATAAAGATATTAACGGTACGAAAAAGGTGTATAAAAGAGAAAGCAATTTCTGAAGTACATCGTATTTGTTCAGTAATAAAGTAGACTGGTAAATTAATATACATTCTATGTAATCCTACATATGAAATCACTATCAGTAATAATATCAATCAAGAATGTATAACTAGGAGAGTGCACAAATAAATTCTAATAAAAATTGAAAAAAAATCGTGAGAAACGAAGGCAAGTAGGAAGTATTCTGAAAATAACGGGACGAGTTCTCTTTACAAACATGAACACGATATTTACTAAACTGCCAGCCAATATATACAGCCAATCAGTAGCCGAGTGTGATTTTTCGAATGACCTAGTCTTTTTTTAGAGAAACGGGAAGACCTGCAAGAATGCAGGGCATTGCACTTAAAGAGAGATCTCTTTATCGGATAACACGGCCTCCCATGGTCTATAAACCAGTTTACCACAATCTACATTACGCTGCAAGTATCTACACGCAAGGGGACACCGAGCAGAGCGTAACGAAGGAATGGCTTCGGTTAACGCATTGAAATCTCACGGGTACCAACCCAGGGCCATCATAAAGACTCGCAAAGTACCTGAGAAACACGTCATCACCGTGTTGTGGGTCGCGCAACCGTAATACCTGCAATGGCATCATGGGGGCATTTATTTCACATAATGCGAACGAGGGCAAGGAACATCCTATATTGTATTAGTTGCCCAAATTCACAGCAGTACATAAGAAATAAAAAATTGGGTGCGATGAGTGGGAAAAAATGAGGCTTTACATAAAGTACCCCCGAAAATCAAGATATATGTTGTGCAGGGCCTCGAGCTTGTTCAAATCGATCGGGAAATATCAATTTTGGAGAAAATCGACTGAAGTGATTAGGAGCTAGCGTTGAGAAGCAGGCGAACAGACGCTTGGTCGTCAATCGATATTTCTGTATCAAGCAACAAAAAGGACCTCAAGTAATGTATGATTCTAACTAGTACGTCTTTGTCGAAGTAATACTTACTGTACATTTCTATATAGCTTGAAACACATTCGTCTCTTACAAGGTTTGGAGGAAATGATCTTTAACTGTGACCGAGCAATTCTTCCTGCAAAATTGAAAGAACATTTGTCACACAATATTTTCGTCTGCAATGTTTCCACTGACGTCGAGGGATTCGATCGTTCTCCTAATGCTGAACAAGGCAGTAGAGACACACGGAACTATCGTCCGGGCAACGGGACACATCACCCTCTCTTATACAGTCACCGTGACGCGAGTACAAATACGTTCCCAACATAGAAATGTGTTCGCGAGGCACTTCCACACCAAAATACCCCGGATAAAACTCCGTGGACGACGGCATACATTCACGCGGGAGGTCATCATGCAGCCCGCGTAACACGAGCAAGGTGGGACGGAAACTCGACCCAGCGCCCCGTCGTCGGCTCGCTATCGCTTCCATTTCGGGCGCGCTATTCTGCAAGCGTCCGCGCGGGGGCGTGGCCGGGGCAGGGGGTGGGGGTGGGGGTGGGGGTGGAACCGAGCCGGGGCGTTTACGAGCGTGCGAGCGAGGCGCCGGACGCGGCGGCAGCGGGCATGCGCGTGAATAAGACATGGGTCTTCTACGGCTCAGCTCGGCCCGACCCGGTGCCCAGCGCCCTGCGAGATTGGACGCCGCGGAGGCCAAAGGTTCAAAGGAAGCGGGGGTGCGAAGGCGACGATCCAGTCGCAGGGGTGCGGGAAAAAGACGAAATGAATTTGCAGTGTTCGCAGGGCTAAGGCACAGGTCAGAAAGCGGATTTTCGGAACAAAGATTCTTTGTTCCAAATAATGCTGAGTAAGAATGTTTTACTGAATCACACAGCAAGTGAGTTTTGAAAATATTGCCTGAGGCAGCGTTCTGAAAACCTGCTTCTGGGATAAAACGTGAATTCATGTTAATCAACCTGACGTGTTGTTTAATGGCAATGGTACGACTTTTCCATCTTCACTTGCCACGTTTTCACATTTAAGATAAATGATTTTCTTAGCACTGATAACATAGTATCAACGAAATTTGAGAGGAAAAATAGTATTAGAATTAATATTTTTTTTAATTGAAAAAGAAACAGCATTTACGAGAACATTAATAATAATAATAATAATAATAATAATAATAATAATACATTATTGGTACCCAAGAATGGAGAGAAACTAAGAACCAACAGTGTAACACACCTATAATGTTAAATCTCTAGACCTTTAAAGGTGTTATAAAAAAATAGAAATTGTCGAAGACTAGCTTACTTTATTAATCCATAATGCTTCTGCCTGCAAGCTTTTAATGACAGACTACAATCCAAGACAACGTCCGCTACAGAATGAAACCGCAGCGATGAAACATACTTCGCACGACGTCTGTGAGCTTGTTTTACGATGTGATTATCTCCGCAGTAACGAGATGTCGGGCTGCTTCTCTCTGTTCACGTCAGCGATTTTGGCCGGGGGTCGTGAGAACGGCAGGCACGGGAAGAACAGAAATCACGCGCGTGGAGGTCCGGGCCGCGCGACGCATCGCGACGGCGCGAATGTCCGCCTCAACGGAGGCAAAATGGTCCGCCGACGAGGTTTATGGGCGAAATCGCAGCTCGCTAGCGACCCTCCGTCCGTTACGGCGGCACCCTCCCCCTTTACAACTCCGATACGTCACGTCATTGAAAGGCCTCGGAACGGGGCCGCCGTGCGACACGACAATGCGGGACTTTTCAAGCCTCCGCAACTCCGCTCAATGCGAGAGTACACAACGCTGGACATTGAGCAGGTGGTGTCCCCTTTTCAAGATACAATTTGCTCAAATTAATTACTACAGTGACATAAAATGCTTTTCTCTTGTACATCCAAGTTACTCTATTCACCGCGAGCAGACTGCGAGACGTAAACGATATCGGTATCCATTTCAACAAGTCATAACACATAAACTTATCATCACTGCAGAGTTCACTCGGGATCCAAATATAGAAAGAATAATTTGTGGTAAGTCGCACGCTGTTTCGTAACGCTAGAAGTTGCATGGAGGAAGACCGACGTGCCAAGTGAATACTATATAGGACTAACAATTATTTCAATTTGGTAAGTATAAAATTATTTTTTCTTAATACGTGATGGCCACTCTTTTCCTGGGATAAATTTCCTTGATTTTTAGCAATTTTTTTCAGAATGTTTTTTTTAATTTTTCGCTGACAAAATTTGAAGAACATTTCACAGTAGTAAGAGAGAGGATTACATGACAGCAAAACTTTGTTCCGTATCAAAACGCTTTTTTTGGCAAAAACCCTTTTCTCCTCGGTATTTCCGATTCCTTGCGCTAACGCACTCCGACTGAGACAGAGACATTACGTTTCAAATCTCTTCGTACTTCTCGTTATGAATTGCTTGTATCTCAGTTTTCATCGCGAAAAAGACAAAATTAACAGTATTAACTTAACAAATACTATTTAGGAAATAATATCAGTTTTGTCTCAAACATATTGTATCAAACATTCCATGAATTTTTCCAGCTTTCCAGAAAGTGGTCTCTAAGTACCGATATGTTTATATTGTAAATCAAATAAATCCTTCAGGTGATACTTTTTTCGGTTTACATTTAGGACACAACAAAGATTTCAATAAAATTTTATCAATTCGTGTTCTACAATTTTACTTCGCTGTTTCAGGCAATTCACGAAAAATGTGTAAAATTATGACAGCGGAGAGAATCTGAGTCCCCCGCCAAATTCAATGCATGTTATTTCAAGAGTATGCAACTAGTATAACTTTCTTCTCTGTAAAGGACTGTAATTTGGTTTATAGGTAATAAGAACTATGAAACATTAGAATGAAAATATTTTTTTATTGTTATTAGAAGCAAGGGAATCTTTTATACCACACGCGACTATTTAAGGGGTGCAACCTCGGTCGGAGACTGGCCCAAACTCTGAGTCGGTAGCTGAACTGCTTAACCAAGTTCAGTGAAGACGAGATTAAGCAGCTCCAGACACACAGGGTCCCTCGAGCCCCTGGCCGTTAGGGATTTAGATTTTATTTAGATTTATTTAGTCAAAAAACAGTAAAAACTGTATGTGACGTAGGGGGTGAGAAGATTATGGGGATGGAATGATATTATGGGGAAGGGATGAAAAGCAATGACAAAATGACTCGGGACTAAAGGAGAACTACTCCATTTTCAATACCGAGTAGAACATTGTTACGAGAGTAACAATTCTTTTTTAAAAACATCCCTAAAGCGCGGATTCTATCCAGACTGACGTCCGGGGATTTTCGAAAGGCGGAAAATGCACAGCGGCCATGTCGTATTAGCGGTATGTAAAATAACCCTGACTCAATGCCAGGCAAAGTAAAACCCTTCCATAATTCCCGTCCTATACAGATTCCGTATTAGCTTAACCGCAATCTCCTCAAATAATGGATGAATATTTCTGAGACTGTAGTTGAATTCCCTGAAAAGGCTGGGAATCTTTAGGGTACCAACTGAAAAATTCCAAGCAACTTCATCCCAACTCCCCGAATCAACGAATCGACATCGGGTTAACAAATCCAAATTCTTCAATTATTTCAAGAAACAATGCGTAAGGTGAAGGAAATGACCGAAGTAATGAGAAATTACTTAATTTTTAACTACGTAGTCATTAAACGAGAGAAAGAAAGAAAGGAAAAAAAAATGGAGACAAATAAAAAAGAGAAAAAAGAGAAAAAAAGAGAGAAAAAAGGGAGAAAAAAGGGAGAAAAAAGGGAGAAAAAGAGATAAGTACACGAATATCGCCATTTTTATGCTCGCCCATCGTACAATTTCATAACAAAAATCTTCCACCCTTAAGTGTACGTATACACCATGAATCTCCCCTCACTCACTGCGAACTAGAGGTACCCTAGAAAAGAAAGTGACACCTGAAGTGTTTCACTATCATTGGTGATTTTTGTCGTTAAAACGTGGTTTTGAGACACTTTTCGTGAACATTTTACCAAAATGTCTTGAAGGAGACGCTTCTTTTGACAGTGCCAATGCCCCTTCCCCTCCCTTCCCCCACCCAAGCGGGTACGTCGTATTTCTTGGAGGGCCCCGTTTGCCCAATGGGTCTCCTGCTTGTGTGCACTCCGGCGGTGGCTCTCGCTGGGAAGAAGCCGCACCGCGGGCGCTTCGCCGCCGCCGAAAGCCTTTGCCGCAAGGGACACACTTCCCTTAATTACCGGGCTTTACGAGCTGTCGCCAGCCTAGGCGCTACGGCGAAACCGTTTCGCATGAGCTGCGGCACATCTGCCTCAACACGCCCATGTTTATATTTTGCTGAAAACGGAATAAATAAGTGACGAAATATGAATAGGAATTTACATAGGCAATTGATTTTTATTATCTCATTAATGGCTGCAATTCGTTGCATAATGATAGCCTCTATGATACACTTTCATTATACTACACGTGTTTTCCCAATTACGCAGCACTGAGAGGTAATAGAGGTAATCGTTGGTCATAGCTGTAGTAAATATTTCGTTCTATTGAGAAGGCCCGCGGTACGATGACGGTGAACCGAACCGCCAGAGAAAAATACAAAGTTGTTGAACAGGAGTTAATTAGTTACGAAATTAACGCCGTAGAATGTACGACAGACAGATATACAAGAAATATCTAGAAATACATAGAAATATAAACTTCTAATGGTTATTATTCATAGAAAAAGTACGGTAAGAAACTCTATGTACTTGGGATTAACACACTCTTACTAAGTTTGCAAGGAACACGCTTGCAACTTAATGTAGTACTTTATACTCATCATTACACCCTTTCATAACATACTATTAACAACCACACTGAGATTATTTTTCATTTTCAATTTTACATATAATGGCAGTTCCATCAACATACATAAATTCTCTGTACGAAGCTGTACAGAGCCTGCACACAGAAAAGGTCCAACGAAGTTCCGTTGTCAGTCCACTTGAAAAAAAACGAAACCTTCCACTCCATTCTCGTGCGGCGCGTCAAACGCTGCTATTCTTCGAGCGGCCGTTCTCTCCGTGGAGGATTGCGCCGGCGGCGGCACTGCGGCTTGGCGACGAGCGCGCTCCGCTCCTACAGAGGCCACAGCTCCTGGGAGGCGCCCCCGCGCGGAACGTCCGTTAGCCCCCGCCACCGCCACAGCCTTTTCGAAGGCCACTGCCGCTTTCAACACAATAATTGCTATCCGTACCGCAACAAATTACCATGATCCTCTGGGTGCAGGCTTAATTAGTAAATTCCCTCCGCCTTTCCATGTGTGATAAAACCATCAATTACTGCCATGTCATCTAAGGAAAACAATATACCGACATTTCCTATGTTTTCTACTTCTGTCAGAAGTCGACTGGAAACTTAACACTCACCGAAGGTGAAAGGCAAGAGACAAAAATACCAACGAACGGTACTGGAAGTTTATATCAATGTTTCGAAAGTCAATGAGAATACATCCAGCTCTTTTAGAACACCTGTACTTCCCAACATTTTAAGATACTTTTGACTTTCTGCACTGAACGTGCTAAACGCTCCGCAAGTTTCGCGGTGTTTCAAATATACGAAGCATCCAACAAATACGCTCACTTTTTGCCCGGTGAGGGGAAACTGTTCCCGCACTGTGCCAAAAACAAGGGTGCAAGGAATGAACCCAAAAATATTTCGAATTACATATTATGTCTCAATTTAAACTATCATTGCTATGTTAGAAGGTGAAAATATTAAAATACATATTAAAGTTTCAGTATTTATTACATTAATATCTAACTGAATGTTCAAATTAATTAAAAAAAATAGTATACATAAAATAATTAGTTTTTTATCGAGAAACGTATGGTCAAATATCGTAACTAACTACTTGAAATTTTGTGTCGTTAGATTCAACAGCTTAGAAATAAGTCGCAAAGAGGGACAAAGATATTTCAAAAGAAAAACATTGAAAAGGAATTCTTTTAGTGACCCAATAGTAACATTAAACAACAGGCTATGTACCTGCAATATCATTATTTTGATTCCGCAAGAGTTTAAAACTGTTGGTGAATTTTACAAATTTTACACCAGATTTGTTTTGCACTCATTTATCTATGACACTAAACTATCAGCATTGTTTATGCTCTGTAAAAAGAGCAGATATGCTCTTGAATTCGGAGCCTCTGGACAAAAATGTACCCGAGTATATCTGTTCTACCAATAAGAATATGTTTACACGAATTCCAAATCGGGTAATGACAATCAGACGTAACGAAAATAGGGCATGCCCGAGAAACTTTGGACATTATCTCGACTGTTTCGTAAAGATCGCCAGTCTGTTGTGAAAAAGGAACACGAACTTCCCTTATCTCGTAAAGTAAAACCAATTTACTACTCTAAAAGATGGGAACTTTAAAAAGTCATTAATTATTCACCGGAGAACCTGAAATAATTTCTTAAGTTAAGGTGAGCTCTTACCATGGCGTTTTCTTTCTAAGGGCAAGAGAACCCCTTAAAGTTTCAATTTCTGAGCATTCTACCAAAATTGACATACTTACTTTTACCCGTGCTATTCGCGTAGATGACAGGATAGCAGTGGGCGAAACCGTAGCATAAGAATTGAAGAGCAACAACAATTAGAGAGCAAAAGAAGACTCCCGTGTATTTTCTCCTGGAATTTCAATGGTTAACCGTTCCGAACTACAAGTTCACTTCTTTGAGCTTTGACTAAGAGGACAAAACTTACAATTTATTTAATCGTCAAGCCGTATCGAATATACGACATTCGGATCATATGTTTCATAAGTATTACGCCAAACAAAGTGTGGTGTTTTACAAAAGTCTCACGTCCATTCACATGACAAAATTAATACACATACATGTTTACATAACACGCAAAGGGGAAAGAGTAGTCTAGTGAAATTTGTCCCGGTACCCTGCTTTGTGAAGAGGGACAGAGAGCATAAGCAAATCGTCATACACATTGAAGTTATGCCACCCGGAAATTTGAAATACACACATTTATAAGACTATAGACACATACATGGTGATTCAGTCCTCGTTGCTATACGCAGGAAGCATATACCGTATGTAATATACAAACCGAATTTGCCAAAATTGGATACACTTGGTTTAGATTGGAAATAATTGACGTAAAAAGTTTGAACTCTGCGCTGGTGCTCGTGTAACGGCTCACCTCGCGCTGGGGCTCGCCACTAATCTGGAGAACTCTGTCATTAATACTATCCGCTACGCCCCGGAAGCGCTCGTAAAGCAAATAGCACGCGAGATCAACAGCTCCCACACACCTGCCGAACAATCTATTTACGACCTTTCCATTTCCAGCAGGTGCAGCATTTGCGCAGTACAGACCTACTATGCCGTTCTGAAGTCTTGAAGCTTTTCCTGTGCAAATGCAAGGAATTCCAGACATTTCTGAAACCGTTCGTTGGACATATGAAGCGTGTTTTAAAAGAACTGTAACAATTAGTGTGCATGTTGCATGTGTGGGTCGAAGAATATTCACATGTCGCGCGCAGCGTAGCTCACCAAGAGAGATTCTCTGAAATTATGGTTGGCAGGCGTTGGCATTGTGGATAAATCGGTCGTCACTTCTTACCCGAATGTTTGACAAACGTTCAGAATCCGAATTTAGTAACTCCCTCCGCGTTTGGAGTACGTCCCGTTGAATGTGCAGGTACAGATGTGGTACCAGCACGATGGCCCCACAGAAATATCGCGGAGTTCGGGAATACCAAGATATGCAATATCCACATCTGTGTATCGGCGGAGGACGCTCAATAGAATAGCCACTACAGTCACTTGATTTGCATCCGCTGTACTTTTTTTTTTTCGATGTTAATGAAAGACCGCGTTTATGCTACCTGACCACCCGGCAGCGTTGTGCGCGTCACGGGACCAGGTGGCAAAATCTTTCGTTCACGCAAGACGAGTTCATTATGAACTCTTGTAGAGACCCTGTTACACGAAGTGAAAATGCGAAATTTTGGTTGTATAAGCAAATAATAATCAAGTATCCTAAATAACACTTGAATAGTTTTCTCCCCTTTCATTTTTATTAGGTTAGTAGGTAGTAATAACAACAACAAAGAACAATATATAATGTAATATTTGGGATACATGTATACACAGAAATTCATATCAAAAAATTTATTTTTCAAAATTTTGAATAGGGTTCACACTATTTTCTTTTGTACATATGAATAAATTAGTGTACCCTATCATGGGATTCTGAATGAGCAAAGATGACTTAATCATCCTTTACATGTCAATTAGTCATGCCTATTAAAAATTATAGTATCATTGAATGTTTAGTTTTTTCGGGCGCGTCAACTACGGTTATTAGGTCATAAGGGTGGTGTACTATTTTATCACGAGAGATGGCGGGGTATTTCCCCTTCAAAGCGAAGCAACGTTTGTGCCGTGATACGCACTAAGTTCTTGAAAGGTCTCCCGACATTTGTAGTAGTGTATAGCATGTAAATGTGAGCGTATGTTCGTATGTGATGAGAATAGGACAAGGAAGAGGAGGGAAAGATCGTACCGTGGACCATTTGCTACGGTACTGCTCCGGCACTCGCCTGGCGATGACCGGAGAAACCACGGAAAACTACCGATCGGTGTAGCAGGTCGCTAGAATTCTCCTCCAGGGACTCCAACCCTAGGGGACCTCTCAGTCAGAGATACTGCAGTGACAACAGCTGATGTCCTGAGCCAACTCAGCCGGTAATTATAGTAGTGAATCATAGTGGTTAAGCAGTAGATTTTAGAGTTCAGATCACCAAAAGACACAACAAAACTGGTGTTTTGTAAGTGAAAGGGGGAAAATATATTTCAACTTCTTGCTTTGAGAATAAGACTAGATCACGTACAATATTGAAGTACCATTTTATCCAGATGAATTTCGGTCATGCTCTATTGAAACTGAACTAACCAATGCGTCGAAATGAGGCGAGGATATCAAGCAGTGATATAAACGAGAAGATACAATCTGACAATTACATGGTTTAATAGCAAACAGTTTCGGCCTTGTTGAGGACATCTGCAATGCTGCTTCTATGCTAGTCAAATTAACCAAGCGATTCTCCGCATTCGCAAGTACACACCTCATCCCTGAAAATTTATACATTTCTCTACTCGCCGAAATACACGTTGTACAAAACGAATATTATTGAGAAAATTACGAACCATTACATTCCCGTGTTACATTTCTCGTGACCTGCCTCCAAGGTGAATTGAAAACTCCACAAGGCAATCCATTGTCGTTGCATTCACTGCACCCCATCGCATCATAGCGCCTCAAAACGCACGGTGCGCGGCGAGACGGCGACGGGAGCAGTGCTCAGCCCCATAAAACGCAGCTGGGGCAAAATAAAACAGCGAAACGCGCCACCAGGCGGAAACCGGTTGCAGGGCCCAGCGGCCGGCGAACCGCGCTCGCGCTGCATTCCGAGAGCGCGCAGCCGAGCGCAGCAGCCCGCCCCCTCCCCCCGCCCCCGCGCCGCGCCTCAGGCGGCCCCTCCCGAGATGAAACATGCACTACACTCACGGGACTAAGGACTTCAGGCGCGGTCAATATTTACGCGAGCCGAAATTTTACGAATGCGGGCAACGGAAGTGCTGGCGATGGAATGTATCCCTCTTACTGAATTCAAGAAATGGCACTCGTCAAGAGAGATCAAAGAAATCGAAGTAGACCCACACAGAGAGATAGGATTATTTTTCAAGCAAGAAAAATGTTAGAACAAAAAGAATCGAAACAATATCGGTCGTTCATTGCAAAAACTTCCCAACTCTAAATCGATTTATGTATTCGATCAGTGCGATATTTTTTCCGATCATGCCTAAATCCTGAGCATCTTACCTCAGTATGCTAATTCAAAAGATGAACAAGGTATATTTTAGAAACAAAACTTACTGAAATTAATGGAACGAAGACAGTAGTTTTGCCGTCAAACGATTTTTTGGTATCACGGACCTACAAAACATAGATTCTGGCTACACCATATGTTAGAGTGTCTTTTTTCTCTACATTTAACAACAGGATTTATTCATTTTTTTCCTTACCAGGGCCTGGCAAAACGTTTTCTACCGAACACTGACCGTTTTCCGGCGCACGAAGTACCTTCGTCAGGGCGAGGAAGGGAAAAGAAAACAACAAGAAGAGAAAGAAGAAGAGGAAAAGAAAATAAGGGAAGAACGTTGAGAATAAAAATAAGACAGCTTTGTAGAGCATTAAAAGTGAACATTGCGTTAGGGATGAGCGAAACGCGCATCGCAGGTACGAGCAATGTGGAAGGCGGGGGGGGGGGGGGGGGGGGGCAGCGGTGACGCGGCGGGAAAGCCGAAACTGTGCGCTAAAAAATGATTTAAGTGACAGATTACATCGTCTCATTTACTTCACTGCTTGATAGCCTCGCCTCCTCTCAACGCATTGGTTAGTTGAGAATCAGTAGATAGGACAGACATGTATCTGAATAAACTAGAGCTTCAATGTTACGTGTCGTGTTAAGATCTTCAGAGCAAATACTCTTATTAATTCTCAAAGCAAGAAGTTGAAATTTACTTTCGCCCCTTTCACTTATGAAACATGATTTTTGTCGTGCCATTTGATGGTCTTAGCTCTAAACTCTAGCGCGTGACCAACTATAATTACCGGCTGAGTTGGCTCAGAGCATCAGCTGGTGTCACTGCAGAATTCTAGAGACCGGTTACACTGATCGGTAGTTTTTCGTGGTTTCTCCAATCATCACCAGGCGAGTGCCGGAGCAGTACCGTAACAAACGGGCCGCGCGCGATCTTTCCTTCCTCTTTTTCCCTGCCCTCCCCCCTTACTAACGTCCTGCGAGGGGGGAGGGGTGGGAAGGGGGGGGAGGAGAGCCGCCGCAAGCGGATAATTGCGTCTTCCATTACGCGCTTGTATGCAAATGTCGGCCCCTGCGCCTCCCCTTCCGCTCTGGGAACGGGCGCTATCCACTCCGGAAGCCGCCGCGCCACGCCTCGTGTTCCACGCGTTCGTTCAACTCCCCCGCCTCGCAAGGCGGTCGCGCAAACGGTCGGCGGCCCGCTACTTACGGAAGATTCGGGTCCAGACGGGACGACGGGAACCGGAGGGCTCAACAGGCAACAGGTTCCTCTCTGGTTTACCGTATATTCACAAAGCAAATGGGGAAAATAAGTCGTGTAGATTTTTAGTAAATGAAGACTTTTCAGTCCAGTTATTTATTTTAGGGAATACTAGGGAAGAGATATATTTCATTCTACCAACATAAAGCAACGTAAATGAAAACGAGTTTGCTTTTATTGTATCAAAACCTTTTTTTAATTACGTCATGCAATGCCTTTCCCCACCTAGCATTCGGCCTTCGCTAATGCTTTCACACGCATTTTCTAATAATTACCCTCCAGACATGGCGTAACAATTTAGTATATATCCAACAAAACGCAATTTATGAATTGAGGATTAATGAGCAATTTTCATTATGTGAAAAATACATACACAAAGGAAATCACTAACACTTCAAATCAAGCAAACGAAACAAATACACGTGATTCAATTCCAGAAAAACTAAACATATATCAATCATTTTCTACAATAATATTCGTATAAAGTATATACCGATTCGTATAAACGTTAAATTAATTTTTTTATAGTTGCAGAAATCAAAAAACAAACAAACACACAAACACACACACACACAAAAACACACACACACAAAAACACACACACACACAAACACACACACACAAACACACACACACAAAAACACACACACACAAACACACACACACAAAAACACACACACACAAACACACACACACAAAAACACACACACACAAAAACACACACACACAAAAACACACACACACAAAAACACACACACACAAAAACACACACACACAAAAACACACACACACAAAAACACACACACACAAAAACACACACACACACACACACACATATATATATTACTAGATGACAGGCTCGCGCACAAGCTAATGCCTCAGCGCGGAAATGACTCAACAACAGTGTTATCAATGAAACTTCTTTGTGGCTACACTACGAGATCAACGGGGCTTGCACCCCTTTTTGTTTTGTGTGGCGCAATTACGGCACAGGGCTACGTTGATGTTTAAACACCTTCTTGCTTCCCACTGTTGAAGGACCATTCGGGGATGGAGATTTCATCTTTCAACACGATCGAGCACCTCTTCATAATGCACGGCCTGTGGAGGGGTGATGAGATGACAATAACATCCCTGTAGTGGACTGGTCTGGACAGAGTCCTGACTTGAATCCTATCCAACACCTTTGGGGTGTTTTGGAACGCCGACTTCGTGCCAGGCCTCACCGACCTACATCGATACCTCTCCTCGGTGCAGCATTTCGTGAAGAATGGGCTGCCATTCCCCAGGAAATCTTCCAGTACTTGATTGAAAGTATGTCTGCGCGAGTGTCAAGCTGGCATCAAGGCGAAGGGTGGACCAACTGTCTATTGAATTCCAGCATTACCGATGGAGGAACTGGTTAAGTCATTTTCAGCCACGTGTCCGGATACTTTTGATCACATAGTGTATGTTTATGTAAATCATAATTGGAAATATCATTACTTTGGTAAACCTGTTAAATAAAAAAATGGAAATACACAAATCCATAAAAATAAGTAATGAATCCTTCTAGTTGGGTTTCGATCTTTCTTTGCAAAGCTCTACAAGGATTTGAGCTTAAAAGCGAACGCAGCGAGCCCTGAGAGCTGCGCGTCCCATAAGAGCCATCAAGTTAAGCGACACCGCATCCCAGCGGCTCTTGGAAGGAGAACCCGGGAGATGCTAGTAATTCGCCGAGCGTGGCGACGATGCGCCACTTAACTGCCCTGGCACTTCACCGGAGTTTCAGTACTTCGCAGGTGAGGAGATCGGCGATTCCAGCAGGGGGTGCGCCACTGCCTTTCTAATGCGTTATAGATATTACACTTTCACACCTGCAACCAACTTATTTGTGTTCTTCATTCTTTCCAAACTAGCACGTTCTTACTCCACCCTATAACCAACTATTATTGTCATAATTATTATCGTCATGGCCCTTATACAGTGAAGTGATGTGAAGTGTAGTGTAGTGGAGGGGAAGGGAGCGTAGTGTAGTGAAGGGGAGTGCGGTGCAGTGTAGTGTAGTGTAGTGTAGTGAAGTGTTATGCAAACTAGAAGTGAATTTAGAGTTAGCTAGAAATAAATTGGAACTATTATATCGACCCCCTAATTCTAATAGTAAACCCAATTGTAAATGTTGAAAATGTTTAGTAATTCTAATTTTAATTGTTATCATGTTTGCCACCGAGCATTAGCTCAAAGCGAACTTTAATAAATCTATCTATCTATCTATCTATCTATCTATATTGTGCAATGTTGTTTAATTAAGCAAGTTCTCATATCAAACCACGCTCAATAGACACATTTTTTTAAAATGAAGACTGTGACCATTAGACGGGTATAATATGGGATAATATCCAAAATCTGTAGCTCATTTTAATTTGTAAATAGTTTTTATAACAAAGGAGGTAATATTTTCTTATCATTTCTAGCCAAAAACGCATTGCTACCTTTATTCATTGAACTTAACCTACTTAAATAAAACGGAATGACTGTAATTCCATAACAAATATCTTTCTTATCTCTAAAGTTTATTTAATGATATAAACACAAATTCATTTGCTTTTACAATTTGTGGCTGCCTGTTTGCCCTGGGCAATCACCGGAAAGGCTTATCCGAGACTGCAACACTACAAAAAGGAAGCCTCCCACATATTTAAGAAACTACGTCCAACCGCTTCACATGCTATGCTCAAATCACCTGCCTTCCTGTGCACCCAGTCCTCTTTCTCAAATGTATCTTTTATCAGCTTGAAAACAATATTCTTTTTGCTCCTGACATCAACTTCGTGCGGTCCATGTCCAGCGCCAACGCATGTCAACTCGGGTGAAAGTCTCGTCAAGGAAAGAAGCCTAATGTAGGCCTTGTGGGCAAACCAGTCGGTAGAATTGGGCAACAGGCATGTCCCAAACTAGCGACTCCGAACTGGGAACGTGACGAACACTGACAACAAGAAAGTGAGAGTAGCTATAACGCCTAGACTTTCGTCACAGTTGCGAAATAGTTGGGAAAATGGCAGAACGAGCCAAATACCATTACAATAAATATAAAAGTGAATTTTTTCAATAAAGTTTAAAAAATGCTAATAATAGTATATTCGATTTTCGTGATATAATTTTTGACACTAGAGACTGGTAAACAGTGCAGAGGGAAATCTCCTACCTAAAGACACAGAAACGCTTGTTTTTTTTGTTGTTGTTTTGTATTTTTATATTGTCCTCAATTTTAAGACTAACATGACTATTAACGCCACTAATTGTGATTTCTTTAAAGAAAAATATGTTTTTAAATGGCTTTGATAATGAAACATCTTCAAATGTTTTAATATTTCATCTGAATTATTTAATATAAATTCAAAAATTAAGAGTTTATAATTGCATGGTCGAAAGATAAATCGAACCATCCCAACACGTCTACTAGCTGTCAAGAAATCGATGTTCTCCAGGATACAAACCACCAAATGTATTCGAAATGTACTTATAACAATCATAATACCTACTACCTAACGATTTGTCGATTTGCATATAATCGCTACAAGAACGGAACTATATCTTAAAATCGGGGAAAACCCCTAGAATAGAAAGCATTCAGTACTCTACACTTTACATCGAAATTATGATAGAAATACTTCTCGCAAATATAGAGAGAAAAGATTTACTGGCGATGGAAAAATAATACCAATAGGTCCAGGAAAACTGCGAACTCTTCAGGGAATTCCGTAGTTTCCTTTCCTGATATAACTTGTGCGTCATGGAAAGTCTATCCTAGATAATAAAGCAATATCTTCTGTGACAATCTACAAAACATTGCAGTAATATGCCTCCAGAAATATTGTTTTCCTCACGTTACCACGAAATAAAGGCACCGTATGAACAACACCCGTCAATTTTAAAACAATTTCCAAAATTCTTGAATTTCAACCCATGCCCATCCGACACCATTAATTTCACCGAGTAAAAAATTAAAATCATTAATTCTATTAAATGTTCTGTGTATTACGATATATTTACCAATATGTGAATCTTAGTGAAAATAAGCACACAAACTATTTTCACTATCGTTTTGCACAAAAATGTAGAGTTCTCCAGTTCTTCACACACTATACATTCATAAATTTTACTTCAAAGATGCGCAATTCGGCAGTCCAATGGTAAAGAATTATGAATCAATTTATATCAACTAACTTTTTAAACGCTGAAAATAAACTTTACCAGCAAGCTTTTTCATCTGAATTATGTTTTCATATAACAAACCAAGATGCCCAATAAATGCACTTTCTATATCCACAAAGGCAAATCAATAAATCGCAGGAATCTCATTATTTGTGATTTCGCAGGCAGTTTAATGATACGATAAATTACAGCAGCATATGGAACCAAGGACTTTAAAACGCAAATGAGAACATAATTCGATTTAAAAAGCAAATCAGCAGCAACGCGGTGGTAGTCTTTGGCGTACCACTGAACAACATTCTGATTTCGCGATTCAGTTCAAAATGCAACTCGCTTATTTCACTGGTGGTACGCAAAGCGACTCTCTCTTTCATTAACGCACTGCAATTACTTGATGACATTGCTCATCACGGATTTAATTACGTAAAAGGAACGCATGCGCAAACTCGCCAATTTCATCGAGAGATTTATAGAGCCGAGTTCCAGTAAGCGAATCCTCGTTAACCCCGAAAGGGCAAAGCGCATCCATTACCCTAGGCACATTCACCGACGCAAAGGATGTCACATTTGCGTTTGGGGCATTTTCCCGCCCGAACTGCAAACATATCCAGTGTCGCCTGCCTTCAGAAACCCGTACCACACAATGTTATTCCACCTCAATGGCTGTCAAAACAGGTTCGTTATACAAACGAAGCAAAACAAGTTTTTATTGCAACCCAATTTCCTACCATCAACACATTTCGAACATTACGATTTAACAAGTATACTTCATGTGCACCGCATTAAAGTTTGTAAAACTATTATAATAATTTGTTTTCAGTTGAGATCGCTTTGTCTGTTGTGAGGCCTTTGCGAGCCCCTATCTCCAGCGCCTCCTGTCGCTGCGGTGCCGGAAATATCTTCCTTCACCGAATTGGTGGGGTAGGTGACCACGTCCCTCTCACTCTGAGGAAGCCCACGACTCTATCTAATGCAGTTTTCTATATGTCTGATACGCATATGTCTCCCGGAAACACATCTTGGCTCTCATGAACCGGGAGGGGGAAGGAATTGGCCTGAATTATGTGATGCCCACGTACAGCTTCTCCTGCCTTCGCCGTAAGCACATTCCTACACCATTTTGTGTTACATGACTGGGAAGAAGGTGAAGAAATGATTGATGGGAATGCGATACATGAGGCTGTGAGGAGGCCTCCAAGCCACGACCGTCGTAAAACCAACCAGGCCTCACACGGGATTAAGGCTGAAGCTCATGCGCCTGCAGCCGACACCGAATTGGGGCTTCCCTTCCCGGCGCGGCAGATGTAGCCTACAAGCCAGAAGCGCCGTCAGGGGATGTTGTTGCCTTCTATTTATTTGGAAGCCGATCCACGACGCGGCAGAAGCGAGTCGCTAGGGATGTATCCTCGCGCCTATGCCACACGCCCCCCACACCCACCTGGAGCAGAACGTCCAACCCCACCGCATTCACCCACGCCCCCCACACCCACCTCGAACAGAACGTCCACCCCACCGCATTCACCCACGCCCCCTACACACACAAAGTCAGAGAAATGCCGCTATTCGTATTCACGAGAAAGGAATTTGGCAACGCCATAGAGCGCATTTCGGACGCAATGCAAGGCCGCACAGCGGAGCTGCCCGATCGGAGGGGCTTTGGAGATCTGGTTACGCACTGGCGGTCTTGAAGCTTCCGATTTATTTCGCTCTCCGTTGTAAATCAACTATCGGTTCAATCAATTATTCACCTCTCAGAGAATATCTTACACCAGAAGAATGCAGTGTTGTGACTTGACTGTGGTTATGTATGCGGGCAAGTTAAGTGTATGAAAGAAAAAGGAAAAAAGAATAAAGACAAGATGGAATGAGGAATGCTTGAGAAGACGAACAAGAGAAGTCCATCTAATCAATTACAGTAAGATCTTGTGCAACATTCAGAATATTACGGAATAAACGTATGTTGTTTGATTTGTTTCTGTTATGCACTTCTCTATTATACCGCATTGATGAGTGCAATATTAGCCTGCTGAGGTAATAAAATAATTCCAAGTTACATTATTAATTACATTTATTTATTTATTTTGGCAAATACACATGGCTTACAATTATAGTTAATTTAGTATTCATAAATTACAATGCAATTTACAATAATAAAGCACACAAAATCTAGGGATAAAAACTATAGAAGATATTCTTCAAAGTCACCAAAGAGAGATAATCCGTTTCTGCATTGCAAAGCATTCGATTGCAGTTCGTGTTAAAATCAGTACGTCCCAGTTACACTAATTAAAATCCTGATGCAAAATTTCACGTCTACGTGGTACACGAGACAAGGTACAACATTACTGCACATGACTAACATCTGAGCAGGGTTACTCACATTTCACAAAAATAGAATCGGCGACAACCCGAATTAAAATTTTCGCGACGAAAAAAAATTACACTAATTTTATTCTCAATCTTAACATGCTTTCAATTTGACCCCTTCTGAAGAAAGTAGGGAAAGCATTGATCTCTAAAACCTTTTCGCTGGAAATCGTGGCAAAGTCCCCTGAAGGCGTAGAGGACTGCGACAAATACTGCTCTCCAGCCGTGACGTGGCAATTTCAGTAATTAACTGAAGGGAGACGAAACGGAAATGAAAAACGAATATGGGCACGGCGAGGGCGAGGGCGAGGGCGAGGGCGAGGGCGAGGGCGAGGGCGAGGGCAATGGCGAGGGCGAGGCTTAGGCTGTGCGCTGTGCGCCGGAGAGATGATGGAACACGACAAAAGAGGATAAGGCGACGTGGCACGACAGATGGAGCAATACGACGCAACTTGGTGATCATGTCAGAATTGAGCACAAAAACGAATGATTAGATAAATGAATAAATCAATGAGTAAATAAATACATAAGAAAATAAATACATGAGAAAATAAAAATAAATAATTACCATAATTCACACATGCGGAACACAACGAACTACACTGATTCCGGGCACATCAACTGCTAAGATTAGTTCCATAAATGTGGTGCATGTTTTTTCCTCAGAGGTGGCGATTATCTTCCTCTGATAGATTGTGATATCCGGTGCCTACGTACCGTCAACTAGCGGGATTTTCCCCAACCAGGTATCTCCCACCAGCGGGGCACAGCCCCAGTCGGGACAAGCTCTAGGCTCCTGACTGGTCTCCCAACATGTGTTGTAGTGTAGTGCATGACAGGATATGTGTCAGTGGTGAGGACAGAAATAGGAAACAGGAAAGACTGCGCGCGGTCCGTGGCCCGTTTGCTCGGGTTCTGCTCCGGCATCCGCTTGGCGATAATCGGAGAAACCATAGAAAACTACCGATCAGAGGCGCCGGCCGCGAGCACTCTCCTCCCGACCGCGACTGAATGCTACTAGGCGACAAGCTAGCGTCGAAATTCCTATCACAGGCGGGACTCGGCGGTTTAAAACAACGTAATCAACATATTAAGTGGTTTAAAATGGCTCAACAGTAAAATACCGTGGAAAAATAAGAACACATTTCACATCCAAACACGTTTCCAGGAATTATACATAAAAATCATTATCAATCACATGACGCAGTCAAACATGTATTTTCTCGGAAATTAATCAACCACGGCGAAACTATGACCATGGCAAACTAACCCTAGTACGGAAATTAATCAACCATAAAAATTATTACAGCAACGTCTTTTCATTCTCAGCTACACATCCTCCAAAAAGTTTGAACATCTGCTTTCCTTTCCCACCCACGCGCTCTCGCTCGCCCATTCTGCGAAAACTACTCCGCGGAAAATTAACAATTCAAAACTTCTATTCACTGGCTATCCGGCGGGCAGACGTCGGAGGCTGGGGCGCCCCCGACGCGCCGGCGACAGCGGGGGCGAGGCCGGCGGGAGGATAATCCGCGCGGGGGCGGGGCGGGGCGGGGCGGGGGCGGGCAAGCGGTCGATAGGGCGCGCGCGACAGACAGCGCGGCGCCGGAGCGCGGGGGCGGGGGCGGCGGAGCAGGAAGAGTAGGTGGGGCCGGGGCGTCGCAGCGAGGAGACGAACCACCGCCACCCGTCGTCGCCCCGGGCGGCGCCCAAGCCCCACTCTGCCGTCAGCGCACACTGCACGCAGACAACGCACTTCCTCAAGATTCAATTGTCAAAACGATAGTAGGCTCCTCTCATGATTTTAATACTGATTGGAATAGTATTCTGACCTCTCACTGAAAGTTTACATTTTTATTATTTTCGAATAATTAATTTAACAATGAAATGAGATAACATACATTAACACATCGTTTAAAATTTGTATAATTGTAATGATGAAGAAACATGATGTAAATGGTAAAAGAAACGCGTATCCTTATGAAACTGTACAAACACATACGCTGTGAAATAGAATCATCCGGTAAAATATACATACATATACTTAGGAATAATATTTAAAATTCAGTTATATGCTTGTTAAGATTAATTTCAGGTGTATTTGCTATTTTACTAATTGCTGATGCTACACGAAGTTGACCTTCATAATGCGAAACCGTCTGAGTTAGCTTAGTGCAAGCAATATCGTTGTCTTCAGTGCGACTCTGGCCTTGGGTTTGAGTTCCGACAGCGAACTGCCACATGTCGAGTTCAGCATCTGACAGGTGAAGAATTCTAGTAGGCTGTAAACTCGCGAATTGATGCGTGACACAGCATGTAGTCTCAATCAGTGACAGTCAAGTGCTCTGATCGGTAGTCTTCGGTGTTTTTTTCAATCAATACCAGGCGAATGCCGGAGTAGTTCCCTAACAATCGGGCCACGGACCGCGCGCGATTTTTCCTTCCTCTTCTATCCTCTCCCTTTACCTATCTGCACTTGCATGCACTACACTACCACACATGTTGAGATTTCAGAGCTGGTCCCGACTTGGGCGGTGATCTGCTGGAGTGGGGGGATACCTGGAGGAGTAAATTCCCAGCAAGCCGACGAGAGGGTCTTCACCGGATCTCCATCCATATAGCGAAAATTTGCTCTTTTTAAATCAATAGCTTCTCAAGTTTATTTCTGAGTCTCGTAATTTATTCCTATATGAGAAAAATAAACACAAGCGTGCCTGCTGCATTTTCATATAAATTGTCTGTCATCAGAATATCATGGCGGGGAAACTAAGCGAATTGACGCGTAATGATATGGTATTCAGTCCCTGTAACAATGCATAACAAGAAGCAATTTGGTCCTGACAATCGGATTCGGTAGTAGGGCGGGTGCTATAAGGGTAACGCAAGACACAAAAGGGAAGGTGAAACAGCATAAAGCATTTAGTCTCAAGCGGTGACAGTCAATTTCGTGGCGGAGAAAAGTGATTCACAGTCTGCAGATAAATGGCCCCTAATGTACTCAAAAGTGGGCAATTACCGTACATCGGAATCGAAGCATTGTCTTATCCGACTCACTGAAGTAAACTCGAAAAGGGATTCACGGAACATCCCGCATTATTATAATTCTATCCCCTTCCACCGACTAAATAAGAACTATTACGACTGCTTATTTAGCACTCTGGGAATGATGTACTCATATAATATAGTTGTGTACTTGTCTCATTTGTCTAAGATGGGATGCCATTAAAGCTAGTGTTATACGATTATTCTTGTGGTTAAACATTGTTTTTAAATGTTCAATTATCCTAAGATGTTATTAATGTTCTTTGTTGCGTTTACTCTTCACACGTACGATCGGAATTCCCATTCCTGGTAGAAGTTGTAAGCTTATGTGCTTGCTGTTTAACCAATAGTTCAGAAAAATATTATTTTTAATTTATTCATACTATGATTGTAGAATATTCAAAGAATATGTAAAATATAATTTTAGAACCTAAACTTAAGAGTGTTTTTAATATACACGTGAAAAATAACTGTGGGCTAATAAAAAGCAAATTTTGTTTAAACATTAGTAAAAACATCATTATCAAGATGAACATTGTATGTACAGAAGGTGATTTGTATGAGTAAATCGATTATGCATGAATAGCATGTCGTACAAGTCATCTTCAAAGATTTTTTTGTTGAAAAACGAAAATTCCGAAACACGCAATTCTGCGAATTTTGAAAGAGAAACGTGTGTAGGGTCTCTGTCTCTCTCTGTCTCTAGCTCGCTCCCTTGCTCGAAGCAGGGCCCGCGGGGCGCGTGGATCGGAGGACGTTAATGCGCGGACGTTTCCCGGCGGCCCTGCGACGCGCCGCGCCTTTTGCCGCCGGGGCGGGGGCGGGGGCGGGGGCGGGGGGGGGGCGAGGGCAGCACGGTGGTCCACGGTGGTCCGGTATGACCTGAACAGCTCGCGCAGCGTGTTGCCCGTTAAGGCTAAATGTCCCGACACTAGTACAATTTGTGGCCACCACGTGGCAGCACCAAAATAAGTAAAATTTACTTCACCGATTAAGGTCTGAACCAATGGTCCGATTTTCGATCTGTAAACGGCATTTGACGCCTTTTTAAAATAGAATTTACGCTACGAAGCCCTTTTTCCAAAAATCTAGCAAAAACGCGAATTTGAAATTTGTTCTCAAACTTCCAAGAACAAATCAAAAAATGTGGGCTTACAGCGCGATGGCGACATGCTTCCTGAATCCAACGCCGTGACAATCATGCAAATCGAACGAATAGGAGCGTCGTAAAGAGAAATTTACGAAAACACCTCCCTCCCCCTTCCCCTTCTGCGCCGTTGCGTAATCCACCCGACTGTTGTGGGCCCTCTGTCAGCGCGGCGGCACGGCCAGGCCAGGCCAGGCCAGGCGGCGTGGGCCAGCCCCGGCGGATCAGGAGGGACTTGCGGGATTCGCAAGCCAGACAGTCGGTTTATGCGTTCGTCACTTTGCATCTCAATCTACTTTTCCACATATATCAAACTAGAGATGCTATACTACTATTACAGACCGAGATAAACGGTCTGTAACAGTAGTACGTAACTATCTTTTTCACATAGTTCCGTCTTCCTTCGAATACCATCTTAAAATTGTTGGCTGGGACGTCCGATGTGTGCTTTCGGCCTTTGCGTGTGTGGGTTCACAGGACGGTCGATGCGAATGCAATATGCGGAGCATAGTGCGAACGCGCTTTTTGTCGTTAATAAATGAGTAAGTAATTCTGTTAATGTGAGAAATGTTCAAAAGCCACCATTTTCTGCTAAAATGGACATTTCATTACACAGGGCAATTTAAAATTTCATTGCCCTTCATGGATATATTGAGAACTTAGTCCAAAAGACAAATAACGGAGGTACAAAAAAATTAAAACACGTCCACTTACATTCAAAGGCCAAACACATCTTTAAACTGCTTTCCGCTAAAATTAGGGAAATGTGAGAGAGTGCTCTTTATCCCCGATTAACAGATATATAAAGAATATTAGTAACATGATCTTATAAATATTTTAGAAGAATGAATACTGCTGTAAATAGTGCACGAAATTAATTAACACACCGCGCTAATAATGCACGAAACTGTCTAATTTCAATTCTACAGTGAGGCAAAACAACCTGACAATTTGGCCTTGCTAAGTTACACGAAGCAAGGGTTAATTATACAAATTAAATTAACAAGCTCTCAAGACGTCTGGTGTCTGTGTGTTCTAACGTCAGCACCACAAAATCACAAAACAACAAATTGTATTAAAGAACGTTAGCGTTTTGCACTGAGATGCATCAAACGAATATGTTCTCGCCTTGACAACTTTACAGCACTGATTTCTCTCCCTAAGAATGGGGATATACGATTGCACGAGTGAATCACGGGTCACAAACAAGTCCGCTACAGCCCAGTAAGATCACTTCTCTAAATGGCTCGGGTGACATCCCAGCGAGGCAGATCGGAAACATTTCTTGTGGTTAAACATGAATATATGATTTAACATATACAGAATGTCCGTGGAGGAAACGCCGAAACTTCAAAAATAAGACCTTAACCCAATTTTAAACATATTTTGTCCAATAAACTAATTAGATATTGCGAATGGCTACGCCGCTATAAGCACTCAAAAGTTGGTTTGAAAAATGCTTTCTACGCAAACATTTGCGTTGTAGAAGCATAGCAACACTGCAGAAACTTGTAAATTGTTTATTATTCACAAAAGAAATTAATATGTTTGTTTAGAAAGAAAAATTAACCCAGAAATAAAAAGAGGCAGTCGAATTGTATTAATTTGGTTCGTCTTTTATGTCTGCGTTAACTTTTTCTTTCTGAACAAATATATTCATTTCTTTTGTGAATAATAAACAATTTACATGTTTTTGAGTGTTTCTATGATGGTCTCAAATCAACTTATTACGGCTCAACCATGCGGAATAACCAAGTAGTGTATTAGACAAAATATGCTGTTAAATTGTCTTAAGAGATTATTTTCGAGGTTTCGACGTGTCCTCCCCGGACACGCAGTATAAGTTTCACCGGCCAAACGCCAGTCGTAAGGTGTACCGGGCGACCAGGGGTGTCACCGCCGGGTGCTGAGGTTCAAATCCAGGTCGGTCAGCGCGGAATGTGTGGTGGTCGACGCCTGTTTCCTCGGGGTTTCTCGTTTTTTCCGCTTCCCTGCTTCTCATTCCACCTCTGCTCTCATTCATACGAAAGGCTTGGGGCAATGTCAAAATAACCATACAAACCACTGCAAGACTTGCATTCGTAAATGTTAATATCTCGATTTTCATGAACTTATGGCTCAACTTCGTACCACATATGTCTGCTTCATACTATTTATAACGGCCATGGAGCAGTGTCAAGATGAGACACACCTTTGACTAAAATCAAGATATTAATTTTACGACCAGAGGGAGGTTTTCTATGACTAATCTTGTAACCGTCACAAGCTTTTCGTATAATTATAATCCATCAAAACCATTCGTCCACTGTAGATAAGACTACTACGCTAAAGAACAACATTATAAAACAAATATGTCTTAAGATATACATTAAATAATACGATTAGAAGTTTTAAGAACTGTCAAGGACCTGACAGCAATCTGACCCACAGATGTCCACTGGCAAGAATGGAACTGGAATTTCCACGTTTATTCACCAGCTTCTACAGAACATAACGTACCATACAACGCCACTTCTCACCTCAGATCCGCGCAACGTTGTGCATAATCGTATGCAGGGTATCGCAACTCGACCTTCCTCCGCCCACAGCCGGAATAACAATCCGGAGGTCGGCCTAAGGGCGGGGGGAAGCGATGGGAGGCGCCGAAATAAGCGTGACGCCATCCGCGCGCGAGTGCGGGCGACTCCTTAAGCGTCGCGCGACGCTGCACCCGCCAAGGCGGCCGCGTCCTGGCTCCGCGCTGCTGCCGTCACGCCGCCATCAAACACGACATTCTTCTTCATTATCACCCATTCTGAATATTCATTATCATGATTATCAGTCTTGTTATAATTATTAATCATAATTATGACCTATCCCCATGATTCTCTCTCTCTCTCATATATCTTCATTATTAGCGGCATATACATACAGGCGTACGCACAGAGAAAAAAATGATGACTTTATACCAATGTTATAAAGTCATCATTACCGTTACTGTAATCAACATTATGATTATAGTTATTATCGCCAACAATGACTTTAATTGTCACCGTAATCATGGTAATAATTATAAGGGTCACTGTCATCAACGAAATTACCATGAAAACAGTCATTGACATCAACGGAATGGGCATTACAACCGTCATGGCCATCAACGTAATAAGCATTATAACCTTCATTATCATCAACGTCATCGTTATCACCATCGTCCTTTTCTTGTTTCTCGCCCAAGTCACTATCGCCAGGTAAGCCTCGTCGCGTCGCCCTTGCCGCATTCTCTAGCGCTCCGGAAGCGACGCCATCGCCCACGTTATCGTGAGTTTTGGCCTCCAAGGCGCCGCCCGGGTGAGTCCTCGCTGAAAACAGATTCCTGATGGATTATGAAAAGTGATTCTGCCGACATGCGGCTGTGGCGAAATCTCCTTTCGTAACAATCTTCTACGCTACCGCCACTATATTTCGGTCCAGACTGAGTAGTGATTTTCAGAGGAAATTCCAAGTATTTGAGGTCAGCTGTCAGCGCAGCATACGAGTCACTAACTGCCCTTATAACACTAGTCAAAGATAACTTAGTTCCATGAAATGGAATTTTGATTCTTCAATAAATTTACAAGACGAAAAAGTATAATTGGCGTATACCTTAATATTAAATAATATATCTCTGGTAAATTACAAGGTTATTTGAGTATATAGCCATCATACACAGCAAACAATAATATTGCTGAATAGCTTGTTCGCACTTCAATAGTTGAAATACTCCTTTACTTTTTTGTTTTTTAAGCCTTCAACCCCTCACATTCATGTCTACCATTCATCACCTCGTCCTACTATCACAACTCTTCTTAACAACAACAATTTCATTGTCACTAACAAAAAGGCCTCAGTGAAATGACTGACCCTCCCCGTCAGTCCTCAGTCGCATCATCATCACTAATTCTCATAATAGCGATGGTACCGCTGTCTTAATCTATATCACGTTTCCGTTACTTCCTAATCAATAGTGTATTATATTTCATTTCAACGCCTTCTGCAATTCCCAACTGACATACATTAACGGATTTTCATATTACTACCCGCTTTAGACAAGTAAATGAGTTCTTTATTGTCTTTCGCCCAGGCAGCCTCTGGCTACGTCTGGAATGGATAAGTAATTTAATGGGATACGGAGTTTAATACGACATAGATGAAGATACGAATAATGATCGCATGAAAAGGATGGGAAACTAGAGAACACCGAGTTAATCTGCTGCAAACTCTCGCTGTCAATCACAATTCCACGTGGATCCGTCGGGATTTGTTTGAACCGCGGAGGCTATAGTAGCCGCCGGCCGGCGTCGTGGGCGTCGTGGGCGTCGTGGGCGCCGCGGCCCGGCACCTCCTTTCCAGGCGTCGCCACGCAGCCTCCCGTGACTCAGCCCTGACTCAGGCCACGTGGGCGCCCGCGTGGGCAGACAGGTGCGCGCGGCGGCGGCCTCGGAAAGGGACGCGCGAGCAGAGTTCCGCCCCCCCTCCCCCGACCGTTGCACCACGACCTCACGACGCCCAAGCAAGGAGAGCCGAGTCGCTTGGAAACTGTGACACTTCCCGCGTGCCGCGCAGTGCCTCTGAACCGCAGGCGCCTCATTTGGGTCTTTGGGTCGGCTAGTGAAGGTGAAGCAGGCGCCAAACAACTCCTCCTCCTTCTAGTGGCACCTCACTAGCGGGATGCCCGGGACCAAGTATGGACAACGTGCTATTCCGGGGGAATTAGGGCATGATGAACAGTTCGATTAATATTTGAAATGCATAGTGGTTGGCGATTCCTTTTCACGCCACAATAACTCAGTGAAATCTTATGTCGCTAGCGTCCTAGGAAACAATAAATCTGGACTCGTTCGAAAAAAAGTGAGTGCAGCCGTTTCAACAGACTTCTGGCAGCCGAGAGACTTTTCACATCAAGAGTGTCTTTTTTTTCTAGCCTTCATCTTCACCTTATGGATTGAAATTGTGAAAGAAACATAGGATATTAACACAGGCTACGAAAGGTCTCATTCGAATCACTATAAACACAAGATTTAGGGAATCATAACGAATTCAATTTTACTTTCGTAGCAAAATAAAAACTAATATTTACATGCAAGCAAAAATATCAAAAAAATTTCAACACGTAGTTCCCTTGATAACGCTGTTTTTTTCTCTCCCCCCGTTCTCTCTCTCGTAAAGTTGGATGTTTTGAGGTTATACGTACTCAGAACGTTTTGACATACGAGCGCAATTTCTGTTGTGTACAGTAACTTGAAAGATTCATCTTGGCCCAAAAATGGAATTAAATCGTGAACATTTTCGTGCGATTATTTTTTACAACTATCGACGTGGATTAACTCAACAACAGTGCATGGACGAACTTCATTCAATTTTTGGCGATGAAGCTCCATCAAGGACCAGTGTTTATCGATGGTATGGTGAATTCAATCGTGGTCGTAGTTCACTCCAAGACGAATTTCGCGAAGGTTTTCCAAAATCAGTTGTTGTTCCGAAAACCATTGATGCTGTGCGTGAACTGATATTGCGAGATCGTCATGTGACCTATCGTGAGATTGAGACAACCTTAGGCATTAGTGGGACCAGCATACATTCAATATTGTATGAACATTTGACTGACCAAAAAAATTGTTCGCGTTGGATCCCACACAATTTGTCTCAAAAAAAAAAAAAAAAAGGCTCGTGTCGATTGGTCGAAAGAAATGCTCAAAAAATACGATCGCGGTGCTTTGAAACACGTCTATGACATCGTGACAGGTGATGAGTCGTGGATTTACGCGTATGAGCCCGAAAGTAAACAGCAGTCGACTGTGCGGGTGTTTCAAGATGAGCAAAATACAACAAAAGTTGTTCGCGCAAGAAGCACTTCCAAACAGATGGTCGCGTGTTTTTTTTTCGGGAAAACTGGACATGTCGCAACCGTACCACTAGAACAACGCAGAATAGTCAATTCTGAATGGTACACAACCATTTGTTGGCCAGCTGTCTTCCAAGAAATCAGGAAAACCAACCGCCGAAGACGGATCACTCTTCACCACGACAATGCGAGCTCTCACGCATCGGCTCAAACAACTGCATTTTTGAGCACCCAAAACATCGATTTGATGAGTCATCCGCGTATAGTCCTCACTTGGTACCGAATGACTTCTTTTTATTCCCGTACGTAAAAAACAAACAGAGGTCAACGTTTTTCGACACCTGAAGAAGCGGTGGCTGCATTCAGAATGCATCTTTTGGAGATACCTCAATCAGAGTGGCAAAAGTGCTTCGACAATTAGTTCAAACGAAATGCAAAAGTGTATAGATCTTCATGGGGAATATTTTGAAAAACAATAAAGTGATTTTTGATGATTAATATTTGTTTTTGTTCTCTAATCCTGAAATATAAAAGGTATCCCTCGTATATTTTCTTTCATTTTGCGCATAAATACGCTCTACACTGCAGAGTAAGTAAATCAGGGGTTGAAACTTCATTATTACGACTATGACTAATTTAACAAGAAAATTCTTCGTTTTCTCAACGATAGCTGCCCAGCTCCAACTGTTGACAGTCATTATCAAATAAAGATGCAATATATGAGAAAATGCTCAAGGAGCAAGGAAATACATGGAAATGTGACTGTGAAGAAAGGAAGAGGAAACTGAACGGGCGATAATCGTAAGAAAAGGCTCGATTAAAAACAAGAAACGCAAAGATATTCTCGAATACACCCTAACTCATCGAATTGTCAGTTGAAATTCCCTTTGACCGCACACGCCGGTGTGGAGGACTGCATCGGCCGCACACCAGCCCCGTTATCATCACTCATTCACGCCGTTAACGAAATCAAGTAGACGGTCATAGTACAGAGCTCATAACATGTAAACAAAAGCATTGAAGTTTTTGTTACTAATTTATTGTCGCGCTTAGAACATAGAGTGAACTACAAAGGATTCATTAGCTAACAGCATCGTTTACATTGATCGGAAATCCATTCCGTAAAGCGAGTAGCAACGCATTACACGAGCAACGAGATTGTGCAACAAAGATGGCGTGGGGACTCGATGGGAGGATGCGCACGCCGAGGAGGACAGCTCGCCCACAGACTTTGCGTCCTCTAAGCTGTTTTTTGCCAATCCCAAGCGCTATCTTTGGAACGGAGAAAGTATTTTTCGGAAAAGCCAAATTTCAAGTGTGTTATTAGTCAATTTCATTTCCAGAAAATTCGTTTCTCCACGGCGCTAGCCTCGTTTATTGCAATTTTCGTGGACTCCGCATCCTATCAGAAGAACGGCCGGTCACGATGGCCGAGATCGTTAGGCCAGCAGTGCCGTAGCGCTCTCGCACTAGAAGACCGCGGATTCGAGTTCCTCCTCGGGCATGAGTATTGGTGTATGTCTATATGTGTGCCGTCCTTTCATCCCTATCATCATCATCATATCATCCATACCCCCAGGGCTAACAACCTTGAGGGATAAAAATCGGAAAGCAGCTAAAAACGTTGACCCGCCCCCCTCAGATAAAGGAACTTGCGCCTGCTGAAACAGGATGCACGCGCGGTCCGAGTTGGCCTACACACGGGCAAAAACGGAAGAACAGGAAGCCTGGATGACACGCTGCCAACTCTCCCGGATGCGGCCATCTCCAGCGAGCGCATCTCGCGTCAGAAACTGCGTCGCGATCCGCGTCCTTGGGCTTGCGGTGCTCAAGTGGCGCGTGCGCGTCGGTCGGTAGGCAGGCAGGCAGGCGCGCGTCCCGTGCGTGCACGCGCGTGCCGGCGTGCTCAGGCGCCCGATCGCACGAGCGATACCCGACGCGCGAGATCCCCCAACGCCGATAACAACGCGAAGCCTCCCGAAGACGAACACGCTGCAGCACTTCGCGAAGACGGACGCGCGGCGTTGTAGCCGCGGGAAGCACGATCGATGAGTGATTAATAGGGATACGGACGTCGAGGCTTTCTCTCCGCAGGACAGTTGCGCTGGTTTTACCGGATCGAGGGAAGCCGTAATAATCGTTCCACGCACGGACGCCAGATTCTCAGCCTCGGTAAAGAAAACGTAACATGTTCTGGTTCTAGTGTGTACACGTGATCCGATTTCGTATCGCTTGCTCATACGATCCAACGCATTGCAAAAAATATTTTATTAGCGATGTCCGTAAATTTCAATTGGACAATGCGAACCGCTTGAGATCGCTCCGATGTAGTATTAGCACCATCTCTGGAATTCTTTGGCCCGGAGGTCCGGGGGTTGGAGACCCGACGATGGTGGATTTTGGACGTTAGCTACTCAGCTAGATGGAATTCAGCCTTCTGGAGGCAGCTCTGATCGGTCGTTTTCCCAGGTTTCTCCAATCATTGCCAGGTCAATGATCGAGCAATACCTTGACCCGCGATCTTACCTTCTTCATCCTTGTATGTCCCCTTCTTTTACATTACATTGCCGCAAATGTCAAGGGTCGAGTCGTTAGCTTAGCTCTTGCCCCGGTTTGGGGGGGGGATGTCCCGTTGGGAGAAGATACCTGCGGAAGGAAACTCGGCGGATCGCACGTTCCAGCGAAGGATGAATACCGCAACCTCACAGGTATAGCATGCACGACATTTACGGGACTAATAACTATAGCAGTTGAAGCTCTGCGAGAGATTAAATAATCAAATGGACAATGCGGTCGATCTGCGCGGTTTGATCGTCTACCTAACACAATTACCTTTGAGTGTAACACACTATCTGGTAACGTAGGATCTCTAAACAGATGTTATTTTCCAGTTGCTGGTTCATTAGGGTTTGTTATTAATTACATTATAAAGAAACGTGTGAATCTGAACTTAAGAAGTGACAAAATCCCTGATGAAAAACATAAAACTGTCACATTACAATAACAGCCTATTAAAGTTAAAATTTTGACTTTATTGGAATATGTGGCAAATGCCATGGGCCCTGGCGTTAACCCAGGTTGAGATGAAGCGACTTACTACTGGAACAGGCGAATCTTATTCTTGAAACAAGTAATACAAGATCATACTACAATATGTAACTAGCAATGCTACAACAGCACACACTTCTAATATTTGTAATTTTTGCAATTTTCGAAAATTGAGAAAGACCGACAAAAATAGCAACGTCAGTTTTTTGGTTATTGAAGGTCGCATCAACATTTAGGTCATTATCGACCACTATTGCATTTAACGGTACGGTAACTGCGAAGATGTCATGATATGGTGATGATAGGGGGTGAAAGGAACACAAATACAGCCATGACCGAGGCGGGACACGAACACGCGATCCTTCGATCCGAGATCGCTACGGCACTATTAACTTAACGATCTCTGCCATCTGGACCAACGCCCTTTTTGTATACATACTTTTTCACTATTCGACAAAAAATTCAAAAAAAAAATTGAAGCCGTTTTTGAAGTATTTTTAATGCCAGTATTTCATGCAAAATTATGCAAAAACTACGCATTCTTTCGAAAAAATTGCAACACAGATGTCTTTGAAGAACAAATTTCTCTTCGATTTTCGTTAGGCTTTGAATTTTCAAAATTTGCATATATTACTCATGACAAAAAGTATGTGCTGTTGATGCACAACTAGTGAAGTATTGTTCTACAATCTAGAACTTGAAGATAAGTTTCCTTAATGAAATCGATTCTCTACCACTAGATCTGGAAATAATGTCAATGATCATCTCCAATTTTTTGAATTGTAAATGCAAATTGTGCAATTTTGTTTTGAAAGCACCGGGAATGTAGCTGCGAGGCTGATGGAGTAAGGGCAACGTGAATGGCGAGCGTACCTATGTTCGAATTCCAGCGGGGGAAAAATTCTGCTTGGAAACAGTTTTGCAGGTTCAAGGGGTTCAAGTACTATAATACTGTGCAGCCGTTACAAATAATGCGAGAAACCATGGGCTGTTGGAGCATTACTAGTAGTTAATTCTCAAAGACATTACATTCAGGAATTGTATAAGTTCTACGAAATGCAAATAGAATGAAACAACCTGCACATATTCCCAGCGGAAAGTTTTTTTTTACAAGAACCACAAAGGAGAGAGGGGTGAGACGCCGATAGTCAGTGTTTATTTGCATAGCTTGGTCTCCGTCGTTACAGAAACAACCTGAGTTAGTCCAGAAGCCAAAAACAAGCAAATCGATGAAATAAAAGGCTCACAACTAGCAGAAATATCACAAAGGCTCGTAAAGTTGCGTTTCCTGCTTTTGTTTGTAATAGAAATATTTATTTTCTCAATATTCTCCTCTTTGTTCTCGTCTGATGTGCCAGTTTGAAATGCCATTGCAAACTGATCAGCTGGATGGGAGAAAAGCTGTTTTGGAGCTACTACGGTACACTTCTCTATCAGTCGCCAAACTTCTCTATCAACAGTTCCAGTCACAGCACTTGCGACTGCCCGTGAACGGTCTCAGGCCCGCCTCGCGGCCACGGGTTAAGGCGGTACGTGTAGCTAGCTCGTAGACATGTTCGTGTTCCGATCTTCTCTTCCGATCTTCCACGCCGTGTTCCGATCTTCTCAACCTGAGAAGTGAATTTTCTTATCATCACACAGCAACATATACTGGGACATTGAAAGGAAAACGCACACTGTAGTCTTGGCTCGACCGGGAATCGAACCCAGAACCGTGTAGAGGAAAGCGAGCATGCCAAGTGACCAAGCCGCAAGGCACAATCTTAAATATAAATAAGCAAATTATTTTTTTAAATAAATCCCGATGTAATCAAACACAAATTAAAGTAATTACATTAAAAACACGCATTTTGAAAAATCTCATATGGGATTAGAAGGGGGAGGGGGAGCCAAATCTCACGACATATCACCAAGGGGAGATGGGGAGACAAAAAATCGCCAAAATTGCCTCACGGAACTAATGGACGGCCCCTTACATCCAAAATAGTTCCAGAATGCGCCAACATTTTACATTGGGTTCGCGCTCCAAATACGCGCGTCAGCGCTTCACGAGATTCATGTATCAAAATCAAGATAGCAACGTCTTATTTTGAAAAGAAATCGATTTTAATTCACTTCAAGGTGGCGATGAAGTATAAACCGACATATAAAGATGTCACGTCGGGGACAATAGAAAGGAGAAGTAATGCGTAATTTTCCTGTAAATGTCATTCCATAAGCCATCGATTGCTTGTGTCAATGGTCAATTGTACTAGCATCATTGTCAGCAGAGGTGGATTTACGCATAGGCACAGTAGGCACGTGCCTACGGCGGCAAATTTTCAAAGGCGCAAAATTTTCTTGATATTTTCTAAAACAAATTTAGGTTCTCTAAAACTACAACAGCGTAAATCATATTTTTATTTTAAAAATATCATATTAATATTTAATACAAGCTATTTATTTGTCTACTTCATTAGAGTATACCTTATCATTTCAGAAGTATATGAATCTGAAACTAAGGCCCGTTGACGAAAGAAAACATGTTGCAATTCTAGTTGTCATGTTTTAGTTTCCTTTTAATGTTAACGTTTCAGTGTTGAAACGATAATAATGTTAAACGTTACTTGCTATGAAGATACAGTTTATATCCAAAATTAGCTAATCCAAAAAAGTTATTTAATTCAAGAGAACAATGTGCAAAATATAATGTTACTTTTAAAGTTAAAACGTTTAAATTAATGAGGAATTGTTACAGAAGCGTTACAATTTTAAATGTAACATTAATTTTAAGGGGGCGGCAAATTTGATGTGCCTACAGGCGGCAAAAATATTAATCCGCCCCTGATTGTCAGGTTTCCAATTAAACTTGCAATGAGAACATTTTATACTTCCCGCCTTGTACTGCGAAACGAACATGATCGGGATTAATACGTTACGCAAGTCTTAACAATGGCCGGGAATACAAATGGTGCATGCGAAGCATTCACAGCAGAAGGAAGCAAACAGGGATAACTACCGAAAGCACATCACAAAGAGGCGGAGACAATTACTGCAACCTATTAGAAAAGGAGGGGAAAATGTGATAAGGTAATGAATCTTTAAATAAAAATTACAAAAAAAACAACGAAAAAACAAGGAGTTTTGAAACAAAAGAAATAGGAACAGAAAAGAAAGAAATAAATCTAGAAAATATCATAGGAATAATAATAATAATAATAATAATAATAATAATAATAATAATAATAATAATAATAATAATAATAATAATAATAATAATAATAATAATATATAGGAATAATAGGAAAACAGAAATGTTGGAAAATACTCTTTTGTAAATAGGATTATCGGGTCATGGAATAGCTTGCCTACAGGACTAGTGGAGACTTTTCCCACAAACATCAAGTCTTTTATGTTAAGATTAAATTCTAGTAATAGTGTTGTAAGCGATAAGATTAGTAGTCTGTGCAGGACCTCCGCATTTAAAAGGCTTGCCTTAAATGAACAAATAGTGTACTGTGTATTGTATGTAAGTATTCTTTACTGCATTAGATTATTGTATTATATGTATAATAAGCGTGAAGAATTTGCCACCGGGATAAATGCCCAACGCAAATTAAATAAACGTATCTATCTATCTATCTATTGCTGCGATCGCAGGAAGGAGGAATATGGAGGAGAGATTTTAAAAAAATCAAAAAGAAACTAAAATCCATAAAATGGAGAAGAACAGACTATTGGAGGTGAGGAAGGTAGGAAAATGATTAATGGAGACTGTAATGAAGAATAGGAACACCTCAAAAGAACGCAAGACTGGAGAGATTGGTAGGGAGTGGACTTATTTCCAAGAGTGGCATCATACAATAGTTATCCCTAATTTACAATTTATGTAAGGAACGACACCAAAACAAACGCGTGCTGTTTCGTCATTTGGCGCTGGAATTACATACGGTGTACAGAAGTTCATAGTATTCTACACTCTTCTCATTGCCAGTGTGCGATCACATCACGCGTGGTTTTTTGTCCCAGGATCAATCACATTCCGTATTTAACTATAGCCAATACAAGAAGCCCAACTCTCTTGCGAATGCCCCGTTTTGTTGAAAATTATTTTCGTTGAGAGAACCTAAATTATATTTTACATACAGTTTTCTGTCGTGCCGAATAATCGTATTATATCCGAGAGATCGATTCCTTCCTCGAAACAATCCACCAACCTTGTCCCGATTTGAAAGCGCGAACTGGGCCACAAATGTCTAGCATGCAAACCACTGCAACACCGAAAACGCTCGAATGTACAGTAGGGATTTCATCAACCGAGGTATATATTAGCCGGTTAATTATTGCGGCTGGGTTTTCCCCAAGGGAGGTGATGTAGTCGGACAGAACATTTGTCATGTTTGGCTCATTGGAAATAGTCAAAAACACTGAAGAATGTAGCAAATAAAGAGCTTCTCTATCACCTGATCAGGCTTAGTTTCTGAAGGTATTACAACAGTTACGACAGGCATGTCAATGTCGCGGGCAAGGTAACAAGCTTCCTAGAGCTAGCGGGCACTGCGTCCAGAGAAATTGGCGCGAGATTTACATGTACACAGAGCTCACGGAGTAAAGATACGTCACTGGATACAAGGTCCATGACAGTTCTTTGGAAAGGTCAGTTGACAGTTATTGCCCAGAATTTAGCAACATTAATTCCCATCCTCTCTTAAAATGAAATAATATATCAGTAAGATTTCAAATTTACAATTGAGAGTAAAGTTGAACATTTTCAATCGAAAACACCTTGATTTTGTAATCGTGTTTACTAAAGAGTTATTACAAAGATTCTTCTCTGTTAAAAGCGCTGTCCCTCCGTAAGAGAGAATTGCTAATTACTTAATTTATTACGCATTTTTGTTAAATACAATAAATAACTGAATGATTTAATTACACAAAACAAAAAGAGGTAAGCATTCGTTATTCAAACTTCTTCCTGCCGCTTGGCAAAACTGTTTAAACAAGGCAGAATTTAAAAAGGAAATTCACATGAAATAATTATAAATAGTAAAGAATATACAAATAATTCAAATGTCGGATGTACGATAGAACAAATCTGGTAAACGCACTCTCTATTTGCCCCCTCGCCGCTTGAGCTTGCGCGTGTACGCCTTGTTCTGGCTTTGGAGGGGAAGCGATGAGCGAGGGGACGTTGCCCGTGCTCGAAGGAGCGCCGGGCTCCTCAGGCGGACAAGTAGCTCGTGCGGGCGCATTTTAACATGCCTGAGTTGCGACAAGAGTTGAATTAACCGAGTCAAAAGCTACTAGACTTTCTTTAATGGTTGAAAACCTTTTTCGAATGAGTTCTATTTCAGTGAATTCATTATTCCAATGTTCGAAGTATAACATTTTTGGTTTCGCTATTTTCGACTGTTAATTCAATTACTCTATCTAGCAAAATAGTACTCAAAATTGAAGACCTCATTACTATATGCGCAAGTTTTCTTGATATTCCAGAGCGGAGGGTGCGGGGAGAGGGGGGCTGTGTGGGCATTAATCTAAGCGTTCCAAAAAAAAGGCTATAATTGTTTTGAAAGTACGAGGTGGTTGTTGCCAGCACTGTAAATTGGTACGTGCCGTTCCGAATCGAACCTAAGTATCCCAACGTTCCGTGCTATTCAGCGCTGGATGAGGACGAGGGAGCTCGTGTATCAAGAAAACCTACGCGAGTAATATATCAGAATGATTAAACGGCCATCTTACAGAGTTTCGATAAACCTAGGTTACGATCACTCGATCGCTTCAGGCAATGGAGTCCCGTGTAAAAACCCACCGTGTATAATCTATCGGAGGGCATCTTAACTTTAATGAGAATATTCCACGTGCGTTTCCCATCTGCAGTTGACGTCCACCTAGAGATGCGCGCGTTTAACCTCCAGGCGTTTCGGGTTATTCCTCCAGTTCCCTTTAGCCATTGAGCAAATGCTCAGATGGTCTCTTGCTTCGCTTCTCAACAGGACATGTAACAGTACTTTCTCAGCACGTTTCCTGGAGATTTCATTTCGCTAGACGCGAGAAGAGTGGGGAGTTTAGTTATTTCGTTAGCAGTACTATTAAACCATTCTGTAGTTTATTGCCGGAATGAAATAGTTACACGGGAGGGAACTTTCTAGTTGTCAAATGTTGCCAACAACGCTCGTGCTACAGTTATTGATAGACTCATTGGTGGTTCCGGCCCATCCACTGCTATGGTCATTATTCGTCGGTATAGAGCATATTTTTTATCCGGAGTTGGCGGTGATCTTCCCCAGTCAGATGGTGAGAACCGGCGCCGACCTGAACGTCCGCTTTGGGGTTTTCCCAACCAGGTATCTCACACCAGCGGGGCCCCGCCCCAGCCAGGTAAGCTCTAAGGTCCAGTGTATGTATGTGTATGTATGTATGTATGTGGGTGTATGTATGTATGTGGGTGTATGTATGTATGTGTATATGTATGTGTATGTAAGGGGTGAATATCGGGCAAGGAAGAGGAAATGATTGCGCGCAGTACGCCTTTTGTCGGGGGTACTGCGGCATTCGCCTGGTGTAGATCGGAGAAACCACGTAAAACTACCGAACAAAGCGGTCGGCCGTTAGAACTCTCGCCCAGACCGTCTGAATGCGACCCAGCTATCTGGGACTCGACCCTTCGGCCCACGCGGTCAGAGGCACTTCAGTGACATTCTGCTCTAGGCCACCTAAGCCGGTGCCACTTTCTTCACAATTCCACTGTGACCAGCAAGAGGAGCGAGGGGCTAGGGATTCCGGAGCTCAACAAAACGGACCTCGAGAGTATTCCCAATCCCCAAACGCAAGAGGGCCGCTGGGCGGATAGGGCCGCTGGGCGGATGGGGCGCTGCTCGGGCCCAGCAAATGTCTCTCCGGAGCAGCGCCCAGTGTCCTCGCCACGAAGCCGCGAGGGACCGTACCCTCACATCCACCAATCAGGTGCAAGGTTTTCATCCGCGTCGACCACTTAGAGACGTGTTACCAACGCATTTTATATTTTTGGTTTTAATCCTTTTCGTACTTATTTTATTCTTAATTATTTCATATTTTAATATTTTATTTATTCATCGTTATCAAGCGAGAAAAACTGTACGTGACATACTAAGGAGAACAATGTGGACAAGTTTCCAGGAGCTTCGGAAACCGTACCCTCTCTGTCGTCTCTTGATGGCACTGCTGACGGAATACTTAAACTCCCATCTCCTCTCACATCTAGCAAGATAAGTGTTCAAGAAAATTGCACAGGTAGTGAAGTTACATTTATAGTTTAGACGCAAAGCAATAGCATTTTGCTTTACCTACGTCTCAGCATTTGTTCAAAGGGTGAAGGAATACTGGACGAAAAACCTGATCCGAGATGCATTCAGATGTAGAAGCGGGTGATAATCGCCATTTTCGGGCCATGACGTGCAGTACGTTTTAGTCCATCATGGCTGAGTCGGTGAGGCTACAAAAAGTATTGTTGCTGATTTTTATTTGTGGCCATCTCAAATATATCTTGTGTTTTGGAAATTACAAAACACTTGTAATATTGCATGGGATAAACAATGAGCAGTTTCATGGTTCGTGAACCCAAAGTGATGGGAATTTTAATACAGAGTGCAGAAGCTATTTAATCATGATCCAACTGCAACACAGACATACAAGGTTTGGGACATCATTTTATACAACACACATCCCAAATACTTGACTCAGTATGACATGATGAGCATGACCTGATTATATCCACGATGTCTGAAATAGGTTTCTTTTTAATTTGACGCACCAGAAAGTACTGATTAGTAATTAAAATTCCCTACTTAATTACAAATCAGTACCAGGCGGGTTCACTGAATTCTGGAAAATGTCCAAATGTGAGGCCTAGCTCGGAACACTGAATTATGAAATACATGGCACTGGGGGAATCGATATAATTTTTTTTCACTTATATTAATTGTTTCTTGCAAGATATCATTATCCAGCAACATTTAACTGTTTCATGCACCGTGTTTCAGTCTCCGAAATCGATACTTCCGGATCAAGTCGCCGTTTCCATTGTGTGGTCGATTACGTATTTGGACCATGGCAGACCATGCGAAAATTCGCCTGTCGTATTAAAATACCTTCAGTTTGGGACCTTCTCACCACCTTCGATCGCAGCCATCCTAATCAACCCTATTTTCTCTTGAAGCACAAAAAATATTGTTATAAGTTGTATACTTCAAAATTTTTCAAAATTTTTAACATAGGAAAACATGTAAACATGTACAACATGTAACATTGGAGATCTAGTTAGAACTGCATATCAAGGTCGAATATAAAGCACCTTTTATGAACAGAAATGTTAGTGTAAAAACAGCACTGTAGCTAAAAAAAAAAAGATTTCCACTTCAATGTATATGTGTGTGTATGTGTATGTACATGTATGTATATATGTGTATGTATGTATATATGTGTATGTATGTATATATGTGTATGTGTATGTATATATGTGTATGTGTATGTATATATGTGTATGTGTATGTATATATGTGTATGTGTATGTATAAGTGTGCCATAGATGTATACAGGTCTGTGTATATTTATATATTGAGTGTATGATCGAAAGGAGTGTATTGTAAATTGTTTTTATATGGTAAATTGTTTCTGAATTATAAGTGTTCATATATTGTAAAACTGTAGGGTTATGGCGACCACCTGGCAATCAGCCAATTGTAGCCAAATAAATAACAGTAATAATAATAATTATTATTATTATTATAACTATATCTTTTATATATTTATATAGAAATTATATTGACACATCTCAGCCTCCAAAAAACAATTGCCAAATTAAAGGAATATAGAAGTCGATACATGACGTGGATTCCGAAGTCTCACAATGCAAAAAGTGTAATTGAATTCTTACACACTAAGTAACTTGCTAAGTAGGACACGCAATAATTCCATCTGCAATTCAACGAAATTGATTGGCGCTTACATGACTGCGTCCGTTTATGGCCAAAGAAGGTTTCCCAACAGATTTTCAAAACAAACTTTTCCGAAGGCAAATCCTAAATAAAGGACAGGAAGGCACATGAACTGCCAAGACGGGACCGTATACTTATGAAATATTCTTCTGTAAGGCAGCTAAGCGCATAGGTCATTCGGTCTCTATGGACTGGATGTTTAAAGAGAACGCAAAAATCAACTCAGAATATCCTTACGAATGGTTTAAAAACATTTTCCGAATATTTAAGGGGGAATATTATATACGTTTCCCCCTCCGGCAGCAAGACTCACCAAACAAAACTGTATTTTCTAAGAGGGTCCAAACAATGGAAACCGTAACTTCGTAAACTGATCATCAAAATTGACAATGGCCAGACTCGAGGAAGGTGACGACGAGAGGAGAAAAACTGTGCAGAATTGCGATGTAGCATCTCTCAGTGAGCTGTAATAACAAAATACCGTGCACTAATTAGAGATACCTAAGTTTTTTCGCAATCTCAATTAAACAAATATACTCCAAGTAGCTTATCTAAAATTATTCACATGATACAAAACAGACTGTAAAACCGATTTTCGGTTCTACAAGAAAATAACAAATTAGCTAAATGCAATGCAAAATAACATCAGAATTACGAGAAATATTCGCCCAGATATGAGGAGCGGTCGTATCGATGAAGCTACTTCAACAGGCGACTTCGGAAGTGGCGAATCCTATCACCTTCGGCCTTTGGGAGAGATCCGAAACTCCTTACGCGGGCCGTTTTGTGATGATGACCTACATCTGGTGAGCAGACATCCGCCAGACTTACCTTAGAGAGAGGACCTCCACACTTTGCATCTTCCTGAGTAGACTGACATCAGTTAGGCCGCTACCCCTGCAATAGGAAAAGGAGCGTCAGAGCTTGTATTAAATTGGCATCGAAACGATATTTTAAAATCAGTAAAATCTCTTTCTGTCGACCACTCTAGTTTGTAACTTTAAGTGGTAGACATAGAGCTTATGAGAGACATAGAGCATATGGCTTTGTAGCGGTACATTAATTGCGTCATTTACTTTATTATAAACGGGACAATCCTTTCTCGTCATGCAAGTTATGTTACACCACATAGACGCTAAGCTAACTCGTTTTTGCCAACGTTTAAAAATATAAAATATCTTAGAATACATAAAACACAAAAAAAATTTAAAAAATCACAGATTTCAACGTAAGCTAGATCTGTGCCATTCTTTTAAGAGTCATTTCCTGTATTCGTGGGGAAATTTTAAAGAATAGTTTAGAGCCGTTTATGAGAATTCGATTATAAAGTGCTTCAACTTCAAGCAGAAATTGGAGAAGAACTACTAGTTTTTTAAAAACATGTACACGCCTTTTTTAAAGATATATTTTTCAGATCATATAATTTAAATATCTATCTTAAATATTGCAATTTTTCGTTGATATTGTTTTGAAATTTAGTAAAATACAGTTCGCCGAAAATGCTACATGCTCAATTAATTTTATGGTCCTTTGTTATACACGAGAATATTTAAAGAAAAAATTGAGGCTGTTTTAGAGATTTCTTATTTACTGCATTAACATCAAGCAGAAATAACTGCTTTAAAAAAATTAAACGACTTTTTAAAAATCTGAATTTTTAGAACAGATTTAGTCTAAAACAATCTGTATGTTCAATATCGTACTTTGGCGATTTTTTAAAAATTTTGTTGTAATCTTCGAACAGTAAGAGTTCGCCATAAATGAAACTAGCACCGATTTTTAGCCTTTTGATACATGCGAAGAGAAAAATTAAAGAAAAAATTTAAACCGCATTGGGGGCAAAGCTACTTACATTTTTAAAAACTGTACAGAATTTCATATCAAAATTGATCTTTAAACAACAGATTTCATTAAGAGAAAAATCTCTATCTTCAATATTATAGTTAAAGGAAGACGCTCCCATAAAATTGCAATTTCGCAATTTTCAAAAATCTGGGATTTCAACGAGCATGAGACCAGCGCCATGCTCTTTAACACAAATATTTATTTCTTAATCTAATATATCTACATTTCAGTTGCCGTCAGGCTTAGTGCAAATTCTATCCTACTATATTACTTCTATATGACTATTATCTATACTACTGCTACTGTTTACAATATGTACATTCTTGGTTATTATTTATAATGTATGTTATTCGATGTTATTTATAATACATAAATCTATTCTAACTCCTTGCTTTCACTTCACTGGCACTGGAGGCACACACTTTCTAGGCAGGGGCTCCAGCTTGTCGTCGGGTGTTGTTGCAGGTCTTGTCTGTGGTTCCGCAGCTAGCTTCCTGTGGCATGGGGTGGAGGAGGGCGCCTCTGCGGACGCTATCTGTTTGTACTCACGCGGGGCCAGGTGTATATTGCCGGTGTGCGTGTAGTAGCATGCCGCACTGCCATCAATGGCCTCAGTGACTATTTTTTCCCTTAAAGCTTTTAGCTTGTGGCCGTCCGCAACTTTCTTTAGTGCGGCGTCACTACCCGCACACCATTCTCCAAGTGCCCCTATCACAAGCGGGAGTACTTCGGCACTGTGGTAACCAACGGTAATGAGGTGGGCGCGGGTGGCTTCGTATTTTTGGCGCTTTTCTTCTAATACCGTCCTTTACGCTATCCGAAGACAAAGTTTAATCAAAAAAATTGGGGACATTTTTGAGAAATTTTTGACAAAAATGTTAAGGTTTCATGTAAAGTACTTTCAAAAATAAAAATATCCCTTTGGAACTCCAAAATTCCCATAGTCTTGTATTCGTTCAGATCGATGGGGGGAATATAAGTTTTGGAAACTAATATATAAATACCTTCATGTTCAGAGTAGTTTTCGTGTAATCCGGCACGAAATGTAGGCAATTAAAGAATTTAACTTTTTTCTAAAGATGATGAAGTTAAAGGGCGCTTCAACGTCTCAGGGCATTGACTCCGAGAGTAAAACTGTCGTAACAACTTATAAGCACAGTGGTAGTTACAGTGACAAGCTAAAACACCAATTGCAATGCATAAATAAAACCAAGGTGGAAAATGAAAATGTCACGTGAACACTTTAAATTTGACTATTTCACTCGCGAAATTAAAACCAATAGTGTTTAACCTTACATACAAAATGCCTCAATCAGAGCGGTGTAACTCAAAAAGCTTATCGCTTTTTCTATCCGATTTTTCTTACCGATTCTTCCTACTAGCCAATCATAAACTGATTCATTTATCTTACTTTTCAATGGCGGCTGTATACATCGATCGCTATGTCGATGTCCAATAAACAGAGTATGAACATCTTTGATTTTAAAATGTCTTTCAGTTATTTTCCATATTTGGCGCATTCTGGAATTATGTTGGACACAATTTCACTAATGGAATAGTCCTATTAAATACCACTCGTGCTTTGGAAATTGCTAAATTCCAGAGCACTCGTGGTCTTACCTATGAAAAATAATATCCATTTCATTTTCATAATCGTCCTCTCTCAGATTTAGCTACGAATTCCATTTTCCAGCCTGGAGCAAAGCAGCTTGCACAGCCTGCATTCGTAGTTCCCGAGTTCCTCCAAGAGAAGCCCCAGGCTGTCCCTGGCCCTCCCACAGCGCGCGATGGCCCACCGGAAGGTCCGTTCTGTCTCCGGCTCATTAGTCCCGGTAGTGTAGTGACTGTTTTATGCCTGGAGATGGCGGTGGATGCCGGCCGGCGCCGTCTCCCCAGCATCCCCACCAGCGGGACACCGCTCGATCGGACAAGCGCTCATCGCCCGACACGTGCGCTAGCGTAAGGGTGGAAGCGAGGGGAGAGGATCGGACACGTGGGCTGGCATTCGCCTAGAGGCCATCGGAGCAACGCCTAAAACTACCGTTCAGAGCAGCCGGGTTGAATCCTCCACAGACAGCGACTGAGCTACGACTAGCTCGGAAGCTATTGTCGAAAAATCTGCCTGCGTCCGCACTCGAACCCTGGGTCCCTCCCGGTCAGAGGAAGTGCAGGGACTTCAGTTGATGACCTGAGCCACCTCACCCGTCCGATCGATACCTTCGACGTTAGTCTCGACCTTAATGCAGAGCCCGACAGCATATTCCACGGTAAGGTCAGTTGAGCATTTATCGCAGGATAATTTTCAACTACTCAGGTTTTTGTTTGTAGAAGTTTTGAAAGACCAGATTTTTTTCTGTTACCTTTACACGATTATAATCGTTCATAAATTAATATACGGATTTTAGAAGCAGTCGTCCGCCCTTTTCGAAAAAAAAATGTCAGAACACATTTTGTTTTCAAAGAAAGTACTTATAGAATATATTCTTTTCACAATATTATTAGGTAAAGTTTGGAAAATTTTTTGGAATCTGATTTTGTATCGGAATAGTTTCCCCCTTATACCATCGAACATTAAAAAAAACACCACTAAGGTGAATGTGAATTTTCAATTATTGTTTGTTACTATTTTAATCCCATTTGCAAGGGAAGATTGCATTTTTTGCGCGAATTGTTAAATTTCTCTCATTATGCTCCCTCTCCAAAGGCGATTTCACAACTTTGATCTCTGTTTCCGTCTGAAAAGAAATGCCTATGTACTATTTATTCATAGCGTACAACCCGGGTTCAGTAAACTTTCCTCAGCACAAAAATATAAAACAGATTGATGTTGCAGAACCTTAAATTATAAATGAAACTTTGGTAGTAGTCCACCGTAACTGTTGACTCGAATTATAACCGGCAACACTAACGTAACCTGTGATAATTACCACATTTAAAACAGAATTCCTAAAATCTCAACATTAAACCATTTTCATTAATGTGCAACTAGACTAATTAGAGGCGAGTTAACACTGTTCCTCTATCTACCGCCTAAGGTGGTACACTTCTTTTCTGAAGAAAAACAAAACAAAAACATTTACTTTACGGTCCTTGTACAAAACTAGTCATTTTGCAGAAATTTTAATGAATGAAATCCTAACGAAAATTGACCAATATGGGTTGCGAAGCCATTTAGAGAAATTTCTTTACCATGAAGAGTGACTAGTACAGTGGCTCTCAGAATAGAACGTACTTCTTTTACTGCACACCAATAATGATATCATAATTCTCATTTGAATATTTCTATAAATAAAATATGTAATTTTGATATTTTAGGTTTCTTAGAAGTACTAGTGCAATTTAAAAGCAGAAAAATGATTTATTATGTGTAAAATTAAACATTTTATGAGTTACCTGCAAATAAGCGTTCCACAGAAATTGACGTATACCATCAGAAGTGCGCTTTGAAACGTACCCAATGAAATGTTTGTCGAGGTAGTGACAAACAGATTAGTCGATGGTCAAGATGTGCGGAAAGCAATATCGAATGGAAAATGCCCCGAGAGGGAAGAACGAAGCCATGAGGGGGAAATCACTACGAAGACAGTGGAAAGGCCTCACTCAACAATTCAAAATATAGTAGACAAATTCAGGAACGATGGCAGATTAATTAATAAAAGCGGGTAGAGGCTGCAAACCCATACACAACAAACGAGGTAATAGTTATTTATGCACTACGGGATCTAATGATCGAGCGGCGACAAAACGCCCGAGTGTCTTTGGCCCGAGGTCATTACAACTATACAACGCCCGTGGTACATGCGTAATTTTGTTTTGTACCTAATTTTATTGGTTCAGATTTACTTACTTACTAATTAACTAGATGTTAACTGGATTCAGTTGGTCTTTTTCATATTTCCTTCCCATAATTCCCTTTCACATAATTCCCTCCGTAAGGGAATCTGTATCATCATTCAACAGTTTTCATATTTCCCTCGTCACAACGGTCCTCTCAGTCCAGGTAAGTTATGCAGCGTATATCGCACTCCGTATCGAAGGCAATAACAAGCTATAACGTAAGGAATATTATCTATCATATTAGCGGGAATCCTCGGCAAAGTGTCGTTAAAATGATCCCGTAAGTGTTTTCAACAACGGGGAGAACTGTATCCACAGTAACTGTTCGAAGGGTACTGCGAGACGCAGGTTACAGCAGGAGAGTAGCCAAGAAGCAGCGTGGATCGAGATCGGATTGGATTAGGAAGGCCACTCGTCGTACTACTGTCAACAGGACAAGGCGCGCAGCGCATATTGTGAAGTTATGGTTGCTGCAGTAGTACCCAAGCGCCTTTAACCGCCCCCACAACATCCGATGTGAATCATATTGAGAACGTGTGGTGCGAATTGGAAAAACGAGTGCAGAAGCATAACGTTTCAAATAAACAACAGTTGAAGGGGGTCCTCGCTGAAGAATGGAAGAACATGGCGTCTGATTTCACAAGGAAGCTTCTAAGGTCAACGCCAGCAAGACTCGAGGCTAACGGTCCTTCCACAAAATATTAAATTATTATTTTCCGTTTTTCTCGAAAAATATTGCCAGCGTACGTTAATTTTTGTGGCGAATTTCGAATGCATTAGAAGTTTTATTTATTATATATTATTTATTCACTTATTTCAAGATATTTTTGTAATGTATTTGTGAAGAATGTTTGCATTAATACTTACATTTGTTTTGTACCTCACAATTCCACAATACAGTAGAACCTCGCTAATCAGAAACCCGTAAATCCGAAATTTCGGATAATCCAAACAAAATTCGGGATGGAGGAAAAATAAATAAAACGCTTATTTGTAGTGTTAAAAATGATTTTATAATTACTATAGAAGTGAACAACTTAGTATTAAAACAAGTAGCCGAAATGAAACGTTTTTTGCACTGGTAACTACGGTGTATATCACATGCCAATGTAGCAGTAATTTTCACTTAGAGGAACTTGCAAAATCGGTAATAATCTTTTGCCGTAAGGAACCGAATCTGCCTGATGATGCGATCGCTATGTTCCCGTTTTCTCACATCGTACGCTACGCAGGATTGTTTGGTAATCCTGCGTAGCGTACAAAAAGGTAATAATTGTTTGGTAATTTTGGAAATTCACCTAAAGGAACCTGACAATTACACAAGTATCCACCCGTTGGAGTGGCGTATTGTGAATCAGTCGGTGTCATAAGGAACTGTACCCGCATTGCGCGGGAAGTTAGTGTCTGGTTTGCGTGTGCTTCAATCCATTACATTCTGTTCTTTTTATAAAGTGAAATTCACCACATGATGTGTAAAATTGAATCGACTCGATAAAGTGCAAATCATTTCACATCAAAAGTAAGCGAATCAACCCGATAACTTCTGTTACATTTGTGGAAGACAAAAACTTCAAAAGGGGAAAAAAGTATGAAATTTGAAAACTTGCATTTTCTTTATATTTTGGCTATCGTGTTTATGATCAGGACAAACCACGGGCTGTTCATCAGTGTTGTGTCACCTGTACAACGAACCTTAGGTTGCAGTTATATGGAAAACTCAAATCATTGTTATTCACTCTACCAATGTTCTGGAGAATACCAACAAACCATTTCAATATCTGCTTATTATTGCACGAATATGTGTATTCCATTTTTAACTTACTCATACCTCATGTGAAGCACACTCGTAAACTTTTGTAGTAATATAACCGGAGTGACAATGCGGAAATCGGTATAGGATTTTGTTTCCTTCAAACACTAAATATGTTCATATCCTTTGAGCCTTGCCCGACAGCAACTTTTCATTCTGCTTTTCGAAATCAGCGTGATCGCTTCCTTCGCGATCGCCTATTTTCATCCTGGAGGTAGAATTTTTTTGTTCCCTAGTGTTATTAAATACTATGGTATTGTAATATTCTGCAAATATAAAAAAGTATTCGGTTATATCACCGCGAACGGAAAGCAGCCGCTATTATCGCCTTCAGTGTGGCACTACAACAATGGGCAACAACAAGCAAAAATTTATTTTATTCATTCATCTTATGGCAAGTGCACAGGAACCATATTACAGCAAATGCAGTCTAATACATCACAGTGTGACGCCACAACAGTAAAACAGTCTTCTGAGTGGTACAAAAAATGGTTAGTCCCTAGAGTGGCTGGTCCAGCTTCTGAATCCATGCCACCGCCGTCGGTGTCGGCCATAGGGAATCTGCCGGATCCCCACGTTTTGAGTTCACAACTCTCCACTAAGGGACACACAGTCTGGGGGGCCCCACACTCACAGTTGGGAGGCGGCAACACGCCCCATTTGAATACGGAAGCCGCGCATCTTCCATATCCACTACGTATGCGGTTGACCGTCATTCATATATTGCGAGGCACATCAAAGCCCGATGGTTTTTGGCTTGTGTTGAGAAACTTGTGGATTGTAGCAGGTGTGTTAGCAATCCAGTATTTCTCTCATTCTGTTGGGATTTGGAAATTGCTTTTGTTTAGGTATGCGGCTGGTTGGATGGATGGTGTCCGTGATTTCAGTCTATTGGGCGAGGATGCTTGGATGTAATTGGGTATAAGAAGGCTAGTGTTAGAGAATATCTGCATGAATTCTTCCAGTAGGCCTCTCTGTCTCCTTAAGTCATGGGGAGGAATGTGGCTCAAGGTGGGAAGCCAGTAACTTGGAGTCGACCTAATGCAGTATGGTGCGCATATAGTTATTTAATTGGGCGACATGGAGACTGGCGACCATACTGCAGCTCCATATTCCGCTGCGCTGTACACAAGTCCAGAGCTGAAGTACGAAGTACTGAAGTAGCAGGGCCTCAAGTTGACCCAAACAGCTTCAGCAAAATATTGTTAATAGGGCGAGTTTTACCAGAAGTGTTTTTCTCGGGATCTCTTCAAGTTAAGGTGCGGTCCAGGGTTACGCCCAAATATGTTGGTGTCTTATTATAGCTCAACAGGAAGTGATTGAAATAAATCTTCAGTTTCCGATCGGTCATTTTATTACATAGGTGGAAGCTGGAACCAACCAACAATGTCCGCTCATCACATTTAACACAATTAAAGAACGCAATTTAAAATGAAATAACATAAATATAAATAATAATAATAATAATAATAATAATAATAAAATGAAATATATAATATACAAACTCTAACTTACGTAGCATCCAACTGCCAAAACTTTTAGCGTGCGACTGAAGAGTAGCAACCTTTATTTCAAATAGGTTTTCAATCATTTCTAAAAGATTTTTCGAAATAATTTCTAAATGATTAATTAGTAAACGTATAACAAAAGCTCTAATGTAAGAAACGAACAAAGAAATAGGAAATAATATACACATCCTAACTTGCGTAGCAAACAACAGCTTCAAACACTTCTAAAATTACGATCAAGAAGCGCAGGGTTTTCTGAGCGGGAGACGTTTGACGCCTAATTACTACAAAAATATCCACATTTTCAAAAAGTTCAACATAACCTTATTTAAAAATCTGTTTTTGATATTTTTTTAATGAAATGTGTTCATCTTCATAACTGCAGTTGTAGGAAAACGCCGAAAAAATTTTGAAATTTTTCAATCGTCTCAAAAATCGGGGTTTTCAACCAACATAAGACCTGCACCATTTTCTTAAACGTCCCTCGGGCTGTCCACCAAAAAAAAAGTCATCAAAAACAATCGAGCAGTTTTTGAGAAAAAATGTTTAAACAAAAATTAAAAATTGCCTATACGAGCCTAAAATTACCTCACACAAAATCACGAGATTTTTTTTTCTTTTTTGAAAAATTGTTCATGACTTATTTATACATCTATCTTTGAGAAACTTTATTTTATTAAGGGGAAAATCTTTAATATTTTAGTTGCAGGGAGACACCGAAATTATTTTTTTTCAATTTTCGAAAAAAACAGTTTTTAAACAACATGAGACCTGCGCCATTCTTTTAAACGTCATTCAAACTATCCAACAACAAAATTTAATCAAAATCGATGGCGACATTTTTTAAATTTTGATCATGTATCCGGAGCTTTATGAAATGTATCCCCCTCCCCAACTATAAAATATAAAATCAGCCAGATCGATCACGGAATATCGATTTCGGAGAAAATCGACTGATCAGTTTAGCCGCTATTGTTCACAGGCGGATGGACAGAGATGTTTTGCCGTCAATCGATTTTTCGGTATCAAGGATCCGCAAAACAGGGATTCCGGCTACACCACTTGTTAGAGGGTTTTTTTCTACAATAAGCAACTGGATTTATCCACTTTTTCTTTACCAGGGCCCTGTAATACGAGTTTTTCTGCCGAAAATTCGCAGTTTTTTGACGCAGCATACATAACTCTCTTCTTAAGAAGTTTCTTCTTAAGCGCGAGAAAGAAAAAATTCAACACCATAAAATTCTCATTCGTTACGAATCACAAATTAAATCTGCGGCTAAGACACTTCCACTTCGCATCAGGTCCGTGTATGAACGCACCAGCCCGAAGGGCCCCCGATGTTCAAAGGCCTTCGATAGTTCGTAAAAAAATATTTAATACTAAATTTTTCAGAAAATAAAACACGTATAAAAGAGATGTATGACTAAACTAAACCCTAACATTGTCCTAACGGAGGGACGTGTGGCGCATCATTGGATAATATTTATAATATGGAAATGTTGCTGGGTGATGCGAGAATGTCACTTAGTGATGAGAGGTTAAGTTTTTTTATTTTATTTTTTTATTTAAATGAAACTTGTCTATAAATGGGAGGGGGAGGGGGAGATCTGTGAAAGTAAGAATAGGGGGCCTGGAAATTAAGGAAGGCCCAAGGGCCTCCAAAGCTGTTAGCCCTGCTTCGCATATGTGCACGTGGAATTTGACAATTTAAAACGCGCCTCCTATATGGCACTACGATTGGTAATTGAAAAAGAGAGGACTTAAACGACGATTGGTTCTTCACCTAAATGTCACCTACTAATGTAATTGGAGACACTATTTCTTAAATCTTCGTTTCCACGAACAAAAACATTGTAAAGAACGTTGAAAATTGTTCAGTTGACTTAGAATTAAAGGTAAGTATCAAATATTTCCAATGGGGCAAAATGCTTCTTTACACCAAATTCTTTTATAAGTACACGTTTATATCGTTTCATGAAGAGTACCGAAAATGACAACTGGCACACTTGATAAACTAGTTTACGAAGAATTAATTATTGGGTAATATAGAAATCCACTTTTTATTAACATAATTTTTCTTTTCGTTTTGTGATGCACATGAACGATGACATGCACAACAAAACGATACAATGGTTATACGGCGAAAGAAAACTTAAGTCAATAACAAAAAACATACCATGGATACTTGTACAAATATAATTTAGTGTTAATAAGGTCAAACAATTGCAGAATACGCATGACAGTTGAGAACAACCACGATCTCATTCAAATGTTGCGGGTCACAATGGTGCTCCATGCGGTACCGAATGAATGAAGCTTATAACAAATAAAAATGATTGAAAACGATGAAAACTTACCAAACGTTCAGTTTCCTAATGCTGCCGATATCATTGGCCCTGGTACGGGCAATCACCATCTCTTCCGTCAGTCGTGTCATTTTTAAATCTGTACCAAGCTCTCACATGAGAAGGGTATTACGGGGTCATCAATAGAGACATGCACTAGACATACGAATAGTTGCACACAGGAATCACTAACTGGTTAACATTATCACTCACAAAAAGTGCCCTAGCACAAAACAACGTGTATCCACAAAATATGCGTTCCCGGCAAACCCCGGCGAAACACAGCCCCCCACGGTTGACCACTGCCACCACACAACCACCTCCTTGAACTTCTCTCTACGAACACGATAGCGCGGAACGCACTGGCAAGAGGGAAAACAAACAAAACAATTGACGAAGATCAGGCTTGCCAGTATTTTCATACATCTACATCAGGTTCGCCAATATTACAAAAAAATAGTATTCATTTGTCACCACTGAATTGTTCGTTATCAGCTGTCAAAGTGAACGAATATTTGCCCGTAACTTAAGATGAACCTTTTTAGGTGATGCGTGAGTGTGGGAAAATTGTTGAAGTTAATGAAGTATTGGAATTATTCTAGTTTCTTTATGTATAAATTGTATTTTAATGTCTGTAATTTGTGGACTTGTAGGGAGTTCTAACCTCATCGTAATTAATTCTGTTGATAATGAAGGTCGAAATAGTATTTTTGATGAATCTCATACCGTTAAATAATTTAATAATACACAAACAATCAATTTATTTTTGAGTTAAATGTTACCTTGCCTATGAACTATTGAGAAAATTCTCACAACTTATCATGAATGTTTTTTTGTGTTTCTTTTTTTCAGATTGGTGTTGGTAAAATTATCTTTTACTGTACAACTTTTAATTTATATGTATTCAGTGTATAAATATACAGATGAAATCAACTAGTGAAAATAATTTTCATTTACTTTTTGTGATATTCATATAATGTATTACAAATCATTCTAATAATTTTGTTACCTTTGCAGCATCAACTATGAAATGTCCTACAGATGGTGTTAATCACTCATGTATTTGGCAAATTGTTACAATTTTTGCCTTGTTCTATAGTCTTTTTTTTGAAGAATTTTCAGAATTTAAATTTTTTTTACTTCAATGTCATATGTCCTGTCTCGTTGTACTTGCCTTTTATTAAACCAAAACACAGGATATATGTCATTGGGTTCAGGAATAGCTGCTGTTTACAAAACTCTTTGATGTCAAATAATTTACTGAAAATGGGGCTTAAAGATAGTTACATTAAATTACATAAAATGTTTACCATCCAGTACAGCACTTCATACTCACAGCAATACAATCCAAATACAGCACACCATATTCAGTGACTGCCATTTTTACAAGCTTACACATTGTGGATTGTTTAAATTAATGATATGAAGTGAGTAACTGTTATCTGTTGATTTTGTGATGGCTATTTTCAAGTACAGAGAACAACTAATATATTTGCTCAGTTGCCAGATGAAAATATAATAATGACTGGTGAACTGTTGGATAATTCATAACATTTGTGACTGCAGTGATTTTAAGGTTAAAGAGATATCACACATCTTAAATTATTTTAAGTAATTTTTTTCACTAAGAAAAAATAACATTTCAAACAGAACTTTCAGTCTAAATTTAGTTGTGTAATTGTGCATCATTTAGAGGCTTTGACATAAATCCATTCCCATATTTTCACATCTCTGGGTTTTGTTTAATTTCAGCCAGTAGGATAGATGAAGATTAAATTGCAAAACTATGGCCTTCAACTATCTGCCAACATATCACATCTAAATAGTGGTACATTATTTTCGTGTAACAAAGTGGTAGATTATTTTCGTCACATCTTAATGTTGCCATAATTGTTTTCCATAAAACCAGGATTGAGGTACAAGGTTTACTTACTATATTTTAGGTATTTATTAATAATGCTAACGGTAAAATGCATGCAAGAAGTTTATAATATTTGAGCTCTTTATAGTTCACACTTTTGTTATGGATATGGAATGTTTATACATTTTAACTTTTACACATTGTCAAGAATTTTAGATACTTCTTTTGTTATGAAAAGCACACTTTTCAGAAGATTTTACTGATTCTAGGTACTTTGATATTTTGCTTCTTGTAATCACTGTATAAAATTCACTACAACTCAAGTTTGATGTATTGTATTGAATGTCAAGAATTGCCTGTATTGAAGCCAAACTTAATCTGCTCCTATTCGAAGTCCAGTGAGCCTTTATTAAGGAAAATACCCTCTCTATGTTGGTATTATGACCAGAGAGAGAAAAATAAAACTGGAAAGTTTTTAAGAGCTCAGAATGCTGTTTTTGAGACAGCTTTTGAAGAAAATTGTACACTTCTTACTAGCTGTAAATTCTGTATTTGTTTAGCTTTTGCTGACAAAATATTTTAATTTCACAGCCTCATCAAACAAACTACTTTCATCCAATTTTTAAGTACTCTTCCCACCCAAACAGTTAAAACTTTTTGCGATATCTTCACATACAACTGGCTTTTGCAAAAGTATTCAATCAAAATAGTTGAGCTCACTTTCGAGCCTCTGATGAGATCGAGTAAACCGAATTAGAGTTCGCCCATGTGTAGTCATGTTTATTGTTTCCAATTGTTTAATAACAATCAGATTTAATATGGTAGATGAGGCAGAAATTTCAAATACATTTCATAGTGAAAATTACATTTTAATATCTTAAAAAACAACAGCGTGTCCAGAGAGGAAATGTTAAAAATTCGAAAATAAGTTCTTGGGGACAAATTTAAGCATATTTTGTCTAATAACGTTCTTGGATATTCCAAATGGTTGAGCTGCAATAAGCAATCAAATGTTGATTTGAAAAAATATTTTCTATTCAAAAATTTGCATTGCAAAAACATATAAACACTCCAGAAATATGTAAATTGTTTGTTACTTACAAAAGACATGAATATATATGTTCACAAAGATAAAAATTAATGCAAAAATAAAAAAGTAGTTGAATTGTTAAAATTGGATGCTTTTTTATTTCTGTGTTAATTTTTCTTCCTGAACAAATATAGTAAAATATGTTTAAGCCAAAATTAATTGGGACACAAAAAAGTTCCAGTTTAGGGAGGTTTCCGTTTAATGCAAGGTTGTCCATTTTATGACACTTGTGATATTCACGTTTCTGCCCTGAAAGTAGTAAATTACATTAATTTATTATAATTATCACAATAAACTATCATATAACGTATTTATGGAAGAAATCACCAATAAATTAATATTAAATACTCTTCATTAATGTCTTCTGAGTTGACAAATGCACACCTTACAGGCTGTATTTGGACAGCTTGCTGACTCTTCCAACGCACAATGCATCACAACCCAGTACTATGACTTTCTGATACCCTCCCATGGCCTTGAGCACTCCGTATCTGGTCGAGAGGTAATGATTTTTAAGGTGGGGCAAGGAGATGTATGAATGAAAGCCATGCCCATGCAACTTTCCAAGCTCAGAGAGTCGGGAAAGATGGAATTCCACTACAGCCTACACTTTGAGAGACAAGCGACCTTCCGATCGAATTCTACGCTGACAGCTGACAGTCCTCTCCAATATCCGGCTTCCACGACGACATCACATGTCACAGGGCCAGGAATTAAATTAACCCTTCTCCTGACACCTCTCCTCAGACTAGTTGTAAACCGTATTTCTCTGAATGCCCACCTGTGAAGCCAAAGGCACAAAAAGTTGAATTATGAAAATAGGAATAGATGAATAATGTATTGCAGGAATAATGCCTGAAAATTAATGTCATATGTCGCAACGGATCAATGTTGAACCAAACCAACCTTTCTCAACTTCTAAAAGCCAAGTGTGGGTATATTTACCTCTCATTTCTTTCAAGTTCATTTCACCCATTTCAGTACCATATCACTCTGACCACATTAATGGAAATTTTGCAAGTACACGAAATTAAACAGGTCCTCCAAATAGGTCATTAATAGTGTTGAAAAAGTAATAAAAATTATCAGACATTAATGTTATGTATAATCTGTGTATAATGTTTCATATAATATATAATAATCAGACTAAGCAATAATTTAAATATATAGCAAAGTGTATTTCACATAATAGTCAAAATATAATCTGTGTGTTTGTAGAAACTTCAATACTTACAGTACTTTTTTGGTACATTTGTCTATCAGTTAATGGAAATATTTACAAATGATTAAATGATACTTAAATATCTGTTCTAATTTTATGTGACGTGTGAAATCACGAATGCTGTGGCAGGGAATAGGTAGATCTCCTTTCACAGGCCAGTTCTGAGTGTGCTTCCTTCATGTGCTAACTTAATTAGGCTGAAGTAACCAATTTCCTTGGAGATGTCTGCCTAAATGACTCAATGCCTGTTTTGATGTGAATATTTAGAAGAGCAGATATTGATATCTGATATAAGATATTGTTTCAACAATGTTGACTTCCATTGAAAGTCCCAAGTTTTGTTAAAGAAACAATCTTACCGATTAATCGAAAATTGATGAAAAAATATTTCTTCTTGCAACAACTTCTAATAACTTTAAATTATTTATATTTGAAAACAAATGATTAAGATAATATTTTAATGTTTTAGTATAAGAACTCAAAAAAGGGAGTACTTCAACCAATGTTAAAAAATGTAAAAAAACATCAATGTCATTTAACACTAATCGAATACCCACCTGCCCCTAGGTAACACAAAGTAACACTGCCTCAAGCCGCTTCCCCCCACATTTAGTGTTACATCATTTTTGCACGACCCCCAAGTAGATTGTGAGTCTAAAGGGCACACACACACCCACACACAAACACACACACTCACACTCACACACATTTTATTTACATAGATTAAAATATTGACTGATTGATTGATTTAATTAATTAATTAATGGTGTCAACAACAAGCTGTTGTACACATCTTACTATGGTGTAACTAAGTTATACAATAATTCAGCTTGGTAGAATGTAATTTTATAATTTGAATCACAATTATTGATCACATATCATATGTGTGTATACGTATATGTATATATACACACGTCATTTAGTTAATCCAAAAATTGGGCTTTTAAATGTGTTTAATATTTATTTATATTTTAATTTAAGTAAACATTATTCAATAGTATTTAATAATTGGATGTGAGGAAAATGTACATGGTTTTATAAATTTTGTCTGAGGTATTGTACAACACTTGGTCATTCTTTATGAAAATACAATAAGCTGTTTTTAAATTAGAATTAAATTTGTTTTAAACTCATGTTTTTTGTAGCTAAGACAATGCTTTAAATCACTGTACTATCATTAAATAATGAAAACAAATGGGGAAGTTAGAGGAAAAAAAGAAGTAAAAGCAAAATATTTACCTATTTTCATTAGTTAGTTTTATTTTTTCCTAGAAACATTTTGCAACTCCTACAAATCGCAAGTTGGTTTGTGTCTCCACTTTCAAGCCAACAAAATATGGTGAGTGGTTTTAAACTACCCCAACAGGTGATGCTTAAGTTTCAAGGTACACATATGTCCAACACCTTCCCAGACTATTAAATTTTATATTTTCCTTTCCAGCGGTAGCTATTTTTACTTTCTCACCTTACTCTGTACTCACATAGTAAAGAAAAAGTATTTTAATGCTGCAGCAGAAAGTTGCAATTTTTTGTCAGATAAACTCATATTATGAGCCCTAATATCTAAAAAGTGGATAAATCTTGTTACTACATGTAGTAAATTACCTCCTCTAGTACACCTTCCTCCCTTATATGGCTGGGAGTGAACTACTCTATCTGGAACGGCTTCCCATCTAAAGCATCCATATCAAATTTGATGGAAGCAGTGTCGAGTCTTCAAAAGGTGCATTTAAAGCCCACTCAGAAGTTGGCAGTACTTCATACCTACACAATGCCACATTAATTTATCAATTGGTTCTATCCATGCCATCAATGTCGATGCTAGTGGAAGCGGACAATCAAATCAGAGTGGCAGTCAAACAGTTCCTACATCTGCATGTGAGTACTGCAGATGGCTTATTCTACCTGGCCAAGAGAGATGGAGGACTGGGATTGCTGCGGCTCGCCCAACACGTTCCTAGAGTTGCGCTGAACCTAGGATTACGATTAGAAAAATTTTATAGATCCTATTTGAAGATGGTTGAGCACCTGTCCAAGTTTTTACCAATGGACACAAAGACCGCAAAATCATTGAGACTCAACTAGCCCAATTCTGAACAAGATTTAAGAGCGTATAAGAAGAAATACGCCGATGACGAGGTAGCCGCCTGGGAGAAGCTGGAATCCCAAGGGAGAGCGGTGAGGGCGCATATAAACGATCCGATTGGAAATGCCTTTTTAAAAGACTATCATCTTCTGAAACCTGGTCTTTTTATCACTGCACTCCAATTGAGAAGAAGAAGAAAGAAGAAGGAAGGCCCAGAGAGGATGTATACTGCAGGAAGTGCAATACAGCGGTAGAAACCATGAATCACGTTCTCAGTCAGTGCATTTTTAGGAAGCCAGCACGAATAAAGCGTCATGACGTGATCAAAAACTTCATAGAAGGGAAGATGCTCCGGAAATTGGAAGGCACTTTCTCCGTTGCTGAAGGGTTTAGACTCAAACCTGACCTGGTAATAAAAAGCTGGGAAGGGATCCACGTGGTCGATGTGACTGTCTGCCACAAGGATAGGTCTAGCCTTTTGAAAGCAGAGGAAGAAAAGGTAGTAAAATCCCATCCAGTCATCCCCCTGGCAGCCCAACTTCATGGAGTACCCAACGCCAGAATCCTGCCAGTAGTGTTTGGAACCTCTGGGGCTCTGCCAAGATTCACAGTCAGTGCCCTCAAGACCCTGGGGATCACGTCTCGAGGCGATCTACTATCTCGTTAATTACTCTCAGAAGCTCTATTAAACTTTACACACAATTTGTAAATTACGATGGAGCATGTATACGTAAGCTTCCGCGGCTCGAATCCATGAATTCTCGGCTATCCGGGAGACGCCGCGTCGTTGGCTGGGGTGCCGACGATTCGCCTGACATATCGCAGGCTTCCTTTGGTCACTGCCCTGAGGAAGCCTGCGACATGTCAGGCGAAACGTCGGCACCCCAGCCAACGACGCGGCGTCTCCCGGATAGCCGAGAATTTACGATGGAGCAATTTAGCATTGCTGGTAGTAAATGCAGGAAAGAAACTTCAATGTGCTGTGGGGAAGTCTAGGGAACCCATTGGATCCTAAAATGCCAAGGAATTACTCATTTACCACGACTTTCAGTGGGGAGTGTATGCAATTTAATGTAGCATATAGAAAATTGTGTAGTCACAATGTTTTGGGGGCTCCTTAATACCGAAAAATTGGTTGACAGCAAAACGTCTGTCCGTCTGTGGTCAACACTAGTGCCTGAACAGTTCAAACAGTTTTCTCCAAAACTGACATTCCCCAATCAATCTAGCCTAACTTGTGGTCATATGAATTTGAAATGGATATTTTCCAGACTTTGGAGGGTATGTTACATGAAGCCTCAGCATTTCTCAAAAATGTATTCACATATTTTAGTAAATTTTTTCCTGCTATAGAGCAAAGAACACTTAAAATGTGGGACAGGTCCCATTTTTGGTGAACATTGTATTTTCAAACATTGCAAAACTACAATGGTGATGATAGAGGTTAATAAAATATCTTCTAAAAAATTAAACCTTCAATAAGGTCATGTGCAAGTTTTTAAAAATGAGATTAGTTTTCACAAACATTTTTCTTAAAGTGAAGGCAATTTACAATTTTTTTTTTCTAAAAAAGGCTCAAACTTTTTCTCTACATTTTTACCTTGGATAGAGCAAAAGATGCTTCAAAAATTGTGTGTATCTTGTAAAAAGGATTGTGAGAAAGTCTATGCTGTTGAAGCCCCACTAGTTAGATCTTTTAGTTCAGTCTGACATACATGGACTGCTTCTTTATCTAAAAGACGTAGCTCTCCACTTGGATTGGTCTATAAGTTCTTAGAGTATGTTAACCATTCTGTCATATAAATAGAAACATAATGTGAAAATGGAAGGGTAGGGTTGTACTGATAAAACAAATTCAATTTGCATCCATTTAATAACATTGATTACTACACGTATCACATTTTCATATATCACATCGTTACAATTACAATTCAATAGACTACACATAAATATGCATTATATAAACTATGGCTCGTAGCAGAGAGCGTTCATAGATATTTCAGACACAAAAGTCTGAGTATCCATTGAATGTTTAAATAAATAATAAGTGATATTTTTCGAAAGAATACACTTCCTCTTGATGTATGTTGGTTAAATTATCTCATTATAGAAAGAAAATGAGGATTCTCAACTTATAAAATTTACTTTAATACAGCTGTAATAATATTTAATTTTATGTTTTGTTTGTGAATTTTAATGTTTACTTTAGAAGGGGTTATTCACTTTACTGCATGAATTTCAATTAAATTTGTAACAACTATATATATTAATAAAAACAAACATAAATATATGTTGATCTAGAAGAATCAACAGATGTCCCACATATCAGTCACAGAAAAAAATAGACTGCAGAAACCTTAGTTTATCCTCATTGTACATGCTATTACTTGAAAAAACATAAAATTTATTTATCTCTTTTTATGTTATAGGGGACTTATATCTTATCATTGGAATTTATTAAACAAGCAACAATATTTGTTTCTTTTATGAGCACGTTTATCAGCCATAGTATAACAATCTATTCTTATGAACTCTCAGATATCTCCTAGGGTATAAAAAAACATTCCTTTTTTATCATAACATGGTGCATTGGCTTCAAACAGTGTATTTAGGCCCTATAGTTTCATTTCACTCCCTGTAACATTTTAAAATTTCAATTTGAATATTAAATGCTTATGAACATGAACAATGCATATTGAATTCTATTTGAAACTTTTTTTAAAAGTAATATATGCTGCAGTTTTTTTGTAATTCATTATTATACAATTAAAATGGTGCATGAATTGTAATTTTTTCATCTTCTTAAATTTTGTTACACAAAGGTAGGTAGCGTATTGTGCGTTAATCATAATTGACTAAACGGTGTCAAATTTAATCTTTTATTTTACTAATTTGCCACTAATTATCAATTTCATTTCATTCATTAAGGGAAATGTATTCTTTTATATAAACATAACATATCACACTGTTTGCAACATCACATTGAACATATTCTAATATGATAAATTATGAGAACTTGATGAAATAACTACCAAAAGCAGTCAGTCTTTTGGCTACAAGTTTCATCAGTCCCTTTAATGCTATTTACATTATAAATAGATATCTTTGGCTCGTCAGAAGGCTCCAAGTGATATCTTGTATCACTCTATTAATTTGCATATAGCTTAATTCATGAAAAGTTTCCAAATAAAGTTACTAATTTACATCCATTAATACTTGCTATTGTGCCAGACACCAATATATAGGGTTAATAAAAACATGTTTTTGAAGTGAAGGTCTTGCATAAGTTGTGCATCAACATTGAAAAGAAGTAAATTACACAATGCACTACACAACTAAATTCCATTTAAATGACATTGAGCAATTTGTAGCTTTACCTCAAGTTAATAGTAAAGATTGGAAATTACTTTGGCATTGTCATGTTGGTTTTATATGGTCACTCCATTAAATCTATTTTCTAGTAAGTTAGGAATGAAAAATAAAATGATTGACAATTCAGAATGTCATTGATAACATTTTTTTGTAAAGACATATTTCTTTATAAAAGTGTCAATGACCTTATTCAGGCATCAAGCATTTTTATATTTTGCCATGGATCTGTAACTTAACAGAAAATTAAACATTTTTATAGATTTTTACATAAATGTAGAGCAAATGAGAATATAATCAATCTTCAGTCGTGTAGTACTTTTATACATCATTTATTAACGTCCTAATTTGTTCATTACCATTTCAGTGTTCCCACCACATCATTTCAGTCAACCAGATCATTTCTTACCATCAACTCTAAAAACAGTCACATCTTGAGCAACTAAGCACTTGCACAACAGTTAAATATCTCAGTCTTCCATTTGCCAAATTCAAATTTTCTAGAAAGCTCTAAACTGGCTAGGATGTTCAGGCAGTTTTCACTGTCATGTTCAAAACAGTTTTTTAGACTTTGGAAGAACTTCAAGCCATCCTTACTTTAAATTCATTTAAACTTTCTGGTTATATTTTTAGTTGCCTTAATAGCTACTATCTACTTATTAATAGAACCTTGAACATAGTGAGAAAACATTAATAGATAAAAAATGCACAGTTTTTGTTACATATTATTTATATAACACTTGATATATCACCATTAAACAGCTTTGATTTCAAGATGAACATGTATGAGTATCTTCTTAACTGTGTGTATCATACAGGTTTTTTGTTTATATAATCGAAATAATATGTGTTCAATATAATTCAGTACATTAAAGGTACACAGCCAATATGCAATCATTAAAACATCAAAGTATAAGTATCTCCACAGATATAGAACATATAGATTACATTTTTCATATAATTGTAAAGAAGAAGACAGCTGACAACATTAAAATATGATATTTTATATCATTGTCATTTGAATGATGGTCATTGCTTCAATACACTTAACCTTAAAACCAAAGAAATTCCATACATTTAATTTAATTTTCATTAAATATAACATTAAGACATTTAGTCCACACCATTGCACTCTATAATACAGTTACTTTTATGATATATAATTTGATGTTTTCCATAAATTATAGGTTATAACTTGATTTTCACATGCTCTTAACAACAAAGCAATACATCAAAATACATTTTCCTATGAGTGTAGTCTACATTTCATTCACATTAATCACAAAAATTCTCTGAAAATTCTGCATTATCAAAATAGACACTGTAGATAGTAATTTATATTCTGTCCAACTCTCTCATTTTAAATAAATGAATGGACCATACTTCATCCTGAAAATTACTTTCAACTGATCTTCATTCATATTTATACTATTGAGAAAAGTTCTTCAATATGAAATCTTGAAAAAAATTCATTTTATCATTCTTTCAATGTGGAATTGGCATACTTGCATGTCGATCTTATGCTATTCCCAAAACTGAAAGACAACCATGATGGCAGCCTGAAAACATTATAACTATCTTAAAATCTGTAATAAAAGTTGAAGTTTCTGGAGGGATGCAAGAATTTACAATCAATTCTTAGAGTAGTAGTAGATAAAGTGATCTAAGATAAAAACCATCACATAGTATCAAAGTTTCAAACTACTTATTTCCCATGTTCAATAAACATGAGTATAATTTTTCTGCTTCCCTGATATTCATTTTTATTAATTTTGTTAGTTTCAATTTTGTCTACCTCGTAAGTACACTTCAGATGTAAAATGCTGACAATATCAAGGCACCTAACATCTGTTCACATTCTCCTGGTACCAATTCCACACTCTTATGCAGTATCATTCAAGAGTGTCCAAAACTACTCCCTCACAGTAGATTGCCTATTACAGTGCCTATTATTATTCTTTATCTAAAAGCCAAGACACAGCCAGTGAAAAAACTGAACTGAATCTTAACTTTGAGAAATCTTAAGGCAATGAGTAATTTTATCAGTAGAGTACTTGCAAGAAAGTTGAAAATACTTAAACTGTTATACAGATCATTCTGAAAATTAGGGTGTTTTGAAGCATAATAGGAAGACTAAATTATTTATGAGTTGAAGGCGGAAGACATATTTTCGTTTTAGACAAAGATCTCTATTAAAAAGAATTAATAGAACAAACACTTAGAGTCACTTCATATTTTATAAATCTATTTCAACATTTCTCAATTACATGCAATTAAATAACATTAAAATTATGTACAACTTCATGTATTGTACTTCATTAGAAAATTAAATTCTTTCCAGTATTTTAAATAAAATAGTAGGTAAGAGTAATATGGAAGAAACTATTATCAACGGTGAATGTTTTCACCAATTTAGAAAGTACTTAATAAAACTAATCAATGATCTTGAAGGAATAATTTCCTAAAAATATCCACAAAAATGGTAGTTATGAGGGGTTTAAAAATCACTTTTTAAAAGGAGACCCTGAATACTAATAGTAATGATAAAATGTAATGAAAAAAGATGCAATATTTAATTAACTTTACTGAAGTTCAATGGAATATAGAATAACTTCCTGTAAATAAAAAGTAATAATGTGAATGGTTCTACAAGGGTGAAAAAACAGAGCTACCCTGCTTCACATCAAACCTAATGGTAACTTTGGCATCATTTAGCAACTCAGGAACAGCAAAAGTATTGTTTGTACTTAATATTGTGAAAAAAATCAGAAGTATATTTAATTTTATTCCTTGACTTGTTTAATTTTTAGCAACAGTTTTAAAGTTGCTTATGTATATCAAAATAATTTACTCAAGATGAGACAAGTAATGCACCCCAATATTGAGTATGATCCATACACATATATTCAAATATACTAATCATCACACATAAATATGTGTATCACAACCACAAACATGAGAGCAAATGTTACTAGTCACAGTGTTCGCTTGATATGAAAGCGGCATTAAATATTGTGGTAGCAAAGGGCAGTCAAGGGAAGACATTCTAGTGATAGAGATCTTTTAGACAATGAACTCTTGCATACATTCTTTATGAATAACACAATAACATTGTCTGAGCAATTATGATAGAAAAAGACATCCACTAAACAATTGCAAATTAGTTTTCCAGGAAATAGATCATTATATTAATGCTAAACTACCATATGTTCAAAATATTTAACCTTCCAATTTGTCTTCTCAAACCCACTTGTGGTTTTTATCTTCAATTTTTTAGTATATAATTATAATTATTCATAACACTAAACAAATTGTTAAATCTGAAGAACAAGAAGAGCAATGCAAAGAGTAAAGTAACTTCAAAAACTGTGAATTCCTGGAATATTTTCAGCTGTGCACAGTGACAGAAAGGGCTAGTACATGAAAACATTACAAATCAATATTGTTATAAGGAAAAGAACATATCAATAAACACAAACCTAATATCCAGATTGTATAGTTGCAGCAACATTTCACTGATATAGACAAAATGCCTTTTCAAAGATACTTACACCAATTATATTTCAGAAATGTTCTCTAAATGTTTCGTCATAATTTTCTTGATAATATTTTCATTGACTTTCCTTATAATAAACATATAGATAGAACATTCAAAAATACTTGACAGCATTCCAATAATAATTATAATAGTAATAATAACAACCTAACAATACACTTCACAATACACTACAATAACAATAACCTCTACTTTAAGATACTCATCACAGACAATATACAGTAGCTGAGAAAGTCCTGAGAAAGTCAGTAGATGTTGTTTGCTCTTTTAATGAATAATGTATTATCAATTAATTCAAAATTACATGTTATAATTTTCTAAATATAATTTGTTCAAACTATGTCTTATTGTAGAAGGTACCTTTAAGATAATCACACAATGAAGTCCTGCTATATGTTTCATCCATCAAATTATAACTTGTTTAGAGAATATTTTCAGTTTTATGATTATGAAATATTATTTCATGAATGTAAATTTAAATAACACATTATGAGGTATCCTTATATTAACAAAATATTGATATAACAGTACTTTCAGTTCTACTTCATGATATATTAATACTGGAAAGGTCTGTGATCAATATCATACAAAATAATAACTATTAAATAATTAATTGCAAAATTATAGTATTAGCTTCATCAATTAAAATGTCTACTTCTACATTTCTAAATACAATTCATTGTATATGAATTGTATTATTCTACTGCTTAGAGTGTTTTGGGTTCACACTGATTTGCCCTGGTCATATTTGTCTGCTATAGACAAACTAGAATACTTATTTCTATATTATTACTGATTATATATTTATATATAAAACAATTAGTAGTACCAGTTCAATATTAAGAATAATGCTTTTTTTCTATTTAAAGGTATTCCTGATATTCCTTCGTAAACCATAACAGATAATGCATACAGAGGTAAATAAAATAATATTTGCTTTCTATTAGTGCTATAATGAAAAGAAATGTTTTATGATTTAAAATAAAACCTCTAAGTCTACTTTCCTAAATATGACTCATTACAAACAAATGAGATCATATGTCTACTTCGGTGTATTATGTTCACTCAATGCTGCCTCACCTACAATTGTCTTTTTCTGACAAAGTAGGATTTATTTAAATTTCATTAATTAATTACATAATTTTATTTTTCAAATTAAATAATGACTTTAAAAATGTCTAGTATGAATTACTCAGATATTTACTAACACTGAGAGAAATAAAAGAATGTGCTGAATTCTACCATTAAAATCCACATAACACTCAACATCATGAGAACAAACCAAATAGAAGAACTTGAAACATAAACTACTTCTATTTCTTCACTAAGATTTAAGCTATAGATTAATGACACAAACACTGTGTGCACACTGTGTGCACACACTTTTATGCATGACTACTTTAATTTGAATCACACTGTCAATGGCCGAAGATGTATTACATCCTCAATGGTACATCAATTATCTTTCTAGACAAAGTAGGATTTATCTATTAGGTATTCATTAGTAGAGTATTGTATAATTTCATTATCTCTAGGTACTAAAGAATTAAACATCAATTGCTTCAAAAAAGAGAAAAAATTGTGAGCACTCACAGCATTTCAATTAATGATTCCATTGGGAGAAAATCACAGACTAATGATAGTGTGTCTCTCTCATAAAGAATATAATAATTGGGGGACTTCTGAAAAAGTCATTTTAAAGCTGTTGAAGTGAAACTGACATCTAGCTTGAGAAGTTCAACCAACTATTTTTTGCCACATTTTTTTAGCTTTACAAAGATATCTCAATGTTGTGAAAGATACAATATATTTTAAAACAAAATGTGGACTATGATAAAATAATGACAACTATTTCAATTCAACATTACTTTTGACGGTAGCATTGTTTTGAAACATTGATGATATTCTGGTCAAGTTTGAATATTTTTGTACTTCTATTGACATCACATTAAGATCCTGGATTCAATATTACCCAACAAACAGACCATGATATGCTAGTGGCTTAATCATATATATTTGCCTTTTATATGATATTTATTATGCAGAAATATAAATGTAACAAGAGAAAATTATGTAATAAAGTGATTTTAAACATAATTTTTAACTGCGGCAGATGTCAAATAATTTTACACTGACCTCTCACATTAGTCTAGAATTTAATGAAATTAACAAATATCTCTTGAAATCATGAGAATGAACCTGGTCTCTCTAGAGGTTCCAGCCACTCATGTAAAAGCTCTCGTATAATTGAAAATAAATAAGATTTTCATGTAAGAGTAGTTATTAATTGTTGAGGTCCTGCCAAATATTTTCTATTTTAATTTAAATATATTTTAAAGAAAAATATAGATCTCAGGGCAAAGATCTAAGTGTTAAGTACATTTCTTCCTACTGGTTTTCAGTATTATAAAATGTTCACATATATTTTTGCATGATTATTGTGCCTCAGGGAGGTAACCAGGTCTTTCAAGAAATGACTCTGGCCATTCAGGCACTGGAGTATGTTCTTAAGAAGCCCTGATAACACTTGCTTAAGTGTGCATATTATTATCAAATTGACAAAACATTTAATAAAAGGAAAAATAACAGTTATCAAATGTAAAAAAGTTTCTGCTGGGCATTCCCAAATTTTATAGTTCTAATTTATGGCAGTGTATTAAAGAATTTGTCAAAATCGTTTTCTTACAGAAAACTAGGAATAATTGTTCTGAATGTTGAAAAGAATACAAGAAATTCTCCGTTTTTGAGAGAATGTCACAAGTCAGCAAAACAATGTTATGGGAATTTCACACAGTTAAATAAACTTTAATCTTACATTTAATTTAGAACTGGAGTGCTCTTGAAACGAAAATTTACAATAGCATTTTTTAAAATGATTTTTCTTAAGAACACATCATGCTCTAGCTCTCACAGTAAACTGGGTTTGTAGTTTATACTCTTGAAAAGAAGAATAATTATATTCATCATGTCCTACAATAATAAGTTGAAACTATTTCTATTGTAAATACATTTAGTTATTGTAGACTGTTACAATCATCATACAGATTGTGCCTTATAATAAATCAATATTAAATATTGATTTATACACCAGTACGATCACAGGAACTCATGGCATCTCAGTGTAGAATAGTCAGTAAGATATTAAAACAATGTTTTACCAACTAGAACATAGAACATTGAGTGCATATAGATCTAAACTACCATTTTGATTACATCTATAGAAAAATGGCCAGTTCATTTTCTTGTTTATTCCAAAATTCTATTTTACATGGTTTAAGGTCCTGCTCTCTCTGAACCTCTGAATAGGTCAGTTAATGAATACATGTAAAAACAAATGTGAAACACTACAAGACAAATTGAAAAATAAAGACTTAACAAACAATGAGGTATTTCTGATCTTGCTGCTCGAAATGTAAACCATAATATACTCATACTTTACTAGTGATCTAGGTAAATTACACAATTTTAAACATTTATTTCCTTTAAAAGACAATAATATGAAATATTTTCCTAAATGACAAGTTATATTGGATATTCATAGTACACATATCAGTTAAGCAGACAAACAGATATTATGACCTTTCAGTTAAATAGAAACATTATTCAGTGTAGCTGAGGCAATTATTAAAGCCTCTGCAACCAACATGAGTACAACCATGAAAAATATATTTGCAGTTATCACTACAATAGAAAGGAATTAATTAATCTGAATTATGCATTGATAGAAGTCATCATGCTAATTTGTACATTGTTTCCAAAACTGCAAATGATATATAAAAAACTTACTTTGTATCAAAGTAACTATACATCCATTAACATTACATAAAATAACTGAGAAAATGTTCCTCTTGAAATTTTTTCTAAAAATTTAAGCAGGTGTAGGATGGTGACAGAGGTCAATCAGCATGCAAGAAAGTACAAGCCAGAAGTAACCAAAAGGAGAATGAGCAGAGAAGGAGAGTAAATTTCGGCTGCTCAGTTCTTGATAACACTTTCCCATGTCGATACCAATATCTCCAGAATGATTCCACAATACTTCATTCAGCTTTCAGTCAATATTTCCTGCATCATGCACAAGAATAAAAAAAAAAGTATAGAGTATTTTGAAATTATCTCCCTGGCATAAACCACCAAAAGAAACTTTATACATCCCATAAAAATACATATTGAAGTTCATAGTTAGAAAATTTTCCTTTTTTATGGTAACTCAGACTCACTGTACCACATGCATCACATACTAGTACATTTTATGCAATCTTTTAAAAGCTTCTGATAAGTTTAATATCATAAATGAATTAGTAAAATGTGAATTATTGTAATATACATTATCATGAGCGTAAAATAGTTTATCACTGGAAATGAATATCATAGATACGTAAATATTTTACAAATATAATAATTAGGTAACAAAGCTAAATCGTGTAAAAATATACATCTACACTTCATTACACATAACATGGTGTGCTACCATATGTTGGTGCCTTGGCGCAAACGAAAGATTGAAGAAGCATTATGGATAGATTATAATGATATAATTGTTAGTTGTAAAAGCCTAATGATGAGGACAACAAGATACTGAAACTGTTGCAATAAATAAACCTAATACTAAATGCACATTTATAGTATTATTATGCAAATACCACAATAGTTGGAAAGGTCTGTTCTAAACTAAAGGGCCAAATAGAACAATCATGAATAATACATGAACACACATGTGAATATTAATAATGAATGTTAGTGTATCTTGTTGAAAATTAAGAAGCTCAAATACAACAAATAATAACTTGAATTTTAAGTTGTTGCAGAAAAGATAAATTGCTATTTTTTGATAAATTTAAAGATAAGTTGACATATTATCCTCAACAAAAAAAGAAAGCAAAGAAGCATAAGCAATACAGTAGTTGTATTAATAAAGCAAATATTAGCAAATAATTTAGTTTAAAATGTTAAATATTTCATAGCCACTAATTGAGAACAAGATAACAGAAAAAAGATAATTGACACATATTAGTTTCAATCAATTAGATTTAAAAATTTGAATCTATATGAAATATTCTTTGCATTATATTATGTTATAAGCTATTTTCATTTGTATTACTTCAGCATTCCAGGAAAAGGGTAATTCCCACACAATTTTTGGGTTCAAAACAAAATAATGGATTTTGTCAGCAATACAATAATACTATATCTCACACACAAATTGCCCACAAGCAACAGGTGAGGGATGTCAATAATGACGTTTCTCCTTAAGTTAAGTTTTTAAAGACATAAAAGTGATATGGCTCTAGTTTGAATAAAGTTTAAAATAATTCTGGCAATTATTTTCAACTTGTAATGATGATTAATGACTCATACCTAGGTACGTGGTGTTTCACGTCCTCCACGAACGTGAAATAAATTTTCCGAAGCATTCACATTTCTATCATGTTATCTTACTGATGTCAACGTTAAATTTGAGGCAGGAAACAGGAACAATTGCTTCGCATTTTGACGCCTTTCACAAAGTACGGATCTCTTCGTGAATCCGCCCCTAACGTCCTTAGTCCACACGTCACATCTTCATAAATCAATACTTGATCCAGGTTGCGATCGCAAGCATGCGCATCAGCCCCGCCCACTCGGGCAGCAGGATATGTCCCTTTCAAGGCCGCCTCTCCCGACTCTCGTTTTCCTACCCTCTACCTTATTCGCCCATCGGTTTCTGACATGGAATCGTCGCGTACTGTAATAAATCAGAAAATTCAAATATTCAGAAATCAGACTGAAGAAACTTGTAGTCGTTGTGTGCTGTAATAAATTAGATAGAATATTCAAACACTCAGAAATCAGACAAATAGTGAAGAAACATATTAATACTCCATTAAAAAAATATCTACGTTGTTTATAATGCCCGGGAGGCTACCATAAAAGAATATTTAATGTGATGTATGAAACGTGTTAAATGAATGGAATTTGTAAAACTCATGAAGCACAAAACGCCATTATGTGTTCCATAGGGCTTTGTACAGGAATAGAAGAGACCGTGAAACAAGTTTCACAAAATATTTCAAATTAGGCAACCAAATACACAGATACGTTTTCATTAAACTTTAATACATGAATCCCAATGACGTTACTCCGTAATCAACTTTCAAGGTATGGATTATCTAAACTAGTGGTGCTAAAACAGCACATACTTTCGGGCATTATTTTTAACTATTGTAATTTTCGAAAATTCAGAGAGTTTAATGTAAATACTAGTAGAATTTGCGCCATTTTTATACGTGTTCTTGACAATATCCGATAAAACAATATTTCGAATATTTTTGAGTAAATACTGTTCTCAAAATTGCTTTTATTTCACGCAAAATTACTCGATAACTATTGATATTTTGAAAAAAATTGAATATGTCATTTAAAGATCTAATTTTGAAGAACTGATATTATTCAGACCAAAATTTGTCTGACAAATTTTAAACTTTTACGATTTTCGAAAATTGAGAAAATTGAATAAAAGTCAGATCACCACTATTTTTGTATGCGTAATTTCCATTATCTGATAAAAAAACAATCCAGAAATTTGGAGATATTGATTGATTGTCAAGACCGATTGACAAAATTGAAAATGTCCTTATGTTTAATCTAAACTACCCCCTTCAATTAAAATATCCTTTTCAAATTTAAGCGGCCACGTCATGAACCAAAACGATCAGGAAATATCAATTTTGATGAAAATCCTGTTCAGCCGCTAGCGTTGTTCACAGGCGGACAGACGTTTTGCCGTAACCAAGTTTTCGGTATCAAGGAACAAAAAAACGAGGATTCTGACAACAAAACGTGTTAGAGGAAGTAATTTACTACACATACGATCAAGAATTATCTACTTTTCGGTATTGGGACCGTTAGGTCCTAGGGTTCGAATCCCGACAGTGGCATCACCTGGTGATGCCGGAGCAGTATTCTAACAAACGAGCCACGACCCGCGTGCGATCTTTCCTTCTTCCTCCTTGTCCTATCCTCTCATCTTACACACACACACACACATGTCGGGAGCTTAGAGCTTGTCCCGGATGGAGCGGTGTCCCGTCGGGATGAGATACTTGGAGAGGGGAAACACACGCAAGCCGACGTGTAGGTCGGCGCCGGATCCGGATATCAACATCTAGCGATGGAAGATCACCGTCACATCCCGCGACCAAGTTCCTGAATCCGCCAGGATAATTTGCAATAATTTACGTACTACTGGTCTACTACCACGCGTTCAATTAGCAGTTCTTCACACCGCAGCATCGTACACTCGGCTCGTCGACTCGGCGTTATGTTAAGTGGTAAGACTGGTTTCTGCTTTGAGTTTGCGTGCGTATTCGGTGTCAGTCTGCTAAGCGGCATCTTCTTCAGTGATGCACGGTACCAACTCCTAGGAAAATGTTTTTGGAGAACCATATTTCACGATTCAGTTATTTACGTCAAAAACAGTTAAAAACTGTGTGTTACGTGCTATGGGGAGAAGTTAATTTGAAGTTACATTTATGACCAGAAGCAAAACACAAGGAGCTTTCTCAGTATTTGCTCAAGAATCAGGGAAACTGGGCGAAAACCTGATCGAGATGGGGGGTCATTGACCCAGAAGCTGAAGTACAATACTTGTTACAGTTTCTTTACAATTATACAATCCAAATGATATATAATACATTAAATGTCATTTTAAAAATTAATATTTTACTTGGGACTTAAACTTTTGTATCGACTTTAATCGTTTAATGTCATCTGGCAAGGTGTTGTAAAATAATGTGCATGTATTGTATGTGAATTTTTTGTAGTGAGCTGCTGATACTGTCGCCAGATGAATATGATTACAATGTCGAATGTAGTAGTTATAGATATCAGCGTTTACTGAAAATATATTGCCGCCCTTAAGTAAGTCATGTTTGACAAAAACCACTTATTCATATATCAAGAGAGAAAGTAATGGTAAGATACCTAGATTGATAAAGAGAGACTTACAAGAATCACGTTGCGTATTATACGTTCAATTCTTTTTTGTAATCTAAAAGTCTGGGAGCTATAAGACGTATTTCCCCTATGGTTGTTTGCTTGAGTTGTTAATTCTGGAATCATTTGTCAGTGTACGAGGTGCATCCAAAACGTCATATAATAAGCTCTTCTGCAATTTCAGCGTTTTTTCAGAGGATGTGTCCTTGTAGTACCTTTTTTCTGTCCATATCCCGCTAGTAATCTATTAAAATCTTCAACACATTTATCAACTTCCTCAGCCATCCGGATCATCAGATCTTTCTCCCATTGAGTACGTGGACGTCATTTAACCCGATCTCCGACGCAAGAACGTTAGTGGGCCTCCTGGAGGAATGTGCTTGAAAATTACAATTCGCTGAATGATATTCGTCACCTGTGTGATCGTGCCCATGCAAAAATTACTGCTCGAGGTGGCATACCAAATGCTGAACGAGACATTAACACGCTTTTGGCCATTATTTACGGGAGATCATCTTTTACCAGCGATCAGAGATAAGTGCATTCTACTTGTTTATTACGCGAATAAAATATTTGAATCTCTGACGAAGCATTCGTGAAGGTCTTCTCATTTTGTTCCTGAGAATAAAAGAAGCTTTGAAAGAAGCTATTCTTCTGAAATAGTTTAAAAACAAAAGAGCAGACAGCGGGTGTTTCACCAATAATTTTGAGATGAACATATGGTCGTGAGACATGCCGTATGCAACACTCTTGACACTCGTGTAAGGCAAAATGACTACATCGTAGGAATCTCCCCAATTTTTACTTTCTCGCATACTACGTACCAGATGCTTATCTACGACATGGCAGATATGGCACGTGCCATGGGCGCCACTCCTAAGGGGCGCTATTTAGATTATACCCGCTGAAACAAATAACAACAATTCTAACTTGAAGTAACCTGACGGAGGCGCAAATTCTATGTTTGCCACGAGCGCCTCTGAATACCTAGTAATGTAATGCTGCAGCGATAAACGGCCATTTCAGGGCCCTCCCGCTCTCCTGCGGGGCCCTGGAAGCGAGTGATTGGTTGATTGATTGGTGGTTCCGGGCGTCAAGTGCTAAGGCCGCGCTAGTGCATGTTTTGCACACAAACTGACACACTGAATGACAAAACCCTATACAGTGATAAATGCACAAAAAAACAACAACAATGAACTAACTTTTACCCTGTTTTACATTTAAAACCACGTACAGTGATACACTTAAAATGAAACTATTAACCAATTTTTACATCTCTCTCTTGAAGGATTGTACAAAGTTTTCTTCTTGACAGAATGAATATAAATGAATACGAAAGTTCATGATACTTGCTGGAAACTATTCTTTCGTAGGTTTCTTGAGAAACGTTTACCCAATCTTGACACAACACAACAAACATCACATTCACTTATACATCATTCTTCTTGTACTATTTGTTTTGCACTGTGTTCCAGTGTTCTGGGCGCACACGTATCGGCATTGCCGGGTGCAGTGTGCCCGTCTGCAACTTCGGACACTGTCTGGCGCTCATTTTCAAACACCCTACTGAGAATGTCAGCATTTACGTTCAATATCCCTTTCCTATGGCTTATGACAATGTTGTAATGCTGAATTGCCAGAGACCACCTAAGCAATCTGGGGTTATTCCCAGCATTCTGTTGTAACCAGACTAACGGGTTATCATCCGTTTCTATCTTTAACAAAACATTTTCGGACTCGGAAACAACTCGGAAGCGGAAAATATTCAGTTCGAATAACCTGGTTTAACTTGCGGTAGTCAATACATGGCCTTGGTTTTTTCCGGGTGCTTCCACCAAAATCATGGGGGAAGTGAAGTCAGAATCTGAAGGCTCGATGATACCATTCCTTAGCATTTTCGTGATTTCATCCTGGAGGATTTTAGTTTGGCGATGAGACGTGCGATACGGAGCGCTCCTCCCCTTGCATTTTCGTCCAGCAACTCAATGTCCATCTGAACGTTTTTAGTGAGCCCTGACCTATTAGAAAAGATGTCCCTAAACTCAATTACAAGCTCTCTTAGTTTTTCACTTCCTTCCGGCTCCATTTCTGTGCCTGTGGGCATTGCCTCTACATCAAATTCCTCCGGTTCTTACTTTAGGGCGTATTTCCCTATTCCGTCCTCCATAAATTCACCTATTTGTTCTTGATCGACAATAAAGTTAACATACTCTGTCCTTTGTACGTATGCTTTGATCATATTGACATGATATACTTTGCCTGTACTTTTGTTCGGCATTTGAATGACGTAATTCGTGTCAGACACCTTCTCTACAATCTCTCCCGGTCCTATCCATTGCACAGATAATTTACGAAGCAAACACTAATGCCTTGTCTCCTACATTAAATGTACGTATCACCGCTTTCCTATCATATCAGGTTTTTCTTTTCACCTGAAGTGCCGATAGTTTTTCATGAGCTGAGTCTCTAATTACCTTCAATCTATTTGCAAGACGAAATATATACTTCGTTACTTCGCTACTTTCCGGCTCAATTCCAGAGATATTCTCGTAAAGCAACGTAATAGGAGTCCTTAAATTTCTACCGAATACTAATTCTGCGGGCGAGAATCCAAAACTTTCATGGAAACTTGTTCTTAAAGCGAACAGTATGGCCGGAATCTGTTTTTCCCAGTCAGTTCCAGCTTCAAGACACAGAACAGCCTATTTATTGTACTATGTACACGCTCAACCGGATTGGTCTGCGGACGATAAACTGAACTATGGATCAATTTAATTCCCAATTTATTGGCGATTTCTGCCATCAGCGTGCTTCTGAAGCACGAGCCTTGATCCGTTTGAATTTCCCGTGGGAAACCGGTTCTGCTGAACAACTGCAAAAGCGCATCAATTACAATAGGAGTTTGAAGATCTGGAATCGGTATCGCTTCGGGGTACCTCGACGCAACACAAATAGCAGTAAGTACGTAGACATTTCCGGTACTGCTTCTTTGAAACGGGCCTATCGTATCTAAATTCAATCGAGAAATGATCTCTCTTATAGAGGGGACCAACACTAAAGGTGCCTTCTTCCGATCACCACTATGACCTACGCGCTGGCAGCTGTCGCATGAACGCACAAATTGCTCCATCTCTTTAAAACAATTTCGCCAGAAGAAGTGCTTAGACAAATTGTTTTTCGACTTAGCTATTCCTAGATGAGCACTGACAACTTCATGATAAATCTTTAATATAGGCCCACGAAATTTATCGGGCACAACTAACATTTCATACATGTCGCCCTTTTTGCTCTTCCGTTTCTTAAATAATAAGGAATTCGTAATAAAATATGTATCTCTTTCCGATTCTGCTTTTACGTCCTTATACTTTTCAAACAAGCATCTCCCGCATCTCCCTTTTGCGCCGCGCTGAATTGTTCCGTATTTACTTTCAACATCTCAGCGATCGGCACAGCACAATTCTAGTTCTTCTCCGTCTGCTAATAGATTTCCGGGAATTCCTCCGACGGCTCATGCTCGTCTTCGCCCGGCTTTGCTGTGAGGTCGCCTTCAGCCTCCGACAATCCTACCTGCGGGTCCCCCGCATCCTCTGCTTTTGTCCTACTTTCCGCCGCAGCCTTACTGCGCGTCGTAACCATATTTGCCGTTTCTTCTTCTACTAAGCCCTGTTTAATATCTTGCAGAAGTTGAAACGTTCTGTTACTCAAAAGATAATAATTAAGTTCGTTTTCCGTCGGCACTATAACGGCCCTGGTGATTACACTATCTAGTTCTGAATTTAGGTGAATTTCCGCCTCCGGCAAATTAATGGCAGCTGAATGAAGCGGCTGTTTGATCCAGACCGATTCGCCCATATAATCCGTGACTAGATTCGCAGATACAAGATCAAATGACGCGCCCGTGTCTCTCAAGATCTCAGTCGGCTGCTCATTCACAGTACCTGCCACAATGTGCTGCCTCAAGAATTCCCTTGCCTCGGGTTCACACACGTGATTTATTTGATTGCCCTGTTTCCGCGGACAGTTCTTAATCAAGTGCGTTGTCGACTGACACTCATAGCACTTGCGCACATAAGGTGCCTCGAATTCTTTCTTTGCGCTATGTTTTTCCACCCCTTTCGTACTTCCTGCCGACTTGGGGGCCACGTGAGGAGCAGCAGGTGCCCTGTTGTTTCCGTGTTCTTTCCGGAATGTTCTTTCCGGCCGGAAAGGTGGTAACTGTGGCTTTTTCCACCCTTGCCGCGCATTCTCGTACGCATCAAGTCTTTTCGCGAACTCAAGCGGATTCGAAAATTCGGCCCATCTATCCACAAAGTGTTCCCGCATATCCCCTGAAACTTTGTGCTTCATTTGGTCGGCCACGATCAAATTCAATAATCCCTCGAATGTCTTTATATTAAGTTCCGCTACCAATCTCTGGCATAGTTTAGCAATTCCCTCGCGAATATGCTCCAGGTCGCTCCGTTTTTACTGTGTTTCCTAAACAGTTGCCGGAATTTCTCGGCATCGACCCTGTACAATTCTTACAATTTTGATTTCAACTCCGCATAATCTAACGCTGCTTCTTGTTCATCTAATGTAAGCCATGTGTTAACATTATGCGGAAGTAATCCTATTAAATTAACAACCCAATCTTCTTCGCAGATTCTCAATTGCCTGCACTGGCTTTCAAACGCGCTCAGATAAGAAGTGATGTCGTCCTGCTCTCCTTTAAATTTACCAATTATTTGGCCTATTCTAATATAATCCCTCGCGTGTTCCTGACGCGCTTCCGAACGAATCTCTGAATTTGTTTCGCCCGTCTGGGCATTTTGCACTCTCGCAAGTTCTAACTGATATTCCCTTTCTTTATCTCTCTCATGCTGTTGCCCCAATTCCTCCGTTAATTCAACGGTATAATCCTCATGTTCTAATATTAATTTCTTTTAAGTCTGATTTGTTTCCGATCCATCTAATACAATCCCTAAATCCCTGGCGATTCGTATCATTTCCTCCTTTCGAAATCTCAGTGAGTGCGCCATGGCTTCCAAACAGTGCCCTACGCGTTGTAAAAGCACACACTTACCCTTGGCTTCCACTGCTTGTCCGTGGCTGCTTCCTGCTGCTTGTGCGTGCACGTTCGGCGCTGACGGGTGTCGTGATGAGATGGATGGATTGGCTGCAACCCGTCCTTCCTTCCGTCCTTCCTTCCCGTCCTTCTGCTTGAAGTTTCGCCCCGCCGGTGTACTCGCACGTTTTTCGTTCGCGTTTTACTTTATTTCTCGCACTTTGAATATATTTACTTCGATACTGTTCCCTGGCTGAGCCTTGCTCGCTCGCCCACTATTCAATCTCTCTCCGGCGGATACCTGCGGCCAAATTTACTTTCACTTCGCGCGCCCGGTCCGCTGTTCTCGGTGACTGTCCCGCTGGTACAAAGCGCCCTAACAGCTGGGTGTTTTGTTACTTTCTATAGCTGTTGCTAAAATACAAGGTTCCGACCGAACCTTGAACGTGAGCTACACTTACAACCGCAGTCACAATTCTATCCCTTTACGCTCTCTAATTACCCATGGACGGACGAAGCCCCTTACTGGCGTAATGATACTACCTGCCGTTCCTGGCGAGCTTCTGTGTGCTGATATGACGCCACAAGGCTTGTACAACTTCAAAAAAAACTTTTTTGGGGAAAAACTGTTTTATAGCATTCAGGAATACCTCAATGACTAACATGTGCAATGTGATTTCAAATGCTGCAGTAGGACTAGGTGTAGAAATAGGAAAAAAATCTGCCCATTACCTGCCTCCTCCCCATTTCATGATTTTATCAAGGAATATACTAACTAACACTGTTAAACCATATGTAGCTGTTACCATAATTGTTATCATGTACTGTTAGTATCTTCTCATCCTCATCCTCATCATCCTTTATTATTATTATTATTATTATTATTATTATTATTATTATTATATTATACATTATTCACAGTATTACTGGTCGGTATGTCAACCACACACAGGAATGATGACCAGGTGTGTGGTTGCTTTACTGAAGGTTCAGATGGCTTCTGACAATACGACATGTATTCAAAATTACACACTTTTGCATATTATATACATTCCTGGCATCCAAGTGAAGACACTCCAGTGCCCGAAGTGTCATTTTTGGGATCACTCCTGTAGCTGATATTATTATAGGCACAGTTGTCACTTTACTGAAGTTCCACTGAGATGCGACTTCATGGGCAAGATCGGTATACTTCTGGATCTTCTCTTGATATTTTCCCGATGTGTTGTGGGTATTGGGTATTGATATATTGATAAGGAAAACCTGCTGATGGTTTCTATCAATGTACGTTATATCGGGTCTATTGCCGCCGACATGTCTGTCAGTGATAATGGAGCGATCCCAGTAGAGTGTGTGCTCACTACTTTCAAGCACATTCTGAGGCACATATTTATAATACGGCACGGAAGTGGCGAGTAAGCCCGTTCTCAATGCCAATAATTGGTGGACCTGCTTCGCCACTTCATCATGCCTCTTTTTGTATTCCAACTGTGCGTGGCTGCTACATCCACTTGTCACGTGTTGGATAGTTTCGCTTGCAGCCTCTCTTCTACACGAGTCGGAATGAATGGTAGAATCTCTCAGAATGTGTTTTCTGTAGTTCAACGTTGGTATCACTTGGTCCTGGATAGCTATAATGAAGGCTTCTGTCTCCGGAAAGAGATCCCCGTGCTGGAGCCATGCGTGCGACGCAGAGATATCGACTTCTGGTTTACTCAGCTCGTGAGGGTACCTTCCATGCAGTGCCTTCGCTTTCCATAAGGATATCTTCTCTTCCGTTTCAATGATTGGTTGAACAGGCGGATCAAGCTTTTTCAAGTTCAGAGGACTATAGTTATTATCAACTGCGCTCACTGCTTGCTGAACTCTCCCACAATGTTCCAAGAAGTATCTTCTGAGTGAAGCAATTTGAGTGCTGTGTAGATTTATGAGATCTACAACACCTCGCCCTCCTTGCGACCTTGGAAGGGTAAAACGCTCAGTACTTGAATGGGGATGATGTTTTCGGTGTTGAGTCATAGCGGTTCGAATTGTCCTCTGGAGGTTGTCGAGGTCGGTATTGCTCCATTTAATAACGCCAAAGGAGTATGTGAGCACTGGAATAACAAATGAATTGATGGCCTGCACAAGGTTTCTAGCAGAGAGTTGAGTTTTTAAGAGTCCATGCAATCGTTTACACACTTCAGTTGTTAGTATGTTCTTAGTAACAGTGTGTTTGATTCGGAGTGACTGTTGGAAACCCAAGTATTTGTAAGTTTCATGGGGTTCCATGAAGGTAATCTTTGGTTCATTATCAGTTTCCAAATTTATAACTTGCATATGACCCCGAATGATATTCACTCTCCTGCACTTATCCAAACCGAATTTCATCTTGATGTCGTCAGTGAACTTCTCCGTCACGTTTATTAGTTGCCGCATATGACTCTCAGTGTCTGCATAGAGCTTCATGTCATCCATGTAAAGATGTGAGACCCGAAGAGTTGAGTTCCCCTTTTTAAGAGCGATTCCATAATTAGCTGAATTAAGTAGAGTAGACAGGGGATTCAAGGCTAAGCAGAACAATAAAGGGCTCAAAGAGTCACCCTGGAAAATCCCTCTGCGGATGTGTATAGTATCTGTGTGGATGTATTGTTTTCCATTAGAGAGATACAGTTTTGTATTCCATCGACTCATCGCGGTTTTCAGGAAGTTTTGGATAAACGGGTGGACCTTGTATACATCCAAACATTGAAGGAGCCAAGAATGTGGCACGGTTTCGAATGCTTTAGCGTAATCTATGTAGCATGCGTACAAGTTTCTTTGTTTTGCAAGCACTTGCCCCATAATTACAGAGTCTATAATGAGTTGCTCCTTGCATCCCTGAGATCCAGGTCTACATCCTTTCTGTTCATTTGCTAAGATGTTCTGTTCCTCAATGTGTGTCATCATCATTTGTGAAACACAAGATGTTATAAGTTTGTAGAAAGTTTGAAGGCAGGTTATAGGCCTGTACATCGAGGGGTCTTTAGTGTCACCCTCCTTTGGTAACATGAATGTTCTACCTTCAGTGAGGAAGTAAGGTAGATTTTCTGGATTGTGAAGAAAATATTGAATTATATTAGCTATATGATGGTGAGTGCTTGTAAATTTTTTCAGCCAATAATTGTGCAGGCCATCACTGCCTGGTGCCTTCCAGTTATGTGCTTTGTTCAAAGCTGCTTGGACATTTTCTACGGTGATGATTGGTTCACCCATTAGAGGAATATCTCGGTGTCTGTCATATTCCATTTCAATCCACGTCCTATCTGGGTTGTGGGACACAGCAGATGACCAGATAGGCTTCCAAAAGTCCTCTATTTGTGCCTTTGAGGGGAGCTTTGACTCTTTCATATCATTTACAAGCCCTTTACCCTTTGACATATTCCTGTAGAATGCTTTCTGGTTTCTGTTAAAAAGAGAATTCTGTTGCTTCCTCGTAGTGCAATTCCTGTAGCGTCGAAGGCGTTTTGCTAACGCCAAAAGCTTTTGTCGTAGGGTGTCAAGATGTTCTGTTATTGTTGAATTCAAGGGCTCGTGCTTCGTATGTATTTTTGTATTGATAAGGATGTTATTCACCTTTCTTCTCAGTTTTTCTGAGGTATTTCCTTTTTTAAATTGCGTGAGTCTCCCAATATCTCTCCTAGTGCTTTCTATACGATTCACCAGCCGTCTTTCCCAAGGTGGCATTCTTTTTTCACTTCGATCATTGTGGGCAGTTGCTACGCGGGTGAAAAGCTTGGAACATCTTGAAGCCACAACCGCAGCACAATAAATTGCTGTGTGTACTTCTTCGAAAGATGGTCTTTGTTGTAGATGTTGTGGCAGTACTTTCTCATTCAAGACGCTGATTGCTCTTGCTAATTTCTTCGAGCAATTTTGTCTGGGAATGAGATAGCGGTTCAGTGGGTCAGTTCCCTCAAATTCTGCAAGTGCGACTGCAAATTCATTGCGAATTTGCACCTCTTCACTATTCTTATCATCCATACTTTCTGACATGCTTTTCCCATTGTTATCCTGAGTTTGCACAGCTGATATCTCCACTGCCCTCAGATTACTAGGTTCTGAGGAGTTAAGCATTTTTTTCACTTCTTCCTTGATTGCTTCCAAAAATGGTGCAGAGAGGAGATTTTTCTGAACAATTGCTCGACGCTGGTCCGCTATTCTTTGCTCACTAACTTCAGAATCAGGGAAACGATGAAGAAATCTTTGATGTAACTTTTGTCTGTAGGCCGTAGTGTCAGTCTCCATTTTGGTAATGGTGTAGTATTCACGCATGATGAAGGTATTTATTTCTGAAGTCCACTTCATCCTTCTGCGTTGCCTGCCTGCGGCAGTGGTCTCTGGAAGCAATAGATTGCTTCTCTGGGAAGCACTTGCGGCAGGTGCAGCTGTAAGTGGAGATGGATGGGTGCTGCTATGTTCGGCTGTAGTATATTCGGGGTTATCCCCGATCAGGGCCCGCCTGTTCAGCTCCTGATCACCACCGGCTCGCATGCTGTCACCTCCAGCGGTGGCTCCGAAGGTGCCCCGGCGCTCCCCAGGCAGCGGCTGCTTTTCCGAGGCCTTACGACGCATATTCCGTGTCTCCATATCTATATGGGTGTGCCATCGCCCTGTTTGTTTATTATTATTATTATTATTATTATTATTATTATTATTATTATTATTATTATTATTATTTCCAACTACCTGGAAAAATATAAAATAATAGTTAACAATCAATTTGCATATCAAAAAACAAAAGCACCACAGACTTATTGGAAAATCTAGGATAAGAATTAAATGAAAAATTACAACAGGGATTACATGTGATAGCATTGAGCATTTACTTGTCAAAAGCTTACGATGTAATAAGCAATGAAAAAATGTTAGATGCACTGGAAAGTATAGGGGTTAGAGGCAGTTTTACAGTTATTTAAAAACTATCTAGAAGGAAGATCATTTAGGGTAAAAATAGATAACACTTATAGTGAAATAAAAACTGTGAAAAGGAGAATTCCACAAGGAAGTTTCCTAAGCCCTATACTTTATCTAATATTTGTGAATGACTTAAAAAATTATCTAGAAAATGGTTACTATTGTATTTACGCGGATGACAATATGCTATTATCTATAAACAGACCAAAGAAAGGCAGAAATGGAGTTACAAAAGAAAATTTGAATATTTCACAAATGGTGCCATGATAAAGGTTTAATAATAAATGAGAAAAGGATTAGAATACTGCATATCACAGCTCCAAAAATTGCAAGAGCACAAGTTAAAATATTCTTTCACTAAGCTGACTGCATACACAAAGACTTTAAGAACTGTCAGTGTAATAATATAATTAATTCTGTAAGCAAATTGAAGTATTTAGGTGTAACTTTTGATCAAAATCTGAGCTGGAGGGACCAGATCTTGGAATTAAGTAAGAAAATCAAACATGTGTTTGGAAACTAATGAGAATTAAAGATTTTTTATCTTATAAAATTTTCAAATTGGTCTACTTCTCATTAAGAGTGTCTCTGATCAGGTATGGAATTGGAGTATGGGGGGCTGCAGCAAAATTGCATGTAGATATTATAGAGAACTACAAAATAAATGTATTAAAAGCCTGAATGAAAAAATGAGCATAACAAACCTAACCCTGGAAGTGAGTGCAGCAATGCATGGAATCATGACTGTTAAAAAACTGTATGAATTTCAAATTCTGCAAAAAAATTGTTTCAATGAAAAATACAGAAAAATCAGTTGGCACAGCTATGAAACTAGAAAAAAACACAATTTCATACTTTCAGAGACTTTTAATAAATTTGGAGAGAGGATGCTTAACACAGCCATTCCCAAACTGCAGAATTCAATGCCGGATGAAATATTTGAAGTTACATCTAAAAGGGAATTGAAAAAAAAAAAAATTAAAAGAATGGTACACAAGATACTAGGCATGACATGAAAATAGAAAGCTCAGGAGTTATCTCTTTAGCTTGTTGCCTATTGCCATTTTGTTTTATTTACAATTTATTTGTTAATTAAAATATATATATATATATATATATATATATATATATATATATATATATATATATATATATATATATATATATTTGGGGGGGGGGATTCTTTTAGATTTTTGATATGTCATTACAAGTTTGTGAGATGTGAATTAAGTAAAACATAACTCTCATTTTTGCCAGTTATTAACTGCTATATTGTCATTACGAGATTTTATTTTGTTAATTATGTACAACTAAATCTTCACTGATACTGTAAACTATCTCATCACAAGATTCAAATTTGTAAGAAACATATAACGTTCCTGTTACACTCATTCAGTTATTTGGTTTTAATTTGGTTATTCTATTTCTTTTTTGTTTTACAATTCATTTGTTAGTTTAGATAATAATTGGATGATTGTGATTTCTTTTTGCATGTTGAGTTTCGTCATTGCAAGATTTTATGTTGTTAATTATGTACAACTAAATCTTCATCTTGTAAACAGCGGTTATCACAAGATGATAATTTGTTAAAAAATGTACAATGCTCCTGTTACTCTCATTCAGTTTTGTTAATGGTTTAAGGTATGGACTAATTTTTGTGTTTGAGTCCTATTATTTAATTTCTAATTATTTATAATTGGCCAATTTAACTCATGTTAATGTCAGCCGCCATTTGGCTTGTTGATTTGTCACTACAAATTTTCAAAATGGTAATTAAGTATAACTTAGTTTTCATATTAGCCTGTAGCCAAGTGACATCTCTTTTTATTTATTTACAATTTATTTGTTATTTGATTTCTTTTTGCCTGTTGAGTTTGGAAAAAATACATTTTCTTTGTGGGGGGGGGACATACAATGTAACACATCCCTCTCTAACAAGTACATAAAGTACTTAGAGAGGGTTTGAAGTGTACTGAATAAGATAAAATAAATGTAATAAATATATTTAAATTTAAAATTTAAATCTGATAAGACCAGTATTTTTACTGAAATGTTAAACGGGATGTATGATGTATGTAAAGTACTCGAACAAAATTGGTATTCTTTCTTATTGTTTTTATGGTGATGGTTTTTGTACATTGTCAATGTAATTCTTTTGGAAATAAATTATTAATCACCACCACCACCACCACCACCACCACCATCACCATCACCATCACCATCATCACCATCACCATCACCATCATCATCATCATCATCATCATCAAAGTAGTAGCATTAAAATGACTAACATCTTGAAATGTAAAATTATCTGCTACTAAAAATAATTATCTACTGTACAATATCCAAATCTATCTGTGGCAAGTATTGTAATATAATCCCTAGGCCAATGACCCCATCTAGATCAGGTTTTGTTCAGTTTCCCTGGTCCCTTGAGCAAATGCTGAGATGGCACCTTGTTTTTGCTCCTGAACAGTAATGTAACTTCGCTCTCTCCGCCTAAGACATCATATTGATTCGTAATACACGATTGTAATTGTATATGTGACTCAATAAATTATATATCTGTCTCTGTGTGTGTGTGTGTGTGTGTGTGTGTGTGTGTGTGTGTGTGTGTGTGTGTGTGTGTGTGTGCGTGCGTGCGTGCGTGCGTGCATGTAGTGTGTGTGTATATATTTTCATTGTTTTATTGTTTCTCTCAAAATTATGTCTTATGCATATACCAGGCAGGCAGATTTGTCAGCCAACAAACAATTGAAAGATAGATTGAAGGATTAGCTTGACAAAAAGAATGTGCTACTGCCTTTGAAGAGAATATAAACTGTATCCACCTGAGGGATGGATGGATACCATTTAAGTATATATACGTAACCCTCTAGCATTGTGTGTGCTGTCAAATTTTAACATTAATTTCTCATCACTTCATGCACAAACGTTCAAACTTATATGGTGAAATATGTCAAATGAATCCTTCTTCACATATAGTATAAAACGTGTTTTATTTAATGTCCTTTATTATGTTCATTACAACCATATAACCTAATACCTCCCACTCAGTGTTGCAGAGGCTCATTTAGTTCCACTTCCAGAGAGTCAGTCTCGAAAATCATTTTGACTACTGTTCATTAAATTTCGTTTGTGAATACTTTTCATTAAACTCAATTAACTTAAACACTGTTTACAGTAGCCACTGTTTATTTAATTCTATAAATATTTTCTAAAGTACTGACACTGGTTGACACTGCCTTCCACTCATTGCTGCACTTCACTGTCCTTGTCCACAGACTACTACCACCTGATTCATATTTGTCACCCCAGCACACTTTTTTGCAACAAATATTTCTCTTTCCAGTTGTGGGATCTGATACTCTAGTCCTTTGTGTGCACTGTGCAGATCCAGTGTTTTGACCATACATGCCCATCCACACAATGTGTCCTCCCCATTTGCATTTTATTCTTCTAGCTTCACTGCTTGCATCTAGTATTTAAATTTTCTTCCTTTATTTCTTATTCTGTCCTAGAGCATTACATCAAGTATTTTTATTTCTACTTTTCTTGGCCAAATTCTTAAAAAATTAGCTTCTTCAGCACTGAGTGACCATGACCAAATAATAATAATAGACACAAGTTATTGCAGCTATTCAGTTATTACATTTAACACAGACTTAATAGCCTCACTCCCAAAATTATCAATCTTGAAATAAACAAAAATGATTAAGGAAACACTTAATAGAGAAACCTGAAACTTCCCCCATGAAAACACAGAAAAAATTAACTCTCTCATAAATTCAGAATAGTGGGATAAGGTGTACAAGGCAACAAACACAAATATTCATGTCAACGCAATGTTAACTTGTTCATAAACATACTCCAAAGAGATTTTAAAATGTTTTTCCTACAGACACTTAAGAAAATGAAAAGCAAAAAAGTACAAATCGTGACTGATGAAAGGAATCAAAATTTCATGGAATCACAATATGCACGAAACAAACCTCAACAAACGTAGTTCTGATATCATTGCTTACTTCAAAACGTGCTAAAGTATTCTGAAGAAAGTAATTAAACAAACCAAAATATTAATGAATGATAAACACATACCCAAAGAATAAAATAAAATAAAAGCAATATGGAACATTGTGAAATATACTCTGAAAACATAAACACTAAGAACATTGAACTTTACTACAAAAATAATGTTGTGCACAAACCAAAGGAAGTAGCAGACATACTCACTAAATATTTCTCATAAATTGGAGAAATATTGATCTATCAAAACTCTTTAAATAATATACATAAGCAAGTCGAATACCCACCCGGTTTCAAACAAATATACTCCATATCTCTGGTATATCACTCTCATCCCTCAAAAATACTAAAAATCAAAAATCAAATGAAAAACAAATTCTCTGCAGAGCCATGTGGAATATTGTAAAAAAAACATTACCAGCAAATAACAAAACAAAAAATATTGAACAAGTCCATGAACACAGAAGAATAACAAACCCTAATGAAACAGCCAGTATATTCAACAAACACTTCTCTGAAATTGCTGGTAAACTACTAAAAACAAGAAATCCAAACACTACACCTCTACAACCATTATCTTTCTTTAAAAACTCGCTTTCTAGCATGTACATCACAGAAACATCAGAAAAGGAAATACTTCAAATTATAAACAAAATGCAAAACAAACAATCCGCTGGGATAGACAACATTCCAGACTTCTTAATAAAAAAGTTTGCTCCATATATCATCAAACCATTAACATATTTATACAACCAATCACTAACTTATAGCTCCTTCCCAAACATATTTAAAACTGCTGTAATTATACCTATACACAAAAAAGGTAACAAACAAGATGTAATGAATTATAGGCCAATCTCACTCTTGTCAGGTTTCTCAAAAATATTATAAAAACTGTTCTATGAAAGATTAAAACACTACTTGATACACTGTAACATTATCACTGACTTTCAACATGGAGTCAGGGAAAATTGTTCAACTGAAACTGCTCTATTCACCTTTGTAAATGAAATCCTCATGGCATTAGAGCAAAAAGAAATTCCTGTTGGTCTCTTTCTCGACCTGTCAAAAGCCTTTGACACAATAGATCACACAATTCTATTGTCAAAATTAGAATCTTATGGAATACAAGGAATTGCTTACAATTGGATAAAATCATACCTATCAGACCAAAAACAAATAGTAGTATTGCCTTACCAAAAAGACAACAAAATAAATATCCATCACTCTGAGCCAAGGAATGTGACATATGGGGTCCCGCAAGGATCCACACTAGGCTCGATTTTATTTCTTATATTTGTAAATGACCTGCCATCAATAATGGAAAACAACAAAACTGTACTTTTTGCCGATGACACTAATATAACATTCAAAGAAAGAACAACAAAGCTTTGCAAAACAAAGCCAATTTAGCCATCGACAAGCTAGTTCAATGGATCCACCATAACAAACAAATCCTAAACCGAGACAAAACTATCACAATACACTTCCACAACTCCCACTCAACACAACAATACTCACCAAATTTAACATTAGAAGGAAACAGCATCAGAAAAGCACAGAAAACAAGATTTCTCAGAATCACCATACAATCCAACTTCAAATGGAACTCTCACCTAGAAGATATTAATTCAAAATTGAGCAAACTTAATTATGCTCTTAGAAAAATTATAAGAAACCGCATCATTGAGATAGCACGGACAGTGTACTTTGCAAATGTGCATTCTATTCTCAAATATGGGATAATAATATGGGGCCAAGCACAAGAGGCTAAACAAACATTCAAAATGCAAAAGAGAATCATTCGAACAATAACAAATACAAAAAGAACAGAGCCCTGCAGACCTCATTTCAAAAAACTTAACATACTTCCACTGCCTTGTATTTTTATTTATGAAGTTATCATGTTTGCAAAGAAAAATCTAGTAAACAATGACACACTTTACAAATTTAACTCAAGCTTACACCCCTATAACAGAAGGCAAGCATGTAACCTTCATCAACCAATGTGTACAAGCACATTATACCAAAAGAGTACATTCTCTTCAAGTATACAATTCTTCAACAAATTACCAATACATCTGAGAAACATGACAGGCTTGTACAACTTCAAAAAAAATCTTAAACACTTCCTTGCAGAAAAACTTTTTTATAGCATTCAGGAATACCTCAATGACCAACATGTGCAATGTGATTTCAGGTGCTGCAGTAGGACTAGGTGTAGAAACAGGAAAAAATCTGCCCATAACCTGCCTCTTCCCCATTTTTAAGATTTTATCAAGGAATATACTAATACTGTTAAACCATATGTAGCTGTTACCATAATTGTTATCATGTACTGTTAGTATTACTATTATTATTATTATTTTATAAGTAATGTTATCTATTATATTTATTATTATTATTATTATTATTATTATTATTATTATTATTATTTGTTATGTTAGTTTCATTGCCACTTAAAAAATTTAAATTACATTTAAATTATCTGTATCTATTTTTATTACCAAATTCATATTAAGTAATATGTGCTACACATTTTGACTTATCATTTACTGCTACTATTACTGTTTTATTACTGCTACTACTTATAATAATAATAGTAATAATAATAATAGTCATAATAATAACAATAGTAATAATAATAATAGTAATAATAGTAATAATAATGATAACGATAATGATAGCAATAACAATAATATTTATTGAGTCACATACAATTACAATCGTGTATGACGAGTCAGTATGATGCCTTGGGTGGAGAGTGCGAAGTTACATTACTGTTCAGGAGCAAACAAGGGGCCATATTAGCATTTGCTCAAAGGACCAGGGAAATTGAACAAAACCTGATCGAGATGGGGGTCACTGGCCTAGAAATACAATACTTGTTACAGTTAGATTAAGATATTATACAGTAGATAAATTATCTGCTAATAATTAACATTTCAAGATGTTATTTTAATGCTACTACTTATAACAACAATAATTACATTAATAATAATAATAATATAGGAACAATACAGTTCTTTGCTTCAGCTCGAAACAGTTTACATGAAACAAAGTCTAATGGGATAAGAAATTCTTATTTATTTATATTTTTTAAGGGAAATGTTGTAATTTGAAAATTTCTTTACACTGTAGAACATGTTAAGCAGGAAAGCTTTCAATTTACTTTTAAATGTATGAATTGTGTTTAGGTCTTTGATATCATTGCCTAGTTTGTTGTAAAGTGTAATGCCCTCTATTAGGGTACTTTTTTGATAAAGTGTAGTTTCAGAGTGGGGAACATGTAGGTTATCCTTTTGACGGGTGTTGTAGTTGTGTACATCAGAATTTAAAGTAAAAGTGTCTCTGTTTTTCATGAGAATTTTCTTTGTAATGACCTATTTCAAATATATACATGCATGGTAGAGGAAGAATCCTTAGTTCATTGAACAAGGGTTTGCAAGACTCCAGCTTATGAGTGCTGATCATTGTTTGCAATATTCTTTTTTGGATAATAAATGTGCGAGTGCTTTCAGGGGCATTTCCTCAGCATATTATTCCATATTTTATGTGTGAGTGCACATTTGCAAAATACATTGTTCGAAGTATCTCAATGTTGGAGCTTGACCTGAGGGTGTATAGGGCATAGCAAGATTTGCAGAGCTTCTTGTTAAGATTTGAGATGTGAGCATTTCATTTTTGGTTTTCTTGAATTGTTAGACCAAGGAATGTAGTTTCATGAGATATCATTACAGGGTTATTATTTATGAGCAAATGCTGTGAGAGTTTTTCTGTAGATCGAGGATTCATGAAATTTAGAGAGACTGTCTTGCTGGTGTTTATGATGAGTTTGTTGTCTTGAAACATGTTACTAGTGCTTGCAAAGTTTTGCGAGTTTCTTTTTCTAATGATTGTTGTGTTTTTGCTTTGATGATGATGTTTGTGTCATCTGCAAACAAAATTATTTTGTTGTTCCTTAAACCCAAAGGCATGTCATTGATATATATATATATATATATACGAAATAGTATTGGCCCAAGGATGGAGCCTTGCAGGACTCCACAATTTATTATTTGAGAATAGGAGTAGTCTGAAGAGATTTTGTTTTCTTTAGTGTGTTGGAGAGCAACTATTTGGCTACGGTTTGAAAAATATGATTTGATCCATTGGCCTGCAATGCCTCGAATCCCTAGCATTTCTAGTTTTCTTAAAAGAATATGATGGTCAATGATGTCAAAGGCTTTTGACAAATCTAAGAAAAGGCCAATGGGAATTTCCTTCTGATTTAGTGCATCAAGTATGTCATTTAAAAAGGAGAAGATGGCTGTGTCTGTGGATCTATTGCTCCTGAAGCCATGTTGTGCATTTGTAAGGACATTATTTGCATTGAGAAACTGTTTGAGTCTATCATTGAAAAGCCTTTCCAGAATTTTTGAAAATCCTGATAACAGGGAGATAGGACTGTAGTTCAGTGGATCATAACTATAGATCTTTTTAAACATTGGTTTAATTTTTGCTCTTTTGAATATATCTGGGAATATGATTTTAGAGAGTAATTGTAGATATGAGATAGTGGTTGCACTATTCATGGAGCACAGTTTAATAAGAAAATCTGGAATGTTGTCCAGGCCTGCTGAGAATTTATCCTCCATTTGTCCAATGATTTTAAAAATTTCAGAGGGTGTGGTTTCATATAAAAATGTAGAATTTACAATTTGTGTAACATTAGTGTTTGTTTGGTGTGTTTTATTGTTTAGAGAGTGTTGAGAGATTAACTGTTTACTAATTTGTAAAAAGTGTCCATTGAATATGTCAGCTATTTCTTGTGGGTCTTGTAGTTTGGTTTTTGTAGTAGAGCTCTATATTTTTTGGTTATTATTAGTTGGTGCTGTAGTCTTTTTAATAATGTCTCACATAGCTTTTGTTTTATTACATGCATTTGCTATGTACTTATCATTTGTCATAATTTTTGCTTGTTTGATTATTTTTCTTAGGATTGAATTATATGTTTTGTAATATGAAATGTAGTTTGAGTTACATTTGTTATTAGTTAGTATTTTATACATGTTGCGTTTTATTTCACATGACACTTTGATGCCTGTGGTAATCCACCATTTAATTTTCTTATTTGGATCTTTCAGAGTTTTTCAAATCCATTTTCCCTGGATTTGAAATGCCTTATATATATATATATATATATATATATATATATATATATATATATATATATATATATATATATATATATATATATATATATATATATATATATTCTAACCCGCCTATTCCTAAACTTACCACCTTCAACAGCAGCACGCATGCAGTAAGCGTGTTATCAAGATTTGCTCGTGAAACGAGCTTAAAATTCTCAGGAAGCAGGATCTTTCGGGTTCGAGAAAGGTTTGAACCCTCGACACAAAAAAAACTGCAAAGATTGTGAACAAACAAGCGTATAATTTACCCCTAAACTTTTAGTGGCACAATAACACACACACACACACACGCACGCACGCACGCACGCACGCACACACACGCGCGCGCGCGCACACACACACACATGTGGCCTATTCGCGAGGAAGAAGAAGATTTGTAATAGTTACCATCTTTGTTTAAAGCCATAACAATTTGTTCATAAGTTGCAATGGAGAAAGGAAAACATTTTTGGAGTTCACAAGACTGTCATACAGTATATTTTTGGTTCCCGAACAAGATTCTCTCTCGGTTTCCGATCTTTCTGTTCAGTGGTCAGATCGTGCTCTGCTGTCCCATTCACATAGGAAACATGTCATCTTCGTTTACCTGACTGTTGACCAAGAAACATGCCGATAAGTTTAAGATCTCCGCACACCTGCCACTTATGCTCTTCGTATTTCACTTTCTCTACAACTAATCTCCTACTCTTGTATGGTCCCTTGAGAAGATTTCAATGGGTAATTGCAACTGACGAATAATTGTTCCCATTATATTATAGAACAACTTTCATACTCACTTTTGAGGAGTCTATAAAAAGCCTCCAATCACCTGTAATATACTTTTCAGCTCCCAAAGAATTCACCAAACCAGGAATATCATGGCAGTATGTACGATTCTCTTCTTGGCTGAAGTACGGGACAAATAGCTCTTCACGGTATCTATACTACCATGCAAATGATGTTCCTGGAGCTAGGAGGTTCTTTTCTTTTAGTCTTGATCCTAGGATTTGAACAACAGCCTTATAAAGATCTAAGTCCTTTACCAAATCATTAGGTTTATTTTGTGTGAACTGTTAAGACTGCTTGACGCCCTGATCTTGAACTCGATATGAATCACTGCAATTGTTCACAATTTGTTTCAGAGTCTGGAGATGATTCGTTTCCACGTGTTTCTGATGAAGAAGGCACAGGAAAACCTGTCTGATGAGCGTCGGGCCATTCTGCTGACAAGAGATTTGGATAAACTATATTTTTCAGGATTTTTGAATTGTAACCTGCAACGTCACGTACACAAAAATAACAATCATCTGCATGATTTCGAGACTCATGCCAAATCATTGGAACAGCAAAAGTCATGCTAATTTTCTTCCCTTGACCCCTTTCCTTAATTGTTCAACACAATTATGAGACACGTTTTTGGGAGCCCATTTTTTGTTCAGATCTCCTAGTTTCATACGAGAGTAAGCATGGTATGCCCTTTTAACAAATTTTGTGATATTCGGTCTTCTTTTTCTTGCCACAAAACTTCCACACATGTGACAAAATATGACAGGATTATTTTTACATTTTCTGGGAGGCATATTATTTCAAACGACACACGTCGATCAAATAAAGCGTCCACTCAGAAATGTAACTGCTCAATAACTGAAAACCGATAGTTTACTCAACATGAATCAATGTAAATGGAAGAGAAGTGTTGTTGCGTGCTACACAGGTGCCAAACGTAACAATTTTAACAACAAATTTCATGATACTTGCTTGCTTTGAACAGAAGTAATATAGTAGATATGTCTAATACATTGATCATACAAGTAGTAATTGTGAAAAAACGGTACGTGATAGAGAAAAACCCTTTGTATTTTCAAAATCGGAATGATGTACTTTATAAAGAAATATTATATTGTATTTTGAAGGAAATCCCAGAATCATGCAGACCTGTGTTATTTACCTAAAATACTATTTTCCAATTAAAGGGCATTCGCATTACATGAGCTTGAACCTTCGTTATGTAAATTGCAATATTTAAACATTAATCGAGTATTATGTACACATATTAGTTCGGATTAATTTTTATCGTTTCATAAATATTTTATCATCTATTCGGTATTGTTATTCATTTATTTCGTATTCAAAATATACTACATTTTAATTTCGCGCCGGTATTTTTGTAATATCTATCACAGCGAATATGAGCAATACGTTTATTTTCAGATCATTTAATTTTGTAAAAAAAATGAAATTCAGAACGGTCGATAATACACTACTTTTTCTATCGATATCAATTGTTGATATTCATTTTTTCGCCTTGAACAACCACACATCATCAAAAACTTTTGGTATTCTGGTATTATTGGCAAGTTGAAGTAATACTTCAAAATTTAACATTTCTGTAAGTTACATCGAGATAATTTCGAAGGTAAACACTGACCATAATAATATAATTTTATTACAGATCCAATACGATAAAATATTTGAGAAGATGCGACCAAAATTTGCGGTTGGTGAAAAGGTCCTTTGCTTGAGAAATCCTCGAACAGGCAAAGGACCCACAACAGCGAGAGAAGCTTTAAAGTCTCTAAGGAATAGAGAGACTGTAGAGAAATGTAAATGGTTTTGGGAAGGTACCTGCACGGAGATAGAGGTAAACAAGTGTCATATAAAGTATTTCATTGAATTTGAATGCCGTAATTGCCCAGATGAATGGGTGTCTGAATGTCGGCTATTGAAATTATCTGTGAATAAACACAACATGAAGCTACGACAACGTCTCCCAAAAACCAGCGAAGGAATAACTGAAAATACAAACGCAGAGAATGAAAGATTGTTAAAACAGAATAGAGATATGTTGGAAGATCCCCAAGCATCAACAAGTTCCGCCGATTTTGAGACTTTTGATCAGGTGTTGTTAAAATTTGAAGAAGAATTCGAAGCTTCGTGGGAAGAAGAGAATATTAATACGGGTTCGGAAAATTCGAATGATTCATTTGAATCATGATTTTTTAAACTAGTAGTTATTATGCCAGACTTAAAAGTGTTTCTCAGTGTCTTAATTATTGTAAGATATTTAAATCATCTTTCATTTAGCTTGAATGTTTTCTTGGAATTGTTGTTGTTTACAATCACTTTTAGTATTCTCTGAATGAAATATAAAAAACAAAGGAAATCAGGGAGTACCAAATATCCAAAGTTTAAATATTTTGTACTAGAGTGTTCCTAATTGTACATGTTAAGAAAACTGAGGCAATAAAACTGCACACTGTTTTGTTTTATCATTATAAATAAACATTTTATTACTTTTCAATATTTTTTTTGAACAATTAACTCATTATATGTGGTCATAGAAATAATTATTAATATTTGATATTCAACCAATTTATTTTTCCCAATACATTTTGTAAAATTAATTTGTAAATTCAATATCAGTATTCTGATAAGTACCTAGCTATAAGTGCCTAGCTAATGCTGATTAGTGGAACATTTGCAGCAAATTACTATGTAAATTGAAATGTGTTTAAATGGTGATTACTGCTGAGGTGATCGTAAAATAACTATGCTTTATGTTTGTCACACATATATACATTGTTTAGGCCAGACATATGTGATTTTAAAAATTCAAAAAGTAAAAGTCTTCTTTTTGATGTGAACAATACTTTAAGATTTTTTTAAAATTTCAAAACAGCTTATGAGGGAAAATTTTGAACTGAAATGGGTTCCCCTCCCTGAAACACTCTCTGGCTCCACCTTTGAATGTGATATTTGCTCACATGACATAGGAAATATGATACTATTCCTGCTTTCAAATAAACTACATATGCCATAATGTTTTGCATAATCTTTCTTGCTAATTATAATGTGTGTTTTGTCTCTAGTTTTTCAATGAGAGGTTGGAAACAAGTATTTTAAAAGATTCTTTACATTTTGTGAGAGTTAAATTGTCCTTTTTGTTTAATTGACATTATGGTTTGGAGCGAGAATATTTCATTTTGAAGAAATTTAATCTTCCTACCAACTAATTGTGACTAGTAATTTGCATGATCTCCTAAAGAAAAAGTTAATATTACCAAAAAGTGTGATGCATTTGTATGCAAAGAATACTTATTGTAAATCACATTTCTCCTAAAAAAATTACCATTTGGTTATGTATATTTTTAATTTTCATACGTTTATGAATATAAATTATTAGTGTTTTTTTGATCTTTTGCTCATTGCTTGGTGAACAATGTCATTCTCCTTCAGAATATAAAATTATTTAGCCCATTCTAAATTGCAAATCCCAATTTCAAAAAGTGGAAATAGGCCTCTTGGGGAACTCGCCACTGAAAACAAAGGAGTAACGCACCTTTGGGACTACAGCATGCAATCACTAACTGCAACTGTGGTGTGGAAATGTCCCACCAACAAATAAACTTTCTATTATATTGATTGGTAAACATACTTTTTCACTCTTAGTTGTTTGACCTAAATCTTCATTGCTTTTATCATTTAATGATCCTTTAACTGACCAAAAAAATAACATCAAGCAAATACAATTACTAATGTATCTGCAAATGGATGAAAAATATTTTTTTTTTTTTACTTTTAATTGCGAAATATAAATTTATTATCATTACTTTTAAAAAAAATAGTCAGTGGTTAGCTGACCTAATGCTAATTCAGTCTATGCAATTTTTGCCTAGACTGGCACTGAAAAAGTTCTGAAATATCTGAATATTGGTTCTATTGAAATGTTAATAGAGTTATTTGTATTTAGGCTGGTTGAAAGTGAGTTAACACACTTAATCTGAGTTTGCGTCTCTGCATGGGACAAAATTCTTGCTGATTGAAAACACATTTACAATTTCATGTAGTGGTATAATATAGGATTGACATTACAAATGACATGAGGAAGTATGTGCTTTGGTAGTCCCACTAGTCATCTATTTCGAATTGACAATGTAATCCCTCTCATCTTTTTGTATTACATTATTTCTTTAATCTTAATTCAGGCAATTGTGTTTTCATTGAAGTATTGTAGTGCCTGTATTAGAATTTTTGTCATGTTTCCCTTTACTTCATGACATGATACACAGTTATATTTTTATTTAACAATACAGTATTAATCTAGCATTTACATTGTAAATACAATAGTTTGTTTTATTCCCTACATCTCAAGAGAGCTATTGGTCAAGTAGCTTTTTATATTTTTATTTACAAAAGAAAGTAATATTTATTTACTAGAATATTAGAAATATTTATGAACATAAATGTTCAAAACTTTTTCAGTGGTTTGAAGGTTTATGAGAATGTAGGTATATGAATTTTTGAGTAGACAAATGATTTGAAGAAATGCTTCTTGCAAATTATTTATTTATTTCAAATTTCAATTGTTTCCATTAGGTGATGCTGATCGGTGTTCCACAAAACCTTGGGCTCCCTCAGCAATGGGCATGGAACATTAACAAAGAACTTAGTTCACAAAAAAGTCAACTAAAAAAAATCACAGTATTTGAAAACAGTGTGACTTTGTGCGTACGTGTGGGTGGGCATGTGCGTGCGCATGTGTGGTATGATGTAGGGTGTGTGTGTGTGTGGATGAGTGTGTGTGTGTGGGTAAGTGTGGATGAGTGTGTGGGTGGGTGTATGGGTGAGTGTGTGTGTGTGAGAATATGAATGTGTGTGTGAGTGTGCGTGTGGCTGAGTGTGTGTGGGTAAGTGTGCGTGGGTGAGTGTGGGTGGATGGGTGAGTGTGTGTAGGTGGGTGAGTGTGCGTGGGTGCGGGTGCCTGCAGGTGCGCGTGCGTGCGCGTGGATGCGTGTGCGTATGGCCATGTGTGCGAGTGTGTGAGCGTGCGCGTGGGTGCGTGAGGGTGGGGGCGTGTGGGTACGTGCGTGCGGGTACTTGCGTGCGGGTGCGTGTGAGTTGATGTAGGGCGTGTGCGGGCGCGTGTGTGGGAGCGTATGTGTGGGTGCCTGTGTGTTTACGCGTGCTTGGTTGCGGGTGCTCCGAAGCGGGTGCGGGTGCGTGGGTATGGCTACAGGTGCGCGGGCGCAAGGGCGTGTGTGTGGGTGCAGGTGCGTGGAGGCGGGTGCGTGAGTGCAGATTCGTTGGAGCGTGTGCGTGCGAGTGGGTGTGCGCGTGCGGGTACTAGTGTTGCGTGGGAGCGTGGATGTAGGTGCGTGGTTGTGGATGCAGGAGGTGGGTGCGGATGCTTGAGTGAGTGCATGTAGGGCGTGTGCGGACGCGTGTGGTTGTGCATCCGTGCGTATGCCTGTGTGCTTTGTCCGTGGGTGGGTGCGCACGGGTGTGTGTGTGTGGGTGCGCGTATGGGGGGTGCGTGGGTGGGTGCGTGGGTGGATGGGTGCGTGGGCGGGTGCAGGGGCGGATGCGCACGCGTGTGGGCGTTGGTTCGTTGGTGTGCATACGGTGCACTATAATATAGTATTAAATGTGTTTACTTAATACTTGAGGACTCTTTTGTTAATATATTTTATTTATTGCAACATTTTACTTGTTCTTTAGCGGTATGTGTGCTACTTTTTGGGAAATCATTCTGTGTGGTTTTGTTCAGTAGTATTTTCGCTAATGCCGACCACTAGTTCTTTTTAAAGTAATCGTAATAATATTCTGGCTATTTATTTCGTAGTACTCTTGGAATACGAGTAATTAGTAACTTTTAGGTTCCATTTGGATGATTAATTTTAGGAGTAGTACTGATTGCTGGTGCTTTGTTGACGAACTAAGTATTGTACTAGGGATTTTGTGAATAAACCTAATTTTGGATGGTTTACCGTGGTAATGTTATTTCAAAATATAATATATTATAAAATAAGAAGCTGCGGTTAATGGATTTGATTGTTTGATAAAAGTGGCGTTTGTGAAAATACGATATATTCGCCATATGACTTTTAATCATATTTAAAGAGATCCTTTCGTTTGTGAACGTGTTTGCTTTTTAGCATGCTCTGTATAATGTTGACATTAAATACTACAGATACATATTTTTTTCCGTTGAGCCGTTTTAAGTTTTTTTTCTTCTTTTTTTTGTTGTTATTTAAGGTTGCATCAATTTCTAGGTCATTAGCGACCACTATTGCTTGTAAAGGTATGGTAACTATGAGGATGACACGATATGACGATGGTAGGATGTGAAAGGACAAACACAATACAGCCATGCCCGGGGTGGCTACCTTAGCGATCTCGGCCATCCGGGCCGGCAATTGTTTATGATTGTTCTGTATTTCTGAATTGAAGTTCTCAAGCTAGGTGGTGTAGTGTTACCCAAACTAATTTGTTGCGAGATTTTTGATGTCCTCTCGCTGCCCTTAATAACCGAGGAAGGCAGACGTGGAGAAGCTGCTGTGGACGGGAGGTGCGAGCGGAGCGGAAGAGAAGAGCGACTTCGAAGGCGAGATGAGAGGAGGGAGGAACGCAGCTATTTCTGGAGAGACATCTTTGCGAAGTAGATGACGAAGAAATCGTAAAGAAAACCGTCAAAGGTAAATTGGTTTTCTCCAGGATATTGGTTATATTGGAGACGGATCCCTGCCCCTGATCATGAAGATATCTGAACGTGCCAAATGCAATTATGGAAGGACTCATTCTGTGAGAGTATACAGAAACCGTAGTAATACAAACTTTTTTATGGAATGAAGTCATCGAGTTCCGGTTATATTAATTACAAATTTTACAAACGCAAGCTAATTCTAATATACACAGAAGGAATCGCTTGTTCTAACTTTGCTGGAGAATTGATTTCACGCGAAGAACATGCTCTTTGGACCCTACGGACGTTACTGTTGTAAGTAAATTTATTGAAGTGTTGGAGATCTTTGGAGTAAATGTTAACTTTCTTAACTTCCGCGATATAATTTGTTGGTAAATCATTTCATTCTCAAGTACTTTCGTTCGGCGTCACTGAGAAGGACAGTTCTGTCGAATACCGAATGTCAAATTGAGTAAACCTCTTTTCTTTATTTACTTATTGGTTTAAGAAGTTTAATTATATGAAATGAACGAGAACGCAGAAACAATAAAAACAACTGAAATTTTACGTAAACATTGTGAAACTGGTAGTACAACGCATATTTTCTCGCATTGTTTCTAAATTCGCCATTTTCGAAAATTCAGAGTTCAACGAAAATGAGACCCACGCCATTCTTTAAAGCATCTCTTACGCTATCCGTGAAAAAAGAAAAAAATTGGAGCGATTTTTGAGAAAACAAGTTTTGAAAAAATTGTCTCTATTTCGTGTCAAATTACACAAAAACTACTCATATTTTCGAAAAATTGAACACGAATTTATTTAAAGATCCGTCATCCAGAAATAGAGTTTTTTTCCTCAATAAAATCTGTCTTCAATACTATAGTTGTAAGAAGATGCCCCTAAAAATTCCACTTTCACAATTTGCAAAAAATATGGGATTTCAACGTTCTTTAAGGTATCCGCAGACAAAGTTTAATCAAAAAATTTGGTGCCATTCTTTGAGAAATTTTTGAAATTTTTTAGTCTTCATATAAGTACCCTCAAAAATCAAAATATCCTTTTGAACCTCCTAAAATCACGAGTTCATTGAGATAGATTGAGAAATATCAATTTTGAAGAAAATCGGCTGAACAGTTTAGGTGCTATGATTGATTGTTGACCAGAGACGGAGACATATTTTGTCATCAATCTATTTTCGGTAACAAGGACCCACAATACATTGATTATGGCTTAACCACTTGTTAAAGGATTTTTTCTATATTTAGCAACAGGATTAATCCACTTTTCATTTCCAGGGCCCGACAATAAGAGTTTTTCTGCTGATAATTGGCGTTTTCAATTACGCGCACGACTACATTACTTTATCTTTTTACGAAGAATGTTCGTAAGGCCGAAAAAGTAAAAATCAATGTGTTAGATACTTTTTCAAAATTGAGTTCGAAGTATTGATATAAATTTCCTAAAATATGGTAAAAATATTCTAGAATGAGATTGAGTTCGTTGAAAAGGTAGTGTAAACGCCATTGCTTGTTTTCTTGCCAAATATAACTTTTTTATTTTTAAATCCCTTATAACGGTTTACATAATTCGAATTGCGGACATTATAAACCCCCGAAAACGAAGTGGCTGAGTTATTTTCCTTTTTGGTTGTTCTCAAATAGAAATTATACGAGTGTATGTTGGAGATACTTGCAGACTAAATATATACAGAAGCATCACTCAGCCGTGGTATGTGAAGAAATGGCAGCGTTTGGAAGACGTAAGAAGCGGTATTTTACAAACGTATCTCTTGATTGTATCACTTCTTATTAAACTTTGTAGGAATGAAACAGCCCACATACTTTTTGTGGACACGGATTCTCAGAAGTTGGCTCACAAAAACTCTTTAAGATTAGACTTTGTGTCGATCGATTTCACAGAGTGTGATAGTCGGGGGGAGTACTATACAATTTCTTCCGAAAGTAAGACTCCGGAGCTGAGGCGAGAATAAAGGGTCTCGGTCAAAAGTAATTTTTTGAGTCACAAAAAATCGTATCGATAAAAAAGCTTCGAATTTTTTCCCGAATAAGAGGAATGCTGGAGGTTCTAGTTTCAACTTATGACAGCCAGGACAAGTTTTTTTGCGGCAGCTGACGGAAGAAAGCTACCGAATGGATCGTTGTAATCTGTCTACTGAAATTACAAATTTTGCGAGAGTGACGTTTAAGGAGTTTGACATCGTACAAAACATCCATTTACAAATATGTTACGGCTGAAGTCCAAAATATGTCTATTTTCGAATTAGCTGGCAAATTCTCACATTAGTCAGATGGTGTGAATAAAGCTGTATGAATGGCGATCAACGAGTATTTAGGATCTCATACGTTTATTGTTGACATTAACCTTAAGGGTGACTGACCTGTGCGAGATTGTTGACGTGATTGTGCGAGTGTGAGGCGACTTGTTACCGTTTATTTTATACAGGTATCCTAGACCAGGCGGGTAAAAAAACTTAGAAACTTGTTGAGAATAACAACACGAGCATCTTGTGAGGACGGTTTTGTCGACAGACGATTACATACGTGATATACGCAATTTTTTATAGCACTCGGTCAGTTGCATTTTTGTTGACGCCACCTCATAACGTGTCTCTTCTGCTAGTTAATACAAATTACCAACAACATTTAAAATAATTTTAACATTTTGATTTTTGGGCATTGAAGAGGTTTCAGATGTTACTGCCACCTTTTATAAGTAATCGACTGTGCAGGGGAAGTACGAATGATGGATAAAGTAATATACTCACGATCACTTCAAAACGACATTGTTTCATTGCCTTACTTTGCAAAACACCACGATCCACTTTTGTACCGTTAGACCGACGTTGTAAAAAGCAAGTCGAACATAACTATAAAGTTGAACGAAATTTTTTGTAAGTCATGGCATTCTACCAGAGGCGAAGCCATGATTTTCCTGGAGGTGTACATGTACGAGTACGTGTACATGCGAAATTGAAGATAAAGATTTCTTTTGTCAATTGAAATAAAATCTAAAATTTTCTCTGTATAAACGGCCACGTTCAAATTTTTGAAAAAGATAGTAGGTTTTTTGTAATTTGTGCTTGAAATTAATGCAATTTATAAAATCAATTCCCAAAATCCACTCCGAATTTTCACCGCTTCACATGGTCATAAATTTGTGCATTTATCCCAATCTTCTGTGCTCTTTAGCATTTTCTTTGTTTCTAATAGAAATAGGACATACATTTTGCGCTTGTACATTGTTTTCAATTTTCAATTCATTCTGAATGCCTTTTACGTTCCACGCTCCAATTTTTATATATTCGGAAAGTTCTTTGTGCTTAGCATACGTTCCTTGGTCGTCAGAAAATCCGTTTGATTTTAATCAATATCGCAGCACACGCCTAAACATAAACGCCATAAACATCTTGTTTCCCACTGTTGAAGAGCAATTCGGGGATGGCGATTGCATCTTTCAACACGATCGAGCACCTTTTCATACTTCACGGCCTGTGGAGGAGTTGTTACACGACAATAACATCCCTGTAATGGACAAGCCTACTCAGTCCTGACTTGAATCCTATCGAAAACCTTTGGGATGTTTTGAACGCTGACTTCGTGCCAGGCCTCACCAACATACATCGATACCTCCCCTCAGTGCAGCACTCCGTGAAGAATGGGCTGCCATTCTCCAAGAAACCTTCCAGCACCGGATTGAAAGTGTGCCTGCGAGAGCGGAAGCTGACATCAAGGCTAAGGGTAGGCCAACACCCTATTGAATTCCAGCATTACCGATGGAGGGCGTCACGAACTGGTAAGTCATTTTTAGTCACGTGTCCGAATACTTTTGATCTCATAGTGTACATTCTGTTGTAGCACCTCTTGTTTCATCAGAAAATCTGTTCTAATAGGCTTTTAAATATTATGACGTAAAAGTTTTTGGAAAAAGGATACTTTTTGCGACATTTTTGCTTGAATTTAATGTAATTTATAAACGATTTTTTCTATAAAAATGCTAGATTTTTAAAAAATGTCCCCTTGCATATAGCAAAAACGCTTAACGCATAAAAATAACGCTAAAAATTGTTATCGTTTTCGTTGAACTGAATATTCGAAACAGGCAAAAGTTGCCAATGATTAGAAAAAATGCAAGCTGTTCCAGCAAAAATAGTTTTAACCAGCATTGTTAAGTCCCTTAAAGAAAATAAGTGACAAGTAGCGTTAAAATTTGTGATAAGCAGTGTTAGTATTCGGAAAGAGACAGTAGAAACAAATATTCTTTTTATCTTGGTGTATGATGTTATGACTGAATTGCTTTGCCTAGATTCTAAATGTATTCCATGAGGAGAGTTTTCCGAACCACTCTATATATTACCACACTCTATCAAAAAAATATCAACCAACTAAAGTAACATATTTGATTCTTTACTGGTTATTTCTGAAATATACCAATCGCAAGTCAAAACAAAAATTTAGAGGCTAGCTTTGAACACTATTATTACTTTGTCGACTTTGTTCTTATTAAATGTTGGCCGAATGATGAATCGAGAAATCTGTAAGAAAAATCTTTGATTAACATTTTTATTTTTTTTCGGTTCAACTGAACGTCCTGAGAAATGTTTAGAGTCCTTTGCTTTCCAAGGTCATTTTGCTTTGTGTAAATTTTACACGAAATAAAATGACTTTGGAAAGCAAACAACTTTAAACATTTCATGCTCACTTTAAACATGAGCCGAGTGGTATTACAATCGAGGAATTCACAGAGTACTTATTACCAGTTAATAAATCACTTACCTGAGAGTGTGGACGGGTTGCTATTTTCTGAATTTAAATAAGACCCTGAAGAGTGTAAAGAGAAATACTGTTTATTTAGACATGCCCATTATACTGCAAGTTTGTGATTCAGGACCATGGGCTTTCTAGAGTTTGTGTAAGTATGCTGATGGGCCATTCAGCGAGAATCGTATCTGGACTTCATTAACTACTGCAAGCTTGGCTACGTTCGAAGTCATGAACTTTCGCAATTTCATCTACTCTTTAATCTCTGTGCGACTGTACACCGTCAGATTAGTTTCCTAGCCGGCAGATCCTAAACTAGCGACTGCTCGGTGGGCGCAGAGCGAAGGCAAATTTCTTCCTTTCGTTACCCTTATTTCACCAAGTTTCGTTAATTTTGATGAATCTTCGGTAACCTCGGAGCCGCAGCATCCTCTCAAGCTCTTCCTTCCGCGGCCGTAGCTTTCCTCACCGACGTCGCTACACCGGTTCACTCGGCAGTTCGGCTCGAAATGTAAATGACGCTGCTTGTGTGCGGATTTCCCTTTATAATGAGAGCGGCAGGGCTGCCAGCCATTGCTCTCGCTTCTGCTGTTTGGGCGCTCGCGGCGCCGCTTCTCACTCGAAGCCAATCGACCTGAAAGGCGCTTTACGATCTCTTCTTCTCATTCTTCCTTCTATTCTCCTCTTGCTTCTGTCTGCTTTCGTATAAATAATTTAATTTGCGAAGGCGTTAATAACAAATGAAAATAAAAATAATAAAAATTATTATCATACCCAGAGAAGTGGCTCAGAGCGTAGCGCGCTGGATTTGTAATCAGGAGGTCCGGTTTGATGCGTGGGCCGGCCATTATGACCAGGGTTTTTCGTGGTTTCCTCTGATCATAAGGCGAATGCTGGGATGGTTCCAAAAATCCCGCGAGTACCTCCCACCATCATCCGAGTCCATCCTCTCATCATCGCCCTATCACTTCAATATTATTATTATTATTATTATTATTATTATTATTATTATTATTATTATTATTTATATTATTATTATTGTTAGTAGTAGTAGTAGCAGCAGTAGCAGCAGCAGCAGCAGCAGCAGCAGCAGCAGTAGTAGTAGTAGTAGTAGTAGTAGTAGTAGTAGTAGTAGTAGTAGTAGTAGTAGTAGTAGTAGTAGTGGTAGTGGTGGTGGTAGTGGTAGTGGTCCAGAAGGGACGACACTCCTCGCGTTCGCAGACGACCTAGCTATTGTAGTCACCGGAAAAACACCTGAAGAACTCATGTTCAACGGAAACGCAACCTTGCGTATAGTGAACGCATGGATGACACAAAACTCTCTGACCCTGGCAAAGCACAAAACAGAGGCCGTTCTTCTGCCAGGAAAACGAAGGCCCAAACCTGTCCTTTTCAAAATTCAAGACACGATAGTGAAAATGGTCAAAGCAGTCAATTATCTAGGGGTGGCAATAGATGAGAGACTCACTTTTGCACACCACTTCAATATGGTAACCGCAAAGGCAGGAAGGACAACTGGCGCACTCAGCAGATTGATGCCAAATACAGGAGGCCCCAGCCAAGGAAAGAGAAAAACACTGAGCTCTGTAATGCACAACATATTACTCTATGCTGCACCTATATGGGCAGCAGTAGCACAGAGTAAATATAATAAGACAAAACTCGTCAGGACGGAAAGGAAAATAGCGCTGCGAATTGTATGTGCATACAGAACAGTTTCTGCAGAGGCAGCATTGGTTCTAGCAGGACTTATGCCAATACACATTCTGACCCAGGAAAGAAAGGTACTGCTCAAAGCAAGAGGGGAAGGCACAATAAAAGAGACGACCCGGGAACAATCCTTTAAAAAATGGCAGAGCGAATGGGACAACACGCCCAATGCTTCATGGACACGACGTTTGATTAAAGAGATAAAGCCCTGGGTGACACGAAGACATGGACACCTTAACTACCATACAACGCAATTTTTGACAGAACATGGTAATTTTGGAGTATACACGCTCAGAATTGGAAAAACGTTACATGATCTATGTCGCTACTGTCAGGCCAACGATACAGCAGAACACACAGCTTTCCACTGCTGTAGATGGGAAAGACTAAGGTTCGACCTCAATCTACAACTGGGGGAGGACATAACGACAGAAAACATTATCAACAAAATGACTGAAAGCAACAGCAACTGGAGCTCAATTAGCACATATCTGTCTACTATACTAAGAACAAAAGAAAAACACGAAAGAGACTCACGATGTACACTCCTGAACCCCTAATCACCCCGGTGGAGGGGGGACGTAGGGAGCTATGACAAATCAGAAGACCTGCAATAATAGACAGCCCACTGCCCCCGACGTGATGCCAAACCGGCGGTTCCGAAGGCAGTAAGAAGGGCGGTTCGACATGGCCTCTTGTTCGGTTAGCACTTGCGCCTACTACGCCAAAAAAAAAGTGGTAGTGGTAGTAGTAGTAGTAGTAGCGGTAGTGGTAGTGGTAGTAGTATTATTAGTAGTAATAGTAGTAGTAGTGGTATTAGTAGTGGTAGTAGTAGTAGTAGTAGTAGTAGTAGTAGTGGTGGTAGTAGTAGTAGTAGTAGTAGTAGTAGTAGTAGTAGTAGTAGTAAACACCACCTCGGGAGTACATGACCTTGGCGTTGGTGGTGGAGCTTGAGTACCCCAATGACGCAGAGAGCTAAGCCGGCGATAGCGTAGCTACTGGTAGGGCCTCCCTTGCAGGACAGTTCGATCAGGAGGGGGCAGACGAAGATGTTCTCCAGAAGAGCACCTCAACTACGGTTGAAGAACAACTACAGAAAAGGCAGTCCACGGAAGACCTGACGTTGGCCTCAAAGCAAGCCTTCTCTCCTCTAATGTTGATAAGGATGCCCCCTTGAGTACCCCCATGAGCCTGAGCGCTATGTCAGTGGTAGCCTAGCTACTGGTAAGGCCTCTCTTGCTGAATAGGTTGAAAGTGAGGGTTCAGACGAAGACGTACTCCAGAGGAGAGTTGGAAGTAAGTAGAGAGGGAAGTGTGATGAACCTTTGGACTTCCTGTTATCGACCCATGGAGGGGACAGGAGAGAAACGTGGTTGGCACACCAGGCCACTGGTTGGAGCGGAGGCCTAATCTTGCATTAGACAGGAAAGGAGGCTGTCTGCAGCAGTCAGTGAAAATCCCGTAGGGTAACAACTAGAAATGTAATGAATCTTAACGTGCCTTGTTCAACCAAAAACCCACACCTGCCCGGAAACAGAGCAAATGTCACTTTCTTGACGTCTGGAAGGGAGAAAATGGAAAACTACGCAGCATTTTTTAGAGTAAAATGAAATAAATAGTGGTTCTCACATACTTTCTCACGTTATTTGTAACGGCTTCGCAATATACTTCTACCTATACCTGCAAAAGTTTCAAACTAGGATTTTTTCCCCTGCGCCTGGTTTAGAACTTTGGTGGATGGAGTTCACACATCATGCGGCACTGCACCATGCATCCTGCAGTCGCTCGACCGCATTCACTTTAGCTGTACCAAACACCCCTGACACCCACGCACGCCCCCACAATGCATGTAGGCTCGATCGTAGGTCCTGTCCTCTTTCTGTTATACGTAAACGATATGCCGTCGTCTATTAAAAACGGTAGTACGGTTCTGTTTGCAGATGACACGAATGTTCTTTGCAAAAAACAAATAATAAATAGTACGATTTTAGAAGTTTCAAATTGGTTTTGTAATAACAAATTAATAGTTAATGAAAGAAAAACAGTTTAAATGCATAAAACTCATCATGTAGTACTCAGACCTTTAGATTGCAAAAGAAAATTATTCGAATAATGAAAAAATTCCATCCGCGTTACCCTTGCAAGCTTCTCTTCATTGAGCTTGGAATCTTACCACTGGCACTGCCTTGCACATATATTTACGAATGTGTAATATTTGCCAAAATTTGTCACTTAATTAACGGTGGGAACATATTTTCATGCAATACTGATATTTATTATTACACGTCGTACGAAGCACGTTCATCAAGGGCCAGTATCAACAGCTCACTATCAGAAATCCACATAAAATACACGTACGTTACTTTACAACGCATTGCTAGATGACATTGAACAATTTAAGTCGGTTCATAAATTTAAGTTAAAAGTAAAGAATTTTCTGCTGCATAACTGTTTCTATACAATTAAAGACTATACTGATTATCAAAAGGAAAAATAATGTTTATTTTAACAAAACAGTGATATATAATGAATTAATTTACATTCTTCTTGTATATTTTTTCAACAGACTTAATAGGCTTGAAATAAATAATGTACTTCAGCTTCCTGGCCAATGTCCTCCATCTCGATCAGGTTTTTGTTCAGTTTCTCTGATCCATTGAGCAAATGCTGAGATGACCCCTTGTTTTGCTTCTGGACGTAAACGTAGCTTCACTATGCATACGTTTTGTTCTTTTGCTTGTAAATGGTAAGAGTAGAAGTAAGGGCGAGTTACTATGATTGTTAGCAATGCAGAAAAATTATACTTACAATTCATTTACCGATGCAAATAACTCGGAAATAAAAATGTGTATTTTTTCAAATATTGCTAATCTTGCGATTTTTAAAATTTGTTTTTATTTATTTATGTTATAGGTTTGCTCATCTTTTAACTATTTATAGTTAAAATGACGGGAAGGGATTCTGGAACTCAAGAAAACTTGCGCGGATAATCTTCTCCCCTATACGTCACATACAGTTTTTATTGTTTTTTGACTAAATAAATCTAAACGTACACCGCTATTGCTGGTGCGCAACAGCGCGATGTAGTGTCTGCTGCCCGCAGCTCCGCCGCCGGACTTCCTGTTTATGGCGACCCCGAGGGGTCAGTCAGTAGGAGTTGTGACGCGGTGTTACCCCTCCAGGAGAGGCCAGACACCTGACCTCTCCTTCTTCTTGAGAGAGTCGTCGATCAGGTTGGTTATTCGTTCCCGGTTAGCTGAGTGAGGAGTGATAGACGCCATCTTGGCGAGAGTACGTAGGCAAGTCCTTGTTCGTGCAAGAAAGTGGAAGAGTGGAGAATCTAGACATTGGAACTGTGATTATAATTGGGCGCATTATGGTGATTCGTAGAGTACCGAGTACGAGGCAGAATAGTGGCCGCGCAAGTGAACACTTGAGCTGCTGGGAGGCGTTAAGAGAACTGTTAAAATTAGCTGCAGGAGTGAGAGTGCCAGAGTCGTAAAGAACGCCAGGAACGAGTGCGCTGTTATCAAATACGCGTGAGAACTTTGCAATACGCGTCACCGTGCCGCAAGCGAAGAGCGGTGAAGAAAGAAGAAGAGAATATTTTTAGAACTCAATATTGACGGCCTTACCAAATGGGCACTCCTAACAAATACATTGCGACTGTCATTCATACACTACACAATAACAAATCACGAATACCGCGAATGAGTAAATTTACAAGACATTTTTTTCTCCATGGGATCTTTCACCATATGCATTTTTAATTATAACCTAATGTGACTGCTCATTGTTGAAATTCTATAATTTCGTTTTCTCCCGTTTATTTCTTTATCATTGAAATTTACATTTAGCCTCAATTAAATTTTATTATTATTTAGTTCAACAATTAATGGATTATTGTAATTATCCCGGCTCTAGGGGGTCTTGTGGTTAAGATAACTAGTCAATTCTATTTCCCCAAAAATATATTACAGCTTTCTACCTTCTTTTCGCTTTACTGACTATGCGAAAGGGCCAACGGAGGAAGCTCGTTTATGTTAGCACTTTTTATGCGTCGTAAAACTTACGTTAGGTCGTCTACGAGAGAGGAGGTTGCCGGAGCGTTGGCGAATGGATGTGCGCTAATCACTGTAATGCGTTCTAATTCTCGCGGAACTCAGCGCCTACACAATGGTCTCGCGCCGTTCCTGCCTCTCGAACGAATGTGGTATGTAGATTTATTTCCAACCAACGCAGATCCATCGTCTCTCTTCGAACATCTCCCTGCGGACCCTACCACAGAGGTAGTGCATTCGCGCCTCGCTCATGCCGAAGAAATGTTTGAAGGAAGTGAAGACATTAGCAACTAGGGTTGTCCTTGTTTTCGTAAAATGCAAATGAAATTAGATTGCAGTTTTAATCAGAAAATTGCTTAACTAATTGCACGAAGGTTGAGTATCTTCGTTTATCTAAGAAGTCGAAAACTGATTGTTCAATGTCATTTTTGAATCTATTTGGGGTCTCGGGATTCTATTATGATAGGGTGAATGTATGGTTACGAGCTGACGATATTGCAGGACTTTACTGCAGAGAATGCGCTTTCACTTCTCTGTCTCTGATTTAAGTGAATGTTGGTGAGATTTAAAAAATTGATTTCTCTCGTGATCAGTATATTGTTTTATAAACTATTTATTTTGTAAACACAGGTCAATTCCAACTATTATATAAAAAAATTGAAATTTATGTAAACATTTTAAACACACTAAACACCAGCTAGTTCAACATTGATCACAAAACATACTTGTGGTTTTGGAAAGTGTACATGGTGGAAAGACTGCCTATTTTCATCATGAAAACCGTATTAAATGCTAATATTTGTATCTCGATCACAGTCGATTTGAAACCAGTATTTATTCTGTTAATCAAACACAAACATGAATAAATAATTAATACTACGGTTAAGACGTTTATAAATTCAGCCCTCCAGACGACAACTGCGTGTTCATTTAAAACTTGGGAAGAACAAATTTCTGAAAAGGTTTTGTTAAGCCATATTTGTAGAATAATATGATTATCCGAAGAGGGTAAATGACAAGAATATTTCTTTGTGCAAATTAAAAAAAAAACTGCCAATGAACTAAATGATGCTGCCAGTTATGAACTAATAACGCAGTACCATAATTTGACGCCTATTATAACAAATAGAAGGTATATGTTGCAATAGCTCTTCATCTGTAGGGTCGCATGGAACACTTCACGAGAAAAACATGAAATTCTCGATTGTTGCCACACGGATCATTAAGCCCCGCCACTCTACATTTGACTTCCCGTGTTTTGACATAATGGAACAAATCAAGATTATCAGAAATTCGTGTCTAGAAATAAAATTATGGTTAATAATAATTAAACTAATAAACGGACTGTCTGGATATATATGTTTTTAAGCGCGTTTGAGATGATTTTCTGCCTTTTCTTTGAATTACGAAAGGAACGTTGTAGGATTCCGCGAACGGAACCACGTGATTACTCCAATCTGTTTGGGTAATGCCTTTTCTTAGGCTGGTTCCGGAAGTGCATTAAAATCCACACCTTGTTTCCTCCAGCTTTTTAAGGTGTAGATTCGGTGATCTGATTGGTTCTACAATACCTTGCGCAAAATGTGCGCCATACCGTACAGCACAATATCCTGAATTTCGTAGTGCTTACTGCAGCATGTGATCTTAATCAAGCTTCTAAGATCTTTAGGAATGGACCCCAGGGCACCTATTAGTACTGGCACTATCTCTGATCTAACATTCCACATTCGACTGACTTCGATTGCAAGATCTTTATATTTTAGATATTTCTCAGCAGACTTTGCTGTTACATTTCCATCACAGGGGACATGTCCATCGACGAGGAGACACCTTTTGTCTGTGTACTTCGTATCGCTATATCTGGTTTGTTACCCATTATATGCCATCAGAGTGAATCTGTTGATAATACAAGATGGTGTTATGCCCAGTTGTTGTTATTGGTTTGGATGTGTGGTTGTACCATTTATTGCTTATCTCTGGGACATTCATAGCTTTACTTTAATGCCAGTGAAGATATGAGCACACTTTATTGTGTCTTTTCAGATATTCATGTTTAGTCCGAATTGAGCATCCTGAAACAATATGATCAATCATTTCAGACTGCTCTCCGCGCGGTCGGCATCTGTCTTCCTGTGTTGTCTTCAAGATGACCCCATACTGGCGTGTTCGTAGTGCCTGATCTTGTGCTGTTATTAGGAATACTTCTCTCTCTATTTTCATTTTACCTCTCTTAAGCCACGCATGAGTTAGCTCATCATTAACTTTCACGTTATTGAGACGAGCTAAATCTTGGCTATGCAAAGGTTTGTTTTTCCAAGCACGGTTTCTCGTGCTTATTTTGCGTGTGCGAAACAGCAATTTTTTTTCATTTTAACTAATATTGTGCGAAACGTTGAGAAGCAGGCGCAAAACGTTATGAAGTGAGTGCGAAACATCTTTTGCACATGGCGTGTTAAAACTAGAGGTGCTAAAACAGAACATTCTTTCTCGCCCGTATTTTCACAGAAAATTACGCGAAAAGTACCCAATTTTCGTAAAATTGTAAACAATCTTATTCCAAAATATATCTTTAAGGACTAGATTTCATCAAAGAAAAAGTCTCTACATTCAATATTTTAGTTGAAGAAAGACTCGGAAAAAATTTCGAACTTAAGATCAGGGTTTTCAATGAACACGAGTCCTACACCATTCTATTAAGCATTCTTCACACTATCCAACAACCACGTTTTATCAAAAACGATGGAGCCATTTTTTTGAAAATTTGTAAAATATCCCAGGGGCTTCATATGAAGTACCCCCCCCCCCAAATTAAGATATCGCTTTCAAATTCAAGGGGCCGCGGCATCAGCCAAATCGATTGGGGAATATCAATTTTGGAGAAAATAGGCTGAACGGTTTAACCGTGCATGCACGCGGAGAGACGTTTTGCCGTCATTCGATTTTCAGCATGAAGGATCCACAAAACATGGATTCTGGCTACACCATGGGACAGAGGATTTTTTCCAAAATTTAGCAACTGGATTGATCCGTTAGTTTTTTCGTTACTAAGGCCCTGGAATAAGAGTTTTTCTGCCGATTATTCGTCACTTTTTCCGAGCACTATTACATAACTTTCTTCTCCGTAGCGAAAAAGTAAAATAGCATATGGGACTCGTGCGCGACGTAATTCTTCTGGCCTTTGCATACGTTCTGGTGGCGAACTCGACTCGATTGCAAATAACTTACTAAATTGGGCACTATACTTTCTTTAAAATCTTAAATTTTCTGTAAGCTGGAGGCACAATTGCTGTTGTGATTGACATTAGCATATTCGCACTAAAATATTTTTTTAGTGAATTAATTAATTAATTAATTAATAAAATGAAAAGTATCTTAGGGGAGTAAATGCATATTACTAAACATTAGATAATATTTAGATTTATTTATTTATTTATTTATTTATTTATTTATTTATTTATTTATTTATTTATTTATTTATTTATTTATTTATTTATTTATTTATTTATTTATTTATTTATTTATTTATTTATTTATTTATTTATTTATTTATTTATTTATTTATTTATTTATTTATTTATTTATTTATTTATTTATTTATTTATTTATTTATTTATTTATTTATTTATTTATGTAAAATTATAATACTTTACGGAATTTGATATTTCGAATATATTTTGTATTTAGTGAGAGATGATTTCCAAATTTTCTGTTAAAATGGCATAAACTTGGTTGCTTATGACTCATAAAACAGTAATAAAATAGGATAGAAATCATACATATAAGTTTGTTAAGGTAGGCCTTATGTACCAGACCAGTGCAGTATATAAATAAGTGAGCACATGTGCGCTAGCCGCGGGCGCATGCTGTCGGTGCTGCGTCGAAGAGCCTGGTGTTGAATGCATTTGAAGCCGCACGCTGCGCTGGGACGCCAATTGGTTCAACATTCAACGTCCTCTCTGGTTTGGGCCTAATTACAATTCCAGCGTAAGCCTCGCAGTTGATACCCAGGTGTTGCGAACCTCTCGTCACGCTTAGGTCATCTATTTTGTCTGGCGTATCGAATGGAAGTGAAATTTGTCGCAAGGCACCGAGGCGTAGGGAATACCTGTGCGTTCTCATGGGTGGTGCTCCATGTCGATCGGGTACTTGGTAACATAAAATATACTTTGGTTTGAGACAATCATTAAGTATGTTTTTGATCACATTTTTTTTTAATTTTCTGTGGACAGCGTTTCGCGTCTTAACACTTGTCTACGTAGAAGCGTACGTGATTGCCATCATATAAAATTGAAGAGCTCAATAGAGAAATGGCTTCGTTAACAGCGCGGTAGGGTTACGACTCTCCACATTTTGGTGGTCATGTAATTTACACAAAAAAGAAGAGAATTTTAAATATTATTGCATGTAATGTAACTTAGTTGAACTTACTTTAATTGATAATAAAATCGGATTTGACATGGTTCCGACACTTTTTTGACAGTGAATGGATGTCACTCGTGGAGGTCAAAAAGTCGTAAACATTTCCGTATAACATTGCATTGACGTTAACATTGTTAACTCTTCCATTCATCATCCACACGTTTGGTAATTTAAGAAAGTCTAGATTAGAAAGTCAAGAAGCAAAGACCATCACTGTTCGTCATATTACAAAAATTACATGTTATTATTATACGGTGGGACAATTTTACATCTGGTCTGCACGTGTTCAAAAACAGCAACGCTTGACACATTTGGCGGGCTATTTAAATGTAAATTTGGCCAATTTCAATTTAGGAAAATTTCAAAAAGAAACAGTTAAATGTTTTAACAGTGAAATAGTAAGTTAATCATTATATTTTTCAATAAGTTAACAATTAGACGGAATATTATATCTCATATAAGAAATGGCGAACATGCATAAAATAAAGATTTATTATGTTTATAAAGTAGTATTCGCCGAACGTCCATGACGCTCCATACAACCCTGAGTGCACGTTGTCTGCACTGTTTGGAGATGTGCAAACCTACCCTTTCCCTTGCATCACACTGCCGCCTCCTTGATTCCTCTTAGGCTTTGCTTTCTTGCTTGTTCCTGGTGCGAACGCTCACAGCGCCCGGCGCGGGTGACATCCTTATTTCTGCACGGAGGTGAGGCAGGAGCATTGCTCCTTTATTTCCCCACTCTATAGCAGGTCATCACATCAGGTTTGATTTTCCATTCTACTGTATAAAAAATGGAAATGTGATGGAGATGGTAGTTTATGAGGGAGAAATTATTGAACGGGATGATGTTAAATTGGGAAACTAAGGGGTTCAAGAAGTAACAACCCCCTCACTTTGTGAACCTACATATGGCTTACGTAGCACTTGAACCCGCATCCTTTGGCTCTGCGAGTTAGAATGCTGCTCCTACATCCTGACCAGCTGAGATGGGCCAGAGGCGTCGTTCGCCAGAAGGCCCTCGGCTTCGAGTTCTGCCGGTGGTGCGTCTTCGAAGCTGGATCGAACTGCCCGGTGAGTTCAACTGCTGGCAGGAGAAGAATTCAAGTGACCGACTGCTCTAATCGGTGGCGTGTCGCATCTGCTCCGTGGGTTTTCTTATCAATATCGGGCGAATGCCGGAGCAGTACCCGAAGATATGAACCACGCACTCTTACACATTCACTTAGAGGCACCCACTGCCACACACGTCGGGAGCTGAGAACTCGTCCCTGATTGGGCGATGCCCCACTGGCGGAGATACTGGGAGGTGCCAAAAGTCCGGACAACCGACCTGCAGGTTGGCTCTGGATCTCACGTTTCGGTGCAAGAGGAACACCGCCACCTCCCGAGATTCAACATGCCCTACTCATGGGACTAAGAATCTTAATTAACAATAAAGTACAAATATCCTAATATTTTTGACAATCAATGAGGTAATTCGTCAAAACGTTTATTTTACAATCACGACGTTCCGCGTGTCTATGTTCCACGCATCGTGCGGTGTGTACATAATATGTATGTACACACCTGATGATGCATTGAACCTGCACACGAAACATTGTGGTTGTAAAATAAAGACTTTTTGACGAATTACCATATCGATTGTCAAAAATATAAGGATATTTGTGTTTTATTGTCAATTCCATGTAACAATCATTTCAATTCAAGATTTTTTTTGTAGTTAATAACCATAACAGTTACGCGCTCAGAGTTAATGGACACATACCTACCGCTAGTTGCTGCGTTCTCGAGACCGGCATAAAACGGATAACAAATGAGATTGCCAAACTGTAAATGTATGCACCTGCAAGTATCACCGCTAATTTCACTGCTATTGAACTGCATTGGCGTCGCTGCACGCGCGCACGCCCGCTGCACGCTGCAGAGGAAGAGCGTCGCGTGCGCCCGACGCGTTGGCGGGGGCGGGGGCGGGGGCGGGGGCGGGGGCGGGCGCTGCTTCGCGACGAGGGCTCTTGCGGAGGGCGTTAAATAAATTTGAAGCCGGCACGCTGGGCCGTGAAGCCAATTTGGGGCGGCCGGCGGGCGACTAGCGGGGGCCGCGTGTCGGCGACGCGACGGCGGCGGCCCGGCGCCCGCCCTCGTCCGCCTCGTCCGCTAATAAGCGCATTACTTGCATCACCAGGTAGTCGAATGTAATTTTCGTAAAATTCAATTCCGGCATCGTCTGCTGGCGCAAAAATTGCTCGGACGCGAGGCGAAGCGGGGCACCGAGCGGACGAGCCCGGCCGCTGGCGGCTGGCTCTCTCGCGAAGGGAGAGGAGGAAGAGAGAGAGAGGGCGAAAGAGAGAGCGCGTGAGGGGGGCGAGATCGGGTCGGTTTGAGGGGACGGCGGCCGCACGCGCGTTCGCCGCCGGCTCTCGCGCGGTTCCCGGACGTTGATTAGATCTCTGCCGGTGAGGAGGGGCCGGTGAGGAGGGGCCGGTGACGGGCGGGGGCGGGGGCGGGGGCGGGCGGAGGGGGCGGCGACGGCCGCGAGGGGAATTAGACGTCAATGAAGGCGTGGGGCTGATGGACTGATTGAGACGATATCGCGACTGACGGAAAAGTCGGTAAGTATGCGCAGCGATGATAGAGAAGGAAATGAAGAAGTCGGCGGCTGTGGTGGAAGAAAATAATATTTAATGAAGGTCTGGATAATTTCGCAGTGAAAATGTCAGCGGTGTCAAGAATGATTGCGAATGCTTACAGATCTCAATAGAACCGCTCATAGTGGCAAACAGTTGCACTGATGACTGGAATAAAGAGTTGTGAATGTGTCCGAAGGGTCTGTAGACATCTCTGGATATCTGACCGATTACGCAGAGGACATACGAGGAGTAAGTAGATGAATCAGCAGCAAACAAAGGTGAGTGATCTCGGTGTCGCCAAGAATTGTGTACTATTACCATCAATACATCATTCAAATCGCAAGGTAGACGGAACAACAAAGAAGCAATGCCAAAGGATGGTGATCTTGGGTGACCTAACAGTGTCATTGCGGGGAAAGCAAATGTTGGAAACATTGCAAGAGACGCGGAGGTGGAGGCATGAAGTAAATTAGGCGAATTTGTCCCGGAGGGATCGGCCGGAACAGAGAAGTCCTCGGTGCGACGGAGTTGGGAACGCCGAGGAAGATGAAGCGGCTGCGCGGGAAGTGAGAGAGAAGGTGACGTCACAGAGGAAAGCTTAACGCGGCTTGGGAGGGGAGGCGGCGGGATCAAACGAACGTTGATGGATCTCTGGAGGTGGGAAGGGGTCTCCAAAGTGACGGAGTCGGGGAGGGGCGATGTAGACCAAGTGGGTACGTGATCGCGGAGCAGCAATATCGGCGGAGGAGGCGACGGGCAAGATGCAGAGTCGGCGATGACAGAGAAAGTGATGTCACCGAAGAAGGCTCGATCACGCCGAGGAAGATGAAGACGCAACATCAAAGGAAGGTGAATTTGGTGGATCTTGTTCGTCAGAAAGGGGTTGCTAAAATAAAAATCGCAGAAAGGGGAAGGAGTGGAGGGAATCATTTGGTCATCGTTAGAGAATGATTTAGGAACTAGAAAGTGTATGTGAACATCAATTGAAGGGGAATCGTAAATGAATATTGATTAAATACAAATAATACGAAGTCACTACGTTGCAGTGCATTTTTCATCAGCAAACTTCGTAAATACATAACTAGTATTCTCCAGTATGTATGAAAAAATAAAAGACAAAAGGGAACTAAATGCAAAGGAATACCTTAACAAGAAAGATTTTGATGCGGCTGATGATAGATGTGGTGAAGAGAACCGGCGTAATTGTAACAAGGCTGCCAGGGGCGTTGGCGCGGAATGGGACCGAGAGCGGGAGGGGGCGGGGGCGGGGGCGGGGGCGGGGAGTGGTGGAAGGATGGTCGTTTCGACTAATGAGAAGGTCCCGGCCCAAGCGATGCAGCGTCTTAGTGGCAGCGATTGCGGGATGCTAGCGGACAAAAGAGGGCCACAAGGGAGGCAGCAGTGAATGTAGTGATTGGCAGTGAAGGAGGGAGGAATGAGTTTGCATGGAATGTGAATGGAAGTAGGCAGGCGAGGATTAAGAAATGCAATCGGTGAAATACATCAAGTGGAATGAACAATAAAAATTTCAGTGTATTACCTTCATTTTCTACCTCGGCAAAAATGACAATAGTTCAATTTAATAAAATTATATAATTAAAGTATTGGTATATAAAATATAAATTGAATAAGCACATTGAATGCAATTCCATCTACTTTTACGTACATTTTTTATGATCACTTTAAAATTCAACTTCAATGTCTTACAACAAGAGTAAATCGGCTATCCTGTATCCTGAAGTACGCCTTAGGGAGTGAGTATATAGCTCTGCTGAAAAAATCGAGGTTTGAGAATCAAAAGTCTCTGTCAATATTAGAGAATAATTGAATAATTTTATCACACTCAGAAAGTAAAGACCCCCAATTTCGTCGTAAGCTATCGTATTGAACAGTTACTTCACTGACTGAATTGGTGTCTTCATTCAAAAAATGATATCTTAAAAGAATAATATTCTTCGCAATCGTATTCTTGATTAATATAAAGAAAGAGATCGAACTTTCGAAATCTGCAAATCTGCATATTTTTCCTTACTTTAAAGTTATGTTGCTTTTTTTAAATTGCTGCGTCTACATAGACGCAAGCGCTTTGGGGGGTGTTGAGCGCTTTGCGCTTGGAAGAATCCGCCATTAATTTAGTGTGATTATTATTAGGAGTAATCCTCCATTACTAATATGTCATGTCACGTCTCGACGTAGTCAGATTGTCAAGGGGACCGCCAGGTAGAATCTCCGCGCACGCGCCTCCTACCAGTCCTACCACGCCTACCGCTCCTACCCAGCGGCCAGAATTGGGAAGGAAGAAGGAGAGGGCTAAGGTTTGGGACACTTCACAGTGGTTGGACTAGACTGTGAAGCTGGCAGGGGTTCTGTCGCAACAAATTTCACATGAGGTTCCACGGAGATTCTACGGTAATCGAACCCGAAACCTCAGTGGCGAAAGGCAAGCGAAATCGCCACAGATCCACGAGAGCCATGTGATTTTCTGTCACTGATCTATCATGCAATCGAATTTCGAGGTTATGATAAACAATTTAATTACGATTCCAAAAATTATATTCGATATTTTCAAGTATGCCTAGTACAGGCATTCATATTTTCTAATTTGTGAAAACTTGTCTCAGTATTTTCCCTCTAAACTAATTACACTGCAGTAATAGCACAAAGCATTTGAATATTGAGCAAAAAAACCATACCCTAGTGGTCTATGTTTTTTGGTTGTTGTTACTTCCGGGAAAATGTGTTCTTGTAAATTGATTTATGTATCCCTTAATGAAGGTGTAAGAAATACATTTTACTTTATGCCATAGACGTATGTGTAATATTTCAATAATATGCATGATATAATTTTATAAAGTTGCACGTGGGTCTGCATATCCTGCGCGAGCATCTGTGTAATTTGCGACGTATTTGTGATATTGTATGATACAACGATGGTCGTAACATTATATAGCGTCCGGCTGCTTTGATCAGTAGTTTTCCGTGGTTTCTTCGATCAGTACTAGGCCAAGTCAGAAGAGTACTCCAACAAGCGGTCCAAGGTCCGCGCGCGATCTCACCAGAGCATGTGAAGACACGTCATCTTTTCATTGCCACATTCTAGACGTAGCTAATTTGTGAATGAATGTTTATCACGACTTATTTTTTTTTGGTCCTATTTACCATATACGGCAGTGACCCATAGTGGGTTTTCTTGGGATGATGAATTATTCAGGGTGGTTTCCCGTTGCCTTCCCCGAAATGATGATGATAATAGGGGGTGAAAGGACGAACACAACACAACCATGCCCGAGGCGGGACTCGAACCCGCGATCCTTCGGTCCGAGCTCGCTACGGCACTACTGCCTTAGCGATCTCGGCCACCGGATCGGCTATCACGACATATAGGTGATGTAAATGTGTAGTTATTGAGTAATGTTTTTAGTTATTTTTAGTTGTTTTTAGTTATTTGCCATTTTTAGGTCATTTTGTGGGGCTATTGAGTAATTTTTGTTATTTTTAACAATTTTGTTTCCTCTTCGAGCTTTTTGTTAGTGAATGTTTCATGAATTTACAATCACACGCTACAAAGTTTTTATTGTATCATCAATTCATGACGAAATTCAATTTTGCAGTGGACTCTGTTCTTCGAACTCTCTAAGTTACGCGGATCTTCTGTAACTTCCTCCATCTTTCAAAACTGACGGTTGGAAGATCGGAGCTAAGGATTACATTTACTACTAAAATGAAGACTATATTTTATATAACTTTACATAAATAATTTTATTTTAGGTATTTCTTGTAAAATTAATCAAATCAATATTTTCATACAAATTTTTGAGTATATTTAAAAACAATTAGGTAATCTTCCCCTTATTTTTAAGTCATTTATAGGTCATTTCAAAGAATTTTTAGGTCAGAAGAATCCGAGCCCTGACCGTCACCATCCCTGTCCCCTCCTCTCCCTTTGCGCACGTTGCACTGACTACCACATTGCACCACATCTCGAGAACTTGCCGCGGACCTATCTCTCTCGCAGAAGCGTCTCCTTTTCACCACCTGCATACGCAGTTTATGGACCTATGCCTGCGAAACCTTTGCGGCAGCGCCGGTCTCGACCTTACGCCCGATTTGGGCGGCCGAGAACCGAGCGGTGCGGACCGCCACGCGGCCGCATCTCCCTCCTCCTCCTCCTAACCGCCACCATAGGAACAGTGTAACCTACGGGGCCTTGGGCGTGAGTCGTCAGCTGCCGGAGGAGATCCGCCGGAGGGCACACACGGCGCTCACGCGGGCGCTGGGCCCGAAAGCTCCGCGGCTCTTGCGCGAAACCGGCCGGGCAGTGAACTGTGAGGTCCACCGGACGTATTTTGCGCCGAGAGGGCCCAAGCAAGTGGCCTCCACGTTCCGGGCGCTACCGCCGCAGCTTCTCGCAGAACTCAGCGAGCAGCGGCGTGAGGCTCTCAGCGGGACGAGTGAGGCTCCGCCCGTAACATTGCCAGGGCACATTGTGCCTAGCCGCCACGGACGCTCGGCATGGTCGATGAGCCCCAGAGAGAAAAAGATGCGGAGAAAGTTTGACTATAAACTGTGTATGGAACACAGGGGCGCATCCAGAGACAAATTTTGGGAGGGAAAATTGGAAATGTTTTCGTTAAATATGTCATATTACAGATTTTGTCAAATGTCGCAGGCTATACTCAACTGAAGCGGCGATACGATATTATAGGTTTATGAGATTATCCGAACATATTTCTGCTTGAAAGTTTCGTGACAAGTTAAAAGTAAAAGTTACTGAAACATTTTAGGAGGAATGGATTTCCCTCATTTCCCGCCCCGTGGATCTGCGCCTGATGGAACATGATGCAGGTGATGGATTGTGCTTGCAGTACAGCACAGACTTTATCGCGAAGTACAGACAATAATGAAGAATGCTCGATGGCATAGTTAATAACGATCAACACAGTTGGGAGTGGCTATACGGCTCCATTGTTCTATCAAAATAACACAAGAGTTGAGACATTTAATCATTGAATTGACCGTCTCCTTTGACCGTTGTTGAAAATTAATATTTAGGCATTAAATTATTAATTTCTTTTTTGAAATCATTCTGTTTTATGAGCTATTCATTGTTTCTAAACAAAATATATTAAATCTTCCTGGGTTACTTCATAGGCGATATTTATAAACATTGGGAATGCGAGTTGCTACGAGAGGTGACGGAGAGCAACGGGAGGCGATCGGTGCATGTAACGAGGGGCGCGAGGAACCAACCCTGAAACGACGGAGCAGAGGGGACTGACGACGAATCAGCGACGGGACCGCTGCACGCCACCGCTCGCAGTCGCCCAGCGCCCGACGGCTCGAAACGGACACGGCGGCGTCACGGCGAGCGGCGGGCCGGGCTGGCCCTCGCAGGGCGAGCGGTGACCGCGGGAGGGAGAGGTGGCGCTGGGGGCCAAGGCGGAGGAGGAGGCGGCGGGGGCGAAGCGCGTTGCGGATTCCGCAGCCGTCGCCGGAAGGCGCCGGCGTCGAGGTGGCCGCGCGGCTGCGAGGGGGCGTGGCGGAGGGAGCGGGCGAGGCAAGGGCTGCTGCTCGGACGCTGCCGCAACGGCCGGCGCTCACTGGGTCGAAATGGCGTTGCGAGCGCTGGGGGCGTCACAATTTACCTGAAGGCGGTCGCAATGCGACCGAAAACTCTCGAGTCCTCGTCTTAATGTTTAAGATTTAGATATAGATTTATTTAGTCAAAAAGACAGTAAAAACTATAAGTGACGTATGGGGGAGATCTGCACACGTTTTCGTGAGTTCCACAATCCCTTCCCATCATTTTAACTATAAATAGTTGAGAGAGTTGCGTAAAAGTTAAAGATAAATAATGAAATAAAAATTATATTAAAAAAGCGCGAGATTGGTGACATTTGAAAAACTAGAAACTTTCCTTCCCAAGTTACGGAAAACGTTTTTGCAAAGGCAAATGGTTTGCAATGGTGCAAATTATGCAGTCATCAAATACACCACATTAGATTCTGTATAACGTGACAAACATACGAATGCGTGAAAATCAGTGACATTTTAAAAATTCTAAGAAAAACGTGTTTATTTTAGACTATATTTGAGTGGCAATGTATTTTCGTGGTTTTAATGAACATATGCAATTCCATGGTTTTAATGATGAAACAAAGCATCTCGACTTAACAGTGATATTGACCCAAATAAACAGATTTAATAAAAAATAATAATGATAATAATAACTTCAATAATACAATAATTAATTATACAATAGTACTCCTAGTTTTGGTACAATGAAGAATGTTGAAAGTAAATAGTACATTACAAATAATACAAAATATTATACTATAGATACTTACATATTTCGTCTGCTAATATTCGTGGTAGTGTACTTGTACAATATTGGAAAAGACAAATTGTATTGTATGTATTTATATTTCTAAATATTACTTTTAAACAATATCGCTCCAAAAAACTAGTTATTTAAATTATTTTTAAATTTAGTACATTAAGATTATTGAAACAGTGCTGCTAAGCTATTCCAATCTCTTATCGTTCTATTCACAAATGAAAACTTTCCTACATCTGTTCTTTGCTTTTTCTCCTGAATTTTATATTTGTAGTAATTTTTGCCAGTGTACGATGACTTTCTAACCTTCTCCGAATTTTATCCCAAGCTTTGCCTTTTCCAAAATACGTTTTATGGATTTCCAGCAGTCTTAGCTTCCTTCGCCTCTTATCTAATGTTTCCTACCCAAGAGTAGATTTAATTTTCCCATTTTTAACGTTTTTGCCTATAATAAACTTAGCCGCTCATTTCTGAACGCGATCAGTGCTCTGCATTTCTCGAGTTCATTTGAGGTCCCAACACCTCGCGGCGTCTTAGCGGTGCGAGTAAAAGCCAAACTTTATTTAAAGCTGAATTCATCTGTTCTTTCCAAGTTTACTTACTATTTAACGTGATTCCGAAGGTATCAACAACTACCTGTACATAGAGTTGCCTGATCCTGAGAAAATAGTTACATTTTGTTGTAGATAGTTTATGAATAAATGCTATAGAGTTACTTTCAGAAGCATTAATTAATTTTCATACGATTATCGCGCGCCCATTTTAAAGAGTGGTGATATCATCTTGGAGAATTTGTTCATCTTTCTCTTCAGTTATTGTTCTGAAGAGAATGCAATCATGTGCTAAGAGTTTAACTCAGGATTTTATACATGTAACTCCGGAGTACGTGTGTCCAACCTTTATATACTCTGTGCGGCCTTTAATGAATTCTTTATTCCAATTTACTACTCGCTTATCTATTCCTGATGATGCTACTTTGTTTAAGTGTATATCGTGTGGAACAAGGTGAAAGGCTTTTGCGAAGTCTATAAAGATTGCGCCTATTCTGTCACCCCGGCCCATTGAATCAGAGATTTTTTGAACTAATACCAATAATTGGCTCTCGCAAGAATGCCCCTCCTGAAAGCCATGTTGTCCGTCATCCAAGTATATCCATCCTGAGAGCGTAGGCTCCCGCGACCGGAGGCAGTATTTAATTGGCTGCCCGGGCGACGCCGCGTCCATGGCAAAGGGGCCGACGTTTCAGTCGCCATTCTGCGACCTTCCTCAGGGCGTAATGTGTTTGGCATTGGAATGTGTTAGATATATGTTAAAAATAAATTTCATTTCCTATCATAGTGTCAGGACGGAAGAGAGGAAGTGATTACACTTTTAAGAATAACGTTTTTCAACGAGATTGAGAAGAAAATGAAATACGACACGTATTCAGTCTGACACGACAGAGAAAGAACGAGAAATAAAACGTTGCTACTAACCTATCGGAAGCCAACGAGAGAGCGAGAGAGCGAGAGAGAGAGAGAGAGAGAGAGAGAGAGAGAGAGAGCGAGAGAGAGAGAGAGAGAAAGAAAAGTAAAGGAACAGGGATATACGACTCGTACTTGTGCTTTTATTTCTTGGCGCATTAGAGCCTGTCTTCATGATGGAATATCTTACGGCATTTCGCATCTTCCTTGGTCGTACCGCTAAATGTCGCACGATCGCGACCGTATCGACCAGTGCTGGCGATCTTATCTTCTGTCATTTATACCGTTCTGATTTTTACCCATTCAATTTATTGATTAATGACTCCGTCAATTGCTATAATCATTTGTCTCGTTAGTGGAGCGAATATTTTTTTGCCTAGAGGTAGAACTGTTGCACCCCGCTAAATGGTGAGAACCGACGTCGATCTTCACTCTGAATTGCGGGACAGATCACCGTTCAGGTATCTAGTTTAGTGCATGTAAAAGCAAGTATGGGATGAGGATAGAGCAAGAAAGGGGAAGGAAAGATCACGCGCAAAAACAGCATTCGTCTGTTACTGATCGGAGTAAAAACGGAAAACCTCCGATCAGAATTCTCCTCCAGTCAGCGGCCGAATTGGATCATTGAAGTTAGTATGTCAAATCCGCTACCGCTGGTCTCGGACCCTAGGACCTCGCAGTGGGAGGCGGCAATATTGTGTGCTCTGACCAAATTCTGCCGGTGTGTGTGTGAGAGAGAGGATATAAAGAGAGGGATGCAGAAAGAGGCATGCAGAGAGAGAGAGAGAGAGAGAGAGAGAGAGAGAGAGAGAGAGAGAGAGAGAGAGAAATGTGTGACAAAAAATAATTCAGAAAATTGTTTGCCCGTCAAGTTGTTACTAACCGACCTCTCCTCGCAACCGGAAAGGCCTTAAGAAATGAACAAAACATATGTAGCCAACACTTGTCTTTATTTTTTTCGTTATATTAAAGGTATTAATCTGTCCAACCAGTACTTACTTTATAAAAACCATTTGTATTCTGTTAAAGAACTTCTTGTATATTCCGTTTATTCTGAGGCGCTTTTGGCCCATAGCGGGCGAGCGTCCGGGGGGGAGGAGGGGTGGAGGCGTTGGGACCGATTGGGGTCGGGCCGCGCGCCCCCCGCTCGCCCCCCGCTCGCCGCCATCCAGTCCTTCATTTCCAGCTCTGGGGCTTTGAACGGTCCGAGGTCCTCTCGCCTGTCGTGTTAAATGTTTAAATTTCTGGAACGGCCACCTAATGAGATTAGTCCGCTCTCCTTTTACGTTTGATCGTAGGGCGGGCGCCGGTCGTTTCGCTGACGGTCGCTTGTCTGTTGGGTTGGGGACGACCGCTCGCCAATGAATCAGAAACGCAGGACAATCTACACAATTATTATTTTGTTAATAATAAAATGGGCTGTTAAAGTGTAATTTGTAAAATGTTCAAACTTCATGTTAATTCAAGGTTGGAAGAATTTTATTTGGAACAGAGAAGACAAACGTAAGAAAGTGTCTCGTACCGGTTGAAATTGAAGACATGAATTCAGGAAGAGCATTAGACTTAATCACTGTTATGGCATATATGCTGATGGTGATGCTGATGATAGAACTTGTTCATCAATCTTTCGACTATCGTCTGGATAATTGTTACTTCGCTGCTTTGTCGCTGTATGCCAGGAGAGCACTTGATGTAAGCAACGCAGCCCTTGCATCCATGCATCATTGCGGTTTTTCGACGCTACATTGGAGAAGATGCCGGAGAGGATGAGTTCATTTCTTTTTCGGATGAAGAAATGTGGGATAGGCGTGTAAATAAATGTGACTGAAAGAAGAAAAAACGGAAACCTGAATTTTGGAGAAGAAATGTTGCCGAGAAATTACGAAATTCTGGTAAGATGTATGTTTCCTGCACAGGGAAAAACATACCCGAAGCCATTCATACAAACAATACGACAGAAATTTAGGGGAATACCGTGTGCTATTTTAGAGAGTTGAAAATATAGAATTTCCACGCGAATATGTGAATATTATGGAAGATTGTAGTGTGTCATCCCTACCGTTCAATATTATTAATGCTGCTTCCCTTATCACAGATTTGTCAAATGCTTTTGTTCCAATGTTTTTTAAAGTAGTATGTGCTAAGGGTTATATCTTTTGAGTTCAGAAATATTGTCGCATGCATTACACAGAAAGAAGTGTAGTTTTTGGTTCGAATACTTATTATGATGTGTTAACATGTTAATTAATCTGAGTAATGTTGCATAGCACTTCTGCTTAGTCCGTGGGCAATTCAGCGAACTGCGCCGGTCGGGATTTGTGGAGGAATGCTAGGAGGAGCTCACGTGACGCAGCTGAGTCCGGTATCACATTCGAGGCGCACGCCGGTGGTTTTCCATTTTCAATAGAGGGCATCTCTTTTACGTATAACAGAAAAAGAATAGGACCTAGGATCGATTCTTGCGGGACCTCATATTCAATTGGTAAAGAAATGGGAAGATATGTAAATAATATTTTTTCGTGCCAGTACGGTATTTCTACTCCTTGATATCGATGTTAAAGATACGAAGTTATACAATCTAGGGCGATACCACGAATTCCATAAGAAGGTAATTTTGATGGCAAGATGTTATGGTCAATGACATCAAAAGTTTTCGAAAGATCTAGAAATATTTCAATGGGTGCTTCATTTTGGTCCATTTATGAAGCAACATCTTTAAGAAATTAAAAAATGACAGTTTGCTTAGATTTTGATTTTCTAAAACCGTGATGTGAGTTTGAAAACGCTTCGTTTTTCCTGAGAAAAGTTTCCATTCGCATTTAGAAAAGTCTCTCTAATATTTATGAGAAAAGAAAGTAAATTTACGTAGTCAAGTAACGTAAATTAGCAATAGTACAGGTATTATTTTCATTAACAATTTTTTGAACAATTTGAAGGTTCATATTTGTTAGAGAATCTTTACTTTCCCGTATTCATACGTTTATACAGAGTAATATACGTAGTATAGGGAAAGTTTCAACGGAAATACACATTTTAGGTACCCTGATACCAAAAAAGTGTTTTTTTCAAAACATCCGTCAGTCTGTGTGTCCGTCCTTTCGTCCGTCCATCCGTCCGTCCGTCCGTCCGTCCGTCCGTCCGTCTGTCTGTGAACATCAATAGCACCTAACCATACATATCATTCTTTTGCACATTGAAGAAACCCTGGTCCATATGACTCGAGTCGAAGCTTTGAGATTTTGAAAAACTTTCTGGGGCATTTTTAAAGTTTTCTCAAAAACAATTCCAAAATTGTTCTTTAAATATCTTAGAGAATAGAGTAAAATACACTTATAAAGGTGGCATAGTTCCCATTTTCACGGTTTACTCTAAATTTTCAAAAATTGCAAAAGTTTGACTATTTTTGGGCTTCGTCTACAATTACAAAATTGAAGATACAGATTGTTTCTTTACATGAAATTTGCAGTCCATAATTTGTTGTTTCATAAAGGTCTCGGTTAGGTGTTCTTAGTAGTTTTCGCGCAATATTAGGTGGAAAATGCGGAATATTAAAAATAAAAAAATAAAAGATTTTCTCAAAAACGGCTCCAAATTGTTCTTCGACGTTTTCGAAAGGATAGTGCTAATTGTACTCTTTAATATAAAGTAATGTTCATTTTGAGGATTTTTTTTCAATAATTAGACAAATTTAGTTTTTTAATGGTCTCTCACGCCAATAATACGCACATCTCCGGCGAATTTTAAACATTTTTGCATTTGTGACTGAAAGTGCTTAAAATGACTTCATATGAAGTTTTTCCAAAACTCAATAGTTATATGTGAAAATAAGTTCAAATTTCGCATTCACAGTAACGCTCAAACAGCATTTCCTTAGAAATCGCTCCCAATTTTTCAATTAATATTCCCATTTAGGACGAGGTTTACTCTCCTTTGACATTCTTAAAACATTAATTCGGTTCTACTACTAGACAACCGAAAAATTGATAAAATTAAAAAAAAAAAAAAAAAAAGAGGAAGGAAGTCTGTGCCATTCTATAGTACCACTAGTTTATGAATATAATGTCATTAATTCCCCCTCCCTTTTGTGGATAAACATACTTCATATTATCTTCTATGTTGTCCTTCAAATTCTTGTGTTAATAAAAAATATTTAGTATACTTCCTTCGTAATAGGAGCACTATTGATTGCAGTCTTGATATGCTTGCAGGTTTCCTCCTGGCTTCCCACTTTGAAGGCCACAAAGTTAAATTCCTAGGGAAATATTTTTTAAGCGAATAGAGAGACGTGCGTTTATAAATAAGGTTTAATTCCAATTTTCATTAAAACCACTGAAATTTCGACAATGGCGAAAATGACTTAGAGAATTATCATTTCGAATCTCCAGCGCTTCTTTTGCTGAAGAGATTTTCCACGACATGGCTCAACAATTAGTGCGATACCTGTTGCAATATTATCATAATATGTAACGTTGTTTCATGGGATAGTGGTAACTGTTATTTCACGTTTTGTGTTAAGACATAACGACCAGTTTTTACCTTTTAAATCAGAGCAGAAAAATAAAATTTTGTATTTTTTCAACACACGTCTAAAAGGGATTCTGGAAGATGAATATGAAACAAGCTCGTATGCGCGCAGCATCAATACTCGAGAGATAAACAGGAGCAAAATGGGTTGGCGCGGTCGTTGCTGTGTGTTCGTCCCAACGCCTGCTGCAAGTGGAGTCTTCCCCGAGCAGATCGACTCGCTCTTCACCTCTTCCGAGAAGGTTCGGCCGCAACGTCGCCAAAGGCGATCACAGCTCTTCTCCCATGTTTTTTCGGCCGTGGGCGTGGTACTGAAGGGCGGGGATAGAAGGGCGAGCCAAGTTCGTGTCTCGAAAAAACACAAAGTTAGAGGGATTTCTGGGATTTCTCGTGAATTTACGTCACGTCTGAGGACCTCGATGGCGAAGAGACTTTCTGGTTGCCGGCCTGAGGGTTGCATCCAGAGTGATTTTGAGTGGACGGTAAGAAACTAACTTGCAGAACCTGATTTAAGATCACGGTGACCTGTTTTGAGTCACGAAGAGACCTACTTTCATGTAGAATGCTTAAAAGTTGAATGAAATTGCACCATTTCAAATTACTCTATTGCATAGTTGTAAATTAATTGTACTAAATTCACAGAGATTTATTCGTGGTATTGAAATAGAGTATTTTTATTGATTTATCACTCATTGAAAAGCTATATCTCCCCGAATGTTCTTCTGGGTCAGTGTAAGAATGCCAACACTTAAATTGTATGTACTAATACATAAAAATATTAATATATTTGAAAATCTAGTAATCATATAGATTTTTTCTTTCTTCTATTTAACAGAGCAGATTTAAAAATGAGCGTAATGAATATTCTTCATAACTGCATCTATGATTTCTCTTGAGAGAGTAGTTTTTGACTAGTTTCTCATTATTTCTATAGAGTCATCTCTTCTTTGGCTTTTACTCGTAATTACTCAAGAAAATTCCCGGTTCCGATACCAAACTACGCAAGAATTCAGCATGTATGATTCTAGAAAATGTTGCATGTATTTGATTTGAATTGTCACAACTGAAATAATTGTCACTGCTGAAATAAAAAACACACAATGCACATGTGGAAGGAAAAGTGCAATAGGCACAAAAAATAAATTCAACCACACAAAAAAGGATAATCCTAAATGGTAACATATTGATCATTTACAAACATAAGATATACAATCTCTTATTTACATATGAATTTTCAGTTATTAAATCGCTTGGAATGCCATTTGATGAATCACTACCCTGAAATACTAGCTTTCTTTTGTACTGAATTACTTAAAGATTTAGGTTAGCCTTTTAACTACAACAAAAGAATTTACTATATATGTAGTTAAACAAATTTAAACATCAAAATGTCGAAGAACAAACTCTGAAAAAATTGCGTTAACTGTTCAATATAATTATTGAAGCCTCACTTTTAGAAATACACATTTATTTTATAGGTTTTCACAACACCTAGCCTTAGCTAACAGTGCTCGAGTTCCCTTGGAAATATTCTCAGGTAAAATGACCTTGAGCGCATGTCGCCATACTAATTTCAAAACAACGGCTCTAAGTTATTTCTTCTCCATTCATGATTTGTGTCCGCGCTTACAGCTTGCAAAGTAAGACAACTGTAGGCAACTTGTGAGGCGAGCGCTGACGTCCCCCCATGCCCGTTCTTCCTTTGCAGCGCGACGGGGCGCTGGCTTCTCACTGCTTCTCGCATTCCGGGGAGGTCGTAACGAATCCAATGCATCTGCTTACGGACGATGGAAGCACACACACACACTCCCCTAATGAATATATCTTTCTTCTGCAGTGAAGAAATCAAATATAATGTTTACACATTCTGTCACCCAGACGCAGAATGTATTGGGAAGTGAAAGAGCGAAACGAAAATTTCATATGAAATAAATATAAGCAAAGAAAAAAGTTGTAAAGAAACATGATTTGCATCACTTTCTGTGAAAGTACATGACAAAGTTTTGCACGTCGTGTAAGCGCTATCTAATTCAATTGTACGCGTACTTAGCCGAGTCGAATTTCAAATTTGATTTTTCTTTGGTAAAAATGTACATTAACATAAAAATCAGTAAATTTATGAAATTCCTTTTACTTTTTTCGAGCTTATATATCATTCTGTATCAACCAAGTTGTACACTTTCCACTTCTCGCCACGTACGCCGATCTTTACCTCTTGACGTCAAGTGGCGAAATGGTCGAATCTTTCTTTAGTTCAACTAAAATACGTTTGAAAAGGCTCGAAATTTTACGATTACCAGTATGAATGATTTTTGGCTTGATATTAAGTACCTACTTCTCTTCTCGCCTCAATATACATCCTAGAACATTTTGCGATTGCTAGTGGACAAATCTGAACGTATTTGCACCGTATGTAAGAAACAAGATTGTTTTTTCTTTTTTTTCTCATTAGTTATTGACTATTGTTAAATCCTACCTCTTGCTACGGGGTATATCGTAACTAAGTTGTTAGCAATCATTTGTTTAAATGACAACTTATCACCGTTATTCAATCCTGAATATTGGATCAAAAGCTAATTTTCAAGTTAATTTTCACAGAACTAATTTTTCGAATTATATAATATAGTTATTGTCTATGAAATATATAATAAAATGTATTCATAGGGAAACATTTTATTTGTAGCAATTCCAGCATTTCGTTGATAATACTTAACAAGACAGGAAATACAAATCCAAGCTGCATTAAGAAAAACGGGAAAGTACATCGAGGAAAAGGGAACTCTGTAAAACGAAGATATTCAAAAATACAAATTGATGGGAAATGGGCAAACTGTAGAACACAGGTGGAAAACGAACACAATCTATAAATAAGTTTTTTCTGGCGAAATTTCGGCTTTTTCTGGCGAACGATTACATCATTTTATTTTCTTGCGAAGAATTCGTAAAGCAAGAAAGTAAAGAAACAACAAACATAAAAGATAAACAATAAATGGAGTAGAACCTCGCTAATCCGAAGCCCACAAATACGTGTAGTGAATATTTTTATGTCAGGAGGTGGCAGTGTATTCTTCCAGCTGGATCGTGAGATCCGGTGCCGACTTACACGTCGGCTTGCGGGTTTGCACTATCCAGGTATCTTCCAATAACGTTCTACCACCCCATCGGGGACACGCTCTAAACTCCCGAGTGGTTTCTCTTCATGTGTGTTAGTGTAGTGCATGAAAGTGTGTGTGTGTGTGTGTGTGTGTGTGTGTGTGTGTGTGCGCGCGCGGAAGGGATGCGAATAGGATAAGGAAGATAATGGAAAGATCACTCGCTGTCCGTGGGCCGTGTGTCGAGGAACTGCTCCGGAATTCGCCTGATGTTGATCGGAGAAACCACGGAAAACTACCGATCAGAGTAATCGTCCGTTCGTCCACTAGAATTCTCCCCCAGACAGCATTTGAGTTCGACGTAGCTAGAAGGAATAGAATGTAAAGTAGTCTCAAGTTGCAAAACACGTATAAGAATAAAAGAACTTTAAAATTAATTCGTATTTTTGCACACAAGGCAGTTCAGTTAAAACACAATTTTAGTTTAATAAATATATAATTTATATGTGTTAAGTTTAAATTCTGAATGTAAATGTGGAGGTAAGTGTGTGCAAAACTCGCAAATATTGAATAACTTTTCAAAAAATGCGCATTTTGCATATATTTCTGTTAAAACAGGTCGTATAAGTTTTTACAGCATATATTTCAGCAACAGCTTAGTACATCTTTTTATAAAGTGTAAAAGTCAAATTTGAATTGTAGGTTGACCCGTTGAAATTGTTCTACATGTTACTATTGCGTAAGTATACTGTATTGAAAGAAATTACGGTTTTACCAACACATCTTACCGGTTCAGATGGACTTAAGAGATCTTATGGGATTAAATTCAAATAAAATAAATTGTGTAATTCATACTCAAGAAGAATTTTTACTTCTACTCGTAATAGTGGCAATATTATAAATAAAGATAAAAATACATGATACAATTACAATACTCAATTCCGCAAATTTTAACATTACTGCTCTTTTGTGCAATATACTAACATTTAAATATAACTGTTTACACAAAAAAATAAATACGTAGTCACAAAAAGTATTTCTACGTAAATCCAAATAGATCGCTTCAATGAAAAATTTCAAAATTGCTTTTTTTGTGTTTTCCTATAATACTTTTTCTAATTATGGCCTCGACCAAGTCCCTTATCGTGTTAGTACTGTGCGTTGGGAACATTATTTTTATGTCCTGCTCATATTTTGAATGATCTTCTCACTCCAGGGATGTATGACGTTGAACAAATCATACTGCGCACGGTGTCTCATAATCACTGGGTTTGAGCAGAAAAACCGATTTATTGGAACATCCATTGACGAGCAATTCCATTTTATGAGTGCACGTAGCGAGTTGGCAACGTATTGTCCAGTCATCTCTCAGTAAAATCCCACTATGGAAAGAATGAAGTATAGGTTTATTTCTGACAACATTTGTTTATGGTAATTTTTGCTCTGTTATATTTTAACAACCAAGTTGGGGCATCGCGTAATATACTTGATTGCATAAAATGAAAAATACTCGTATATTTTGGAATTTACAATCGGTTGTTCGGAATTTTGCATGTTCGAAAAATGTTTAATAAGATAAATCTCCGTTTAAGATAATTCTATATTTGCTCGTCTATAATATGCCAGTCACTGTTTTGTCGCACTGTTAACCACAAGAGTATTATTAAGTAAAATATAAATGAAATAATATAGAAATATGGTAAAGGTGAATTTAAAATACTATACATTGCAGAAACGAAAGATGGAATTTAGAAAATATTTATGTGACTTGATTATTATATGCAAAAGGCATTGAATTAATATATCCGAAATCGCACTTAAATTGTTACTAGTGATTAAATAGAGAAGAGATTTTAGTTAGACACAAGTCTGAAATGTCATTTAATTCACTTATGAGGAAAAAAAAAAGATAGAAAAAACACGAAGTATTTTTAATTGTACGTGAGAATAGTTCACGTAGTGTGAATTTGTTATGAGCTTCACCTTTCCCCGATAATTACCGTCATTACCAAGTAAATAGGTTTGAAGCTCCGACACGAAGTACGTGGGTAACATGGAAGCAGGTAATAGGGACTCTGTTCTATTAGGATGCACCGATAATGCGAGTACCTAAATATTCGCGTTGCTTACCCCATCTCCGAGTGCGGCTAACGGGGGATGAAAACAAGCCCAAGGGAATTTTCAGTTTACAGACTGGGTCGATACCATTACGTCCTGCACGATTATTGCGTATTGATTAGGGCTCGTGCGTAGTTGTATTATCATAGGGTTTATTGAATGGCGAATGAGATTGACGAGACATGCAAAGCTAGGCACATCTCTTGGGAGCGATCAAACGTGAATCCAGCATGTTGGACTTCGACCTGATACGTTAACAATGCCCTGTGTTCCACACTCTGTTTCTCGCATTTTGCAGCGGTTGAGCATTTACACATAACATGGAGATAATGACATTTGCTTTATAACACTAGAAAATTAATTCCTTTCAAGACTCAAACGCGCGTTGTCTATTTAACGTAACTAGTAAATACCTAGGCTACCTCCAGCATCATCCGACTAGAAGTTAAAATGATTGTCTCTCTTTAAATATGTTATGTTCACGACCTTATGCTAACATTTCATTCCATCACCGGTTATTGATAGTTTTCACCACTTGCACCACGGATAATACACTTGGTCTGTAGGGAATTTTGTTCCAGGTGTGATTACCAATAAGGTGTTGTTGTTGATAGATATAGAAGCATTATAATAGGATTTTTCATGAATATTTACTTCTTTCTAAATTGAAAAGTATATGAAGTTATGCTCCTTCTTAGAGGTTGTTTAAATTTAAAAGGTCCTTCATAAATAGGAGTAAAAGTTCAGAATATCAGAATACTGGACCAAAATCGCCAAATTCTTACGGTCTTTGAGGGTGGTTATTGCAGTCATGTCTTCTTTCGTTCTAAACATATTTTAATATTTCTATCTATGTTTAGTTTGTAGGACAATAAATTATAATTTATATGATAACTTAAATAAAAATTACTAGTGTTGCAAGAAGATCAATAATGATTTGGTATACGAAAACATTGCAGCCTCTTTAAAATGATTTCCTTAAGGGATATTTCGCATTATCTAGATAGTTTTTAATTATTTCGGAACAAAAATTGAGGAGAATGTGAAGGTATGTCCAACCGTTTTGCCCGATAAGCTCAGACAAGTTAGCCATTCAATTAACAATTAATTTGTGCCGTCAAGTCGGGTGGAGGATGCGAGGAGAAGGTGCGAGATGATGAACCTGAAAATGTTAGGCTTACGGTTGATCACACGGTTCGACCGTTGTATAATTTATCTTCACACAGGCATTATGTGTAATAGGATTGCGTTATCTTCTATACTAAGTGCAATGCAGCTGATAGGTAGCTCGGTATATGACATTGGAGTTACCTCTCCTTTTCTTTTAATGATATTTAGTCAATAAAATCTCCTCCCCACGGGCACAAGTTCTATGTGTCAGGTCCACGAGCGTGATGAAAATAATAATAATAATAATAATTATAAAATTAATAATAATAATAATAAAATTAATATTAATAATAATAATAATAATAATAAAATTAATATTAATAATAATAATAAAATTAATATTAATAATAAAATGAATAATAATTATTATTAATATTATTATTATTAACGTACCCATGCGAGAAATTTTGCATGTTAATTACCACCCTTTCCCAATCCATTTCCCAATAATTTCCATTAAAAAGGAAAGTTGTTAATGAAATGTGTTTATTTGTTTAAAACTGTATAAATCTAACTGCGTACATTATTCGTAATGCACAAGCAGTTTCTACAAACTCAGCAATCTCCACGTTTGAAAACCGAATTAAACAATCACGACATAATTTTTTTCAAACTGGTGAAGAGAAATGCAAACATCCCCAACGAAATAATCGTTGGAACTAATGACAAACCGTGGAACTCGAAGAAAACTGGCCAAATGAGTTTCAATTTCTGAGGTAATATTACTATTAATAAATTAGAATTTCCAGATAAAGACTAATTTTACTCAGTAGAAATGTCATTTATTGAAATGAAAGATGGAAAATGTTTGCATTATTTTTAGAATACATATGAATCTACAGAAAGTTGATGCAAATAAAAAGATATTGTAATCGAATAATTTGATCAATACCACTAAGAACGATGACAGGTGAAATACGGATTTCTCCAGCTAATAAAAACTGGGAATTGAAGTTAAATATAGACGCTGAGGAATCTGAGCCAAAATTACAAATTATTTTTCAATACAAAATCAGTAACGTTGGTATATAGTACATTGATATTATGGATACAAAATATTGTTGGCATTGTAGCTTGAATCAATAACGTGTCACTTAAACCATTGTGGAGTAAATCATTCACATCTATATGACAGATGTAAGGAGTAAAGGAGTAAAATCAAACCCTAGTGAACAATAATTAAAGTTTATAAAATATGCTAAACAGTTCCTCGAAAATGGATCTGACAAATAATTCACAGATTAAATAGTGATTTTTCATAACAATTACCAGACTTCGCCATTGTTATAATAAGAAGGATAATAATAATAATAATAATAATAATAATAATAATAATAATAATAATAATAATAATAATAATAATAATAATAATAATAATAATAATAATATAATTCAGTCCCTCTCACCTGACTATTGAACGTTCTAGAAATTTACAAAATATCTCCGGGAATTATTAAAATCTTGAAGGCAATCATGATGACGTGGAGAACAAACCTTCATATTGAAAATAGAAAAATTGCATCCATTAACATTAGAAGAGCAATATTCCAAGGAGATTCCCTCTCGTCAATGTGGTTTTGTTTAGCCATCAATCCATTATCTGCACTATTGCAAGAAAGTAAGTTGGGGTACAAGAAAAAATATGACAAAAAGATCACTCATCTTGTTATGAATGATCGGAAACTGTATGCTGGAACCATGAGACAACTTCAACCCTTGATCAACACTGCAGCTATCTTTAGTAAAGATATTAACACGTCATTTGGTATAGACAAATGCGGTTTTCTCAATGTGCAGGAACAGGAAACTGTACAACACACAACAGTTCCAATGTATTGAAGAATTGAAACCGTGTGCTATGTGTAAATATCTTGGAATATGGCAGAACTCCACGATTGAGCACACACAGCTAAAGAAGATCTTCACGGAAAGGTACCAGAGTAGAGTAACGAAAGTTCTTAACACAAAATTATCAGGTAAGGACATTGTAACAGCCATCAACAAATGGGCCGTACCAACATTAACCTACTCTTTTGGTTGAATTAAGTAGTCGGACTCTGATTTAAATTTGTTAGACCGAATAACAAGACTGCTCACTAAGTTCCGATGTCTGCATCCCAACACTTCCACAGACAGATTCTATTTACCCAGAAAAGTTGGAGGAAGAGGCCTACTGAATATACAATGTTATGTAGGAAACAAGAAAAGAATATGAAAAGTAAACTGATGATCTCCTCTGACCTAATTATGCAGCAGGTTAATGAAATTGACGCCAAGGAATCTTTCTTGTAAGACCACGAGAAGCATCTTAAATACACAAGATCGACTACAATTTGGGGAGGGGAAAATCCTACACGGAAAATTCCCCACTCAACTCGAAGAACAACATATCGATAAAGCTGCGTATCTACATTGGCTAACAAGTGGATATTTATACCCAGAGACTGAGGGGTTTTAAGAAATCTCGAATATTACAAGGTATGTTTCAATGACAAGATTGCACAATTAACTCGAATTCTGAAAAAAAGTGGAGATTAGCTTCCTTATTTAAAGAGTCGGTTTAATTGTTACCATATTAATCATACAGTCTTCTTATTTTCGATTGTTATTGTTATTGTTATTTAAGAATATTGCCGAGGAATATTTTCGGAATTATAGTACTACACGTCACAAATCTCTACTCTCTAAAAAATAACACGTATTATAAATGTGAATTCTTACGTAAGCAACACTTTCCAAGAAAAATAATGTGATTTATAAACACAGTAATATGTTTAATATTACCATAGAATTGTACATTTCAAGTTGCATTAAAGCAACAAACTGAATATTTCCATTTTCTTCGCATCCTCCCTCAAATCCATTTTCATGACGACAGTATTGTTAATAAATCTAATTTAGGCAAATTAAAACATGATTAAAGCCTCCTGAATTTAAGTTGATCCTCGGCTTCAATGATCCTCATGTATTCGGCAATTCTACCATCTCTTCTCACACATTAGGACGAGTCAATCCATATTTTGAACTCATTAGCTGCGTAATTAATTTCAGTGAACTTGAAACCACTATGAGAATGTACTGAAAATAAATAACGCATCGAAATATATATTTGTGTAATTTTTGAACGACATGTGTAGGGTTCCTAAACGTACGCTAAACGTTCGAAAGGGAGGCAATGCATATGATACCAATTCACCAATTCACATTACAATCAATTTAATGCATCATATGCTCTGACACGCTGCTCAACGGCTCGCTGTGGCTGTGAAATTACATTAGGACATCTATAATACGCTTTACAGTACCACACGACACAATTTACTGGACGAATTCAGGGAGATGATATACCCTACATGGGCATACCCAGTGAGTAGATTGCAATTTGTTCTTGAAATTACGAATGCATTGACAATAAGATATACTAATTTTATTGACAATTTTCTTTTACAAATTCTACTATTTTACTTTCTCTGTACTTTTCCTCTACTTATCATTTCTCCCGCCTTTATGTTAGTTAATTGTCTATTGATTGCCTCGCGTTCTTCTTGAATTTTCACTAATCATGTATTCCCTTCGTCATTAACCTAAACGCTATCGCATTTTTGTAGGAAGAATAAGATTCATTTAATAACTCATATTGACCCCTTTTGGCCAAGAACGAAAACTTTAAATTAAGATTCAGTTCGCAAAATAAATCAAAAAACAAAACATAATATTTTGATTATTCTAGATTAATTATTAATTTATTATTCAAATACTCATAGGAGGTTCCAGTGGGTCAATCCACTGATGCTTCTCAAGCTGTTTTCGGCTATTTTTTTACTTTTTTTTTTACAGATACGAGTGCTGAAGATATACCAATCTAACATCCTGATTTTCGTGCAACCGCGTCACCGACATTACTTTCACCTTTTATTAAAGCTGCACGTCACAGCGACTCCTTCGTTCCATATGACATATCACTTTACAATGCCTCGTGTAGGTGTAGCAGTTTCGCCACCCACTCGCAAACACGCAGGGCATAAGAAGATTACAGGGAGAAGAAAAAGGGTAATTGCGACTACAATCTGGGCGAGCCGTTGCCACAAAACGTTCCGGGCTGCCCTCTTTTCTCCGCAGCATCCAAAATGAGCTCTGACAACGCCCTCACTGTGTGCGCGCGATTTGCCTCGCCCCTCCTCCGCCTGGCGCTGGAGAGCCTGGCGCTGGCTGCCCTCCCCGTGCGGTCGCGCTTTCTCCCAAAGAATCTCTTCTGACATCCGCGAGATTCACGCGTCCAAGGAGACGCCTTCATTCGTTTGTGAAGCGCATCAACAAACATCGTCATAATATGCCTTCGTGGCATGAAAGCGTATAGATAGACTAATACTGGGTCACGTGCTGGAAGCTATTAAAGTGAAGGAGAGTTTTTTGTCTCCGCGTCACTTTGGTGTGGAGCACCTCATTAATTTTTCATCCTGCTTGGTTTGTCCGCCCCAGTGTAAGGGCAAGGGCAGGCCCGGCCGCTGCGGCGAGAGAGCGCTCCGCGTGCAAAGGTGGTCACGTGTGCGGGGGTGTGGAAGATAAAAGCGGACTAGCACCTTGTTATTCACGACGCGTTCTTATCTGACGTACAAAATGAAAAATGAAATCGACAGTCTAAGGGAAAGATGGCAGTTTCAAAAGATAAGGACTATCTTTCTTCTCGATCTAGATCTCTTTTTACTTGATGCTGCTTGAGTTTTGTCACTGTGATCTCTCACGTTTGTTGAAACTAGATGGGATGTTCATTTTCATAATTATTTTGAGATAACGGGACCTCTGCGTATTGCAGAACGAAATCTGGGACATTATAAGGTAAAATTGCGAGTTAATATGTTCTCTTATATTTTCCTCATGGTTCTCAGAAATTTCCAATTCGAAATGTGAACAATTACTAACAACATGCACCTTTCAAGATTTTTGCTATTACCTTCTTTTGTGGGAATGAATCTTCAGTCACGTCTCATGCCAAAATAAATAAATAATAACCTGATGAGATTTCATCTTACTGATACAACCGTCAATTAAGACCCTATATTGTGTATGAGATTATTGTTTTCTAATCTATTTACACGTTATCTACATGATAATTGGAGTTGTAAAGGCGTGAGTCACATTCATTACGTGCGTTAGTTCCTCAAAATGTTTATGTTCAAAACCAGCAATTTCTGAATAATGTACTACCAGAACAGGTGTATCAACTGCATCAACTGCATCATGTCTCTGCAGTGCCTGTAAACGGGAGGCCTTAGGTTCGAATTCTGAGTGGCAAGATTTTCGACACTAGTTTGTCAGCTAGGTCGAATTCAGTCGCTATCGGGAGGAAAGTTTTAGAGGCCGGCTGCTCTGATACGTAGTATTCCGTGGTTTCTCCGATCAACACCAGGCGAATGCCGGAACAGTCCCCTAACAAACGGGCCACGGACGGCGCGCGATCCTTTCTTCCTCTTCCTTATACTTTTCTCACCCCTTACACATACTTACACTAATATGCACTACACTACCACACATTCCGGGGGACTTGTCGGCAGCGTAGAGCTTGTCCGGCTGAGGCGGTGCTCCGCTGGTGCTCCGCTGGTGGGAGACGGTTGGGGGAAGATCACTGCCACTTTACAAGAAAAACATGCGCCACCCTTACGAGACCAATGACTTCTGTAGTTGATGCACTGGAAATCACTGCCAACCACCCGACACTAGCTTGCCAGCTGTAGATCAAATTCAGCCATTGTCCGGGGGAGACGTCTGGGCTGGCAGCTGTGAGTGGTGGCTTTCTGACGTTTCTCCGATCACCACCTGTCGAACACAGGAGCAGAACTCTAACAAACACGCCTTCCTCTTCATTCTTTCCTCACTCCCACATGCACCACACTATCATCCTTGTCGGGAACTTGGAGCGCGTGGTGGTTGGGGCGGGCGCCCGGCTGGTGATACCTGACTGTCCCGCAAGCCGACGTAGGCCAGCGAGGGAGGTTCATCGCTGCACATACGGGCCTAATGACTTTAGCAGATTGCGCGCTCCAAATCAGGCAATGAAAATCATTTTTATGAGGAATTTTCGAAAATAGACTATCAGTGCAGTTTGCATGTAGAATTCTCTTGTAGGAAGTGGTTAGTATAAACCTCGCTCTTCAGATGTCGAAAGTTCTGCGCACCGACGGGACTTGAAGTTAGGAACTTCGCGAGCTGAAAGCTTCAGTTACGGACTCGCCACTTCACGTACTATCGCCACCGACGAATTTCTAACAAAATGAAGTTAATTTTCTTCTGAGATCATTTACATTAGCATTCCACTTCAGATTTGACTGAATTGAAATATTGAAAATTTTGATAAATAAATAAAGATGTTGTCTGGTATCAATGCTTTTTATTCAGCTTATGATCGTTTCGATCGCATAGCGATCATCCTCAGAGATGGCAGCTTCCGGGCCGAAAACAAAGTTCTGCTGAATAAATAGCATAAGCTGTAATAACAAATAAGCTAAATAAAAAGCATTGATGCCAGACAACATCTTTATTTATTTATCATAATAAAAAGGTATCTACATCACCAGCGATCTAATTAATTAAAAAAATTATTAGTTTAACGACAATTAATTACGCAGTTTTCAACGGCATACGCTTATCTAGAATGTAAAACTGAGGTGAAACAATTTTTCTTTCATTTACTATTACCTAGTGATTACGGAAAGCGTTTGAATAATCTAATTCACTGTTTCTTTTTATAAGGAGCATTCGTTTCATCAGAAAGTTTTCTCTAATGGAACGTATTTTCTAAATTTGGTACAGGGAAAGACCAGTCTGCAAAATCGAATATTGATAAACCGCATGCTCAATTGCCATTGATTTGTTATGATGAGTAAAAGTGTACCTTCATGACTGTAATTTATGCCTTACTATTACTCATATTTGAAGTAATATTTTTTTTCACTTAAGACCAATGTCATTAATACCCGATGAAAATATTAAAGTAAAATTTTGTAGCAAATTACATTAGATGCTCACAGAGACCCTTTTAGGAAGAAATACATTGTATCAACTGAAAATTTGTTCAATCAATCTAATTAAAATGTAATTATTTTAAACGGCTCGTGAACGCTGCGTGTATTATTATTTCTCCGGTAATCATCAGCACCTTTGACGCGTTCTATCGTATCACCTTTCCAACTTCGATTAGGGTTGCGTGGAGGACTTAACCCCTTAAACCCTCTCTCCTGTAGAAGACCAGAAGGAAGCCGTCGCTCCGTTCCATGCATATTCGGACGGGCAAGAGTGAGCGAAGTGTCCTAAAGGACCTCGGAGTTGGCGGTGAGCTCCAGGGATTATGCACGAGGGACAAGTTTCTAACGCAATTCCGTTTTCGCGCGTAAACCCTAGCGCCGCATGCCCGTCAGCAGTTCGAAGCGTAGAACCGCGGTGCCGCTGCCTGCGTCTTCGTCCACGCCAACCCCGTCGCCACCGCCACCGCCACGCTGTTGTGGTTGTCGCCGCTTCCACCCCCGCATATGAGGGGACCACCCGTGCCGCCGAGGCCTTCAAGCCCGCTCACACGCTGTGTTGACGGTTCCCGTTTTGCCGTCGTGCGCCTCCAACCCTGCCGGCACCGCTCCTGTTCCCGCCCGCTTTCCATCTTCGTCTCATTGCGTCCCCACCGCCATTCTTCCACCTCCGCCATCGCCGCCGCTGTAGCGCTGATGCAGCTGCGCTTTGTCTCGGTCGGCGGCGCCGGGGCCTGATGGAGCGGGGGGCGCGGGGAGGGGGAGAAGGGCGGTGGCGCCGGGGCTGTCGAGTCGTGCGGAAGGCTTGCGTCATGCTCTTTGGCGGGGAAGGTTGGGGAGAGTTCTAATTGTACGAAATGTTGTTGACGAAAGAGGTACACAGCGATTTGTATGGGAAGGCACAGATTCTCTGTGAAACACACACAAACTAGGAAACGGAATTTGAACACTTTTTCATCAATGTTTGCGTTCATTGCTTAAATTTGTGGTGATACGATTGTGGTTTTCCTATATTGTCGATATTTACGTTGTATTAATTCTGAAACGTTTTTAAATAATCAAAATAGCAAGCTTCAATTAGCGACATAGACAAATGATATATAATACATTCTAAAATGGTTTGTTTAAGTTTGAATATTCTGAATTGTATTAAAGTGTTAATATAACAACGCGGTTATTCAAAAAATAACGTACATTAGAACGGCTTTTCCATCTATATTTTGATACCCCTGCAAGTACTCTTCCTAATGTTCAGTAGAATCTCGGTTACCCTGGATAATGGGGGAGGAATTGCACGGATAAATGAAAAACACGATTAATCGAGGTTAACTTTATTATATCTATTATTATTTTATGCCCTTGCTGTTTTGCTTATTGGTCAGCGTGTCTCTTTCCACGACGACGCGACCTCGGGTTCGATTGCGATTCGGCAAGACTCTAGTGTGCGTTTTCCTTGAAATGTACAAGTGTTTGTTGGTATGTGACGATGCGAAAACTCACTTTTCAGGTTGAGAAGACCAAAGTACGGCGTAGGGATGTGTGCGTGCTTTTTTTATTGTAATTTTATTTTTGGTAGACATTACGTTGTTCAGTTTACATATTAACTGTGCAAATGTTTGATGGCCTTAAATTATCTTATACTAACTTACATTAATTTACACTAACTTAAAATTATACACACTACAATTATATAAAACTAATATTAAAAAATATAGTGGGAGAGGAAGTAGGAAGCACCTCAGATAAGTATTATTCCAGGTTTACGAACATTTTATAGAATACATGGAGGTTCACAGGGGCTAGTCCAACCCCTGTGAAGAGTCCTAAACCTATCCATATTCCTTCCCAATTCTAGGCGCTGGGTACTGACGCCGGGGCGCGTAAGAGAGAGGTGCGTACGCGGAGAGGCTATCTGGCGGTCCTCTTGACAACAGACTGAGATGAGATGTGATGGAGGATTACTCCAAAAGCGCGAGGCGCTGAACGCCCCCCCTCAGGGGCCTTTGAGACGCGATGTGTCTAAGTAACGCAACACAATTAAAAAAAAAAGTATTTATTTTGGATCACTTGCATTTTGTTTAGGTTGGGATTGGCAGCATTGGTCCATATGGGACAAACATTAAGTAGAGTCGGCCAGATTATTGTTTTGTAGAGCAATAGAGCGTTAGATTTGGAGCGTTGACTGTGTTGATTCAGGAAGGTCGTAGTTTAATTAGTTGAGTTTTGGCTTGCTCAGTTTTTACCTCTATGCGCTGCTTCCAGTTGAGTCGAGTATCGAAGTTTAAGTCCGAGTTTTTTATTGTTTTATTGGCTGGTATGTAATTGATGATGTCGTTTTTTATGAAAAATGGAAGAGGGTGTGTGAATTGTTTTAATGTGAATATTGTTGCTACAGATTTTGTTGGGTTCAACTTTATTTTCCAGACAATAGCCCAATTTGCAAGTAAATTTAAGTGATTCTGCAGCTGTGTTTGAAGATTTGTTAGTTCCCTGAGATGTATAGTGCAGTATTATCGGCAAATTGAGTGGTCTTTATTTGTGCTGATGTAGGAATAGCTGCAGTGTATATATTAAACCACGTGGAGGAAAGTGGTGAACCTTGGGGAAACCCAGCGGACATTTTCCGTGAATTGGAGCAGTAGCCTTCGACTGATACCGAAAAAGTTCTATTTGTTATATAGCTAAGGGTCACAACGCGTCATTTTTTTAATAATGAAAAATACCGAAACAAGATGTTGCCTACGCGTTTCATTGTACCAGTGTATTTTCGACATCTGCGATGTTTATTTCGTACATAAAAAATGATTCAAACGTATTGTTAGTGTAACGAAAAATTCTTAGTCATAATTTAAACTTAAGGGACGACAGAGTGATACGTGAATATCTTACGCGATTTTCTAATCGTTCTGTGACACCTTTTTTTTTTTTTTTTAACATCTGCTTTATTTGCAATTTGTTCTACACGAACATTCGGCAAATACAATTGTACATATATTATCGACATGTAAAGAAACCATACAATTCTGGTTCTTTCTAAAGATGGTTTTAAACTAATTGTCCAGTTCAGAGAGAGAAAGGAAAAAAAAGACAAACAAACAAAAGCAACAATAAACAATATCACATTGAAATAACAAAAAACACAATAACAAACAAACATACAATAGTGCAAGCATTGTGACAAACAAAATATATCTACAGTAACAATTATTTTAAAAGAAAAATATTATTTATATCTGTGGTCCAGATCAAGAGGATGTACTCTTTTCAATCTTCTTGTCGTTGTGCTGTTATCTAAGATGTTTATGGCCAGATGATTAATATGATTTTCGAGTCTGTGTTGGTATTTGTGAGATTTGAGAGTGATTTCCTCTTTAACAGTGGTGATATTGAGATCTTTATGTAGAGTGGCGTTTGATACAAACCAGGGAGCATTGCTTAATAGTCTGAGACATTTGGATTGAAATCTTTGAATTATTTCTATATTTGAATGTGATGCTGTTCCCCAGAGTTCAATTCCATAAGACCAGATAGGTTTGAGTATTGTTTTGTAGAGTAAAATTTTGTTTCCTAGACTTAAACTAGATTTTCTTCCTATTAACCATATCATTTGTCTACTTTTCAGTTCTGCTTCCTTTCTTTTGATCGAAATATGTTTCTTCCAGGTTAGCTTTTTGTCTAGATGTAGTCCGAGATATTTGACGGTGTCTACGTTTTCAATTAGTTTTCCGTTTATTTCTATTCTTGTATTTCTTGTTCGTCTGAGGGTAAATGTTATACATTTGGACTTTGTTTCATTCATTCTTATTCTCCAGAGTTTACACCATTTGTTTATAAGCTCGAGGTGCTCTTTCAATGTTCTTGTTGCCGTTTCTTGGTTTTCGTGCGAAGCTAGCAGGGCTGTGTCATCTGCATATGTTGCAGTGGTGACGTCTGGGGACTGAGGTAAGTCAGCGGTGTACAGCGTGTACAGCACTGGTCCAAGGATGCTCCCCTGTGGCACTCCTGATAATACTAGATGAAACGGTGTTATTTCATCTCCGAATTTTATTTGAAAAAATCGATCTGAAATAAAGGATCGAAGTATATTATAGTATGGATGCGGCAGACATTTCTTGATTTTATATAGCAAGCCTTGATGCCACACTTTGTCGAACGCTTGCGCGATATCTAGAAACATGGCGGAACAATACTTTTTATTTTCTAGAGCTCCGTTGATGGTGTCGACTACTCTATGAATTTGTTCTATTGTAGAATGACGATTTCGAAAACCGAACTGATGGTCTGGAATTGTGTCATTTTCTTTAAGTAATGGATATATGCGAAATAGTAATATTTTTTCGAATACCTTAGACAAAGAAGGTAATAAACTTATTGGTCTGTACGAGGAAACATCTTGTAGCTGTTTTCCTGGTTTTGCGATTACAATTAATTGTGCCAGTTTCCACTGCGAAGGATAGTGTCCGATGCGTATTATTCCATTGAAAATGGATGTTACAAGGGCGATGAGTTTCTTAGGCAGTTTTTTAAGCATTTCCCCTGTAATACGATCATGTCCAGGAGCCTTATGATTTGGTAGTAGTTTCAGCCCTGCTGTGACTTCTTTTGTTGAGAAGAATTTAATTGGTGGCGACATTTGATGGGGACATTCCAAGAATTCTATGATTTCTTTTTCTTCTGTGAGTAGTGCTGAGGGGTGTGGTTGAAATGTTTTTGCAAAATATTTTGCAAATTCTTCTGCCTTATCGTTTTCCGTCCTAGCCCAGCTTCCATCGGTTTTACGAAGAGGGGGGACATGTTTTGTAGGTCTTTTTAATTTTTTAGTAATTTTCCATAAGGAGTAATCTGTAGCTTTTGAGGGTGACAACTTTTCTATTCTTTCCTTCATTTCCTCCGAATGAATTTCTTGTAATTTTCTTGATAAGAGGCGGGAAGTTCTGTTGAGTATTCGTTTGTCGTCCGGGTGATGAGTGCGTTGCCAGGTCATCTTCATCTGTCTTTTCTCTTTAATCATTTTTAGTATTTCTGCTGGGTATTTATTTTTTTCAAACACTCTCATTTCTGGAGTTGCATATACGGCTGCCTGTTGAATGTGTTGTATTAAGTATTCAACAGCATCGTCGATATCTTCTGGACATTTTAGACGGACCTTGGCAGTGGTGTTATGGTAAAGCCAGTTGCTGTATTCTTCCCAGTTCGTTTTTCTGTTTGTAAGGTATATGCTTTCTTTCTTTTTGATTTCAGAAGAACTGATTGTCAGTATTTCTGGAGAATGATCAGATGAAAGATCAAAAGACGGTTCTATTGTGTGATAGGTCTGTGCCATTCCCTTTGTGACGAAGAAATCCAAGACATCAGGTACCTTGTTACCATCCGTTGGCCAGTATGTGGGATTTCCTGATGAAATTGTTTGGAGTTTTAGTGTAGAGATGGCTCCTTCTAAAGCGCGACCTCTTGTAGTTACCAGTCTTGATCCCCATAGTTGATTTTTAGCATTGTAGTCTCCTCCAGCAATGAACCTTGTGCCGAGCGTTCTAAAAAACTTGATATACTGATCGGTGGTTATCTTGTGTTTTGGAGGGGAGTATATAGCTGAAATAACGAGCGGACCGAACTTATCGTATACTTGTATAGCGGTTGCTTGCAGATAGTCTTTAGCATTATCTTTGTACATATTGTGTCTGATTCTTGTTTTAATTATTACTGCTGTGCCTCCATGAGCTGTCCCATCTGGATGATTTGTGCAATATACTTCGTAGTCAGATATACGTAGATAGCTTTTTTCGGTAAAATGTGTTTCAGACACTAGAAGTATGTCAATATTTTCTTGATGTAGAAACACTTCTAACTCTCTTCGATGTTGAAGTATTCCGTTGGCATTCCAGGAGACAATTCGCAGTGAATTACTCATAGTTTCTTCATTATTGCAGTCATGATATTAATTAGGCTGGAGATTTGTTCAGCTTGCTTTGCTAAGATGGACTCGAATTTTTTAAATGATTCTTGCATTATGGAAATCAGATTATTTTCATTCGACACATTTTGATTATTGATTTGCGAATGTTGGGCCATTTGTGCATATGTGAACTGTCTACCTGTTCCTATGGTTTGATTACTTGTTAGTGAGCTTGAATTGTTGCCTTCAGTTATGTTTTGCGTAGCATTTCTACGGTGTTGACTTTGACTTTGAGGATACTTGCTGTTACGAATTTTTTGATATACTTCGCAGCCTTTATAATTTGCTGGATGGTCACGGCTACATAGAGCACATGTAGCTGGCGTGTCTCTCGTTTTAGTACAGGTTCGACTATCGTGATTTTTTCCACATTTGACGCAGCTATACGGAAGCGTACAATACCGAAAACTGTGCTCGTAGGACTGACATCGCTTGCATTGTACTATTTCTCGTTTTTTACGCGGTGGTTCAAAACTAATTTTTGCATGAAGTAAGTATTCGACGTCATATATTTTTTTGTTGTTACTTTGAGGTTCTAAGTCCACAAAAAACAATGGTAGAGGTGCTTTTGTTAAACGATGCTTGATATTATGAATTTGTCTTACTTTGTGGCCTTGTACTTCTATAGCTTCTTTAAGTTCCGTTACGTCTGCTGTTGGGTGCATATTTTTTAATACTACCCGAAAGGCTCTTTCTTGCTTTAACTGAAAAGTATAATGAGCAATATTTTTTTGATTCAGATGTTTAACAAGCGTTCGATAAACCTCCGGTGTTTGAGGTACGATTTTCACATTGTTCATAGTAATTTTGGCGTCATCTTGGTAGGTTTTGACAAGTTTATATGAGAAGTCTTCATCTTTAATGACTTCTTTAATAGATCTGATCATATCAGATATTACTCTGACGCCTGGAATGAAAATAGGCGGTGTACGATATTTGTCTTGTTCTTGCATGCTGTCCTTGGTTGTTGTATCATTGATTTTCTCAGGATTCGAGGTTTCTTCCAAATTTTCATCACAAGAGAGATGTTCATACCTGTTTTTTGATGATACGGGGTCGTGTTCACTGTTAGTCTTCTTAGAGGGTTGTATAGAGTTGTCATCATTGCGTCTTTTTTGTCGACGCAGCGGGATTGTTTGCCATGAGCTGCACAAGGTTGAGGCCGTTTCCTGCGTTGTAGATGCTTGGCCGTTAGTTGCTGTAGCTTCTAGGACGGTGGCTGGGGTTTCTTTTTCACGCACATATTGCTGTATTTGAAATTGTAACTGTTGGTTCTGTTGCACTAATTGTTGTAAGTGTTGTTTTAGCTGTTGATGTTCATGCAATAAAAATTGGTGCTGTTGCTGAAGGTTCAGTGTTATTTCACTGTGTTCTAAAGTCAATCCGTTCGTACTATTGTTGACGAAAGCTTCACTGTTTTCTTGGTTATTTAGTATTTCTGTTGTTTGTGTGATTAGTCCCCCGAAGGGGACGTGGTCAGTTAACATAATTCACTTCACTATATATGTGCGGTATTGATTTTCAATAGTTCTTGACGCACCACTGTTCACACGAGAATGAAGTCACCTTTGTACACAAATACGAGCGGTCACCACTGTATCACTAGTAAATTTGAACGGTAAGTTGAAAACGTTCCTAATTCACCACTGTTCACAAATAAATGCACTTCTTTCTGACCCCGGACCGGCACTAGTAGCGGCCGGGGCAGTCGGACTTGCGATAAGCGCTAGCCTTCGGCTAACTGGCGGAGCTGCGGAGCACGTCTGCTCGTGACCGCTGGTGAGCGAGAACTGTTCTGTGACACCTAAAAGCAAAATTATCAACACCTTTATCACGTCGCGTGAAACAGATTCATTATTTCTGGCCTCTGAAGGCCACTTTTCTTCAAATTTGATTAAGGGATCTTGTTCGGACAGTCGCTGAGGACAATCTAATCAACTAGTACGTATCCGAACGAGCTACTTGCCCGCCTGGGAAGCACGGCGACCATGCTAAATACGGGCAACTTCCCCTGATTCCGCTCATATTTCCACTCAAATCCAGAAAGAGGTATACACGCGCAAGCGGAAGCAAGGCTGTGAATATGGCTTCGTACGAAGATATGTTTGCCAGGTTTATTCTATCAAACAACCTAGATTTAAATTATGATTGTGTTCTTTATTATTTTTACTATTTATTACTAACCTAACCGTGGCTCGTGCGGGCATGGTTTGACGTGATTGATTTGAAATATATTTTTTTGTATTTCAGCATTATAAAAGAACCTTTTCTGTTGCAAGAAATCGTCCACAAATGATGACGTATTAGATTTTATGTCACGAATGATTGCCTCATCACACATTCAGCCAATCGTAGCCAGAGAATCGGGGGGAGGTAGAGCTAAACGGAACAGCCGGCCACCGTTTACTCGCACGATGTCAAATACCCGAGTCGTCACAGGGAAGTTGTTTCGCAAAATTAAGTTTGATTCTCTTATAAATATATAATGCTGTTATACAAAAAAATATAGTATGGAACTCGTTTATAATGTTGCTTTATTACATTCGTACAAATCTGAAAACTCGCTCCTAAAGTCACTCGTTTTCAAAACATGTTCTCATGCAATAAAGCTTTACATTATAGAAGAGGTGGGAAGAGGTGGACAGATAGCTGATGACAACCAGGGATGTCCTGTTGGATAGCGCTGACTGCAAGCAGGGGTTTGAATCTTTCGGGTCAAAGCATTTTCGACGCGAATTTTAATGTTTCCAAGAGTGCATAGTTTGCCTATAAGATGGAGGATCAATTTACGATGTAAAGCGAGAAAGCAAAAAGTAACATGAAATTTAGTAAGAGCAGTAAGTGTGAGAACTTTTGGTGGATTGGGAAAATTGAAAGGAGGTGGAAGAAATAAAGAATTTAAGATTTTACTTCAAGAGGTCAGGGGCACAATAATCAACTTTTGAGGCCTGTCAAAAGGTCCTACTGGACCTACTTTTAGTTGTCATGAAACTTGTGTGCGTAATTTTAAGGAGGAAATACAGGGAGTGATTTGAAGAGAAGGTGTGCTTTAACGAGAAGAGGAGTGTAGTGAGAGTTTGAGATAACGTTATTAGATGAGATAAGGTCTTGACAATTGCACGTCAAGATACTAGGTAAGGTAGATGTCCGGCAGCATGGAAATGAGATTGATGTCAAGTGGAAGTTGGGTGATGTTGATTATAGATGGGAATAAATAATGGAGAAAAGTGAGACAGGTATTCGTAAATTTAAGAAAGAAATAGTAAAGGAATCGGATTGAAAAAATGAAAGAGAGAAGTTTTATAATAATAGACAATATAAAAGTAAGTATATTTATGTCAGGGAAAAGGGGCCGGAATTTATAAATGAATTGAAATTGGAGACAAGAATGTTCGTATTAGAACCGGAGTTGTATGGTAAGGTACTGGTTTCAAAATAAAATTAAGTAAATAAAATTCACGTTCACACTCAGTTTTGTACACGAACGGGATAGGTTATTCGCGGGTTTATTCATTCGTGACGCTGTTGAGGACACGCAAACTTTTCAATTCCAGTAATTCCAGTTTTTGATAAATACTAGAAAGAGCAGAATTTGATAGCAAAGGTCTGATGTAGCTTCCCCATTTATTGCATTTTTTGACTCGTTCTGTTTTCTTTTAGAAGATATAATAAATTACACGAAGATTATCTCCAGACAAGAAGTAACCCAGCGCAAACAAGTAAACCTCTAAATTTGACTGAAAACGCACTGTAGCTTCCACGAGATCGTGCACGGAACTTGGTCGCGACAGAGGTACCTAATTATCACGCAAGCCGTCCTCGCGCGCACGAAAATGACACATAACCCGAAACAACCCTTCCTGCAGAGAGACGGCTGGGGATGAGCGCGGCGCGGTGCTTGGGGCGCGGCAGCTGGCAAGGCGGCGAGGAACCGCCCCTCCCCCTCGCGCGCTCCAACAGCAGCCGCCGCCGCGGACGCCAACGCGCGTCGTGGGACGCAGCGGGCTGCACGAGGCCCAGAGGGCAGCATCACGCCTTTAACATATTTATTTGTTCTAAATGGAGTACACCGTTTAGTATAATTACTTTATGATCTGGGCAGCAACCGCTGAAAAACGTTCGCTAGTAGCTCAAATCCATGCGAGTCCGTTATAGGGTTGCGAAAGTTACGTATATACTCTCGGAAAAGACGCAAGAGATGAATACGCTTGGTTCAGGGTTGGGGGTGGATGCAGCGTAGACTAAAGGACGCAAGTGGTAATGACATCTGTGTGCTTTGCGGTGATAGGGAAGACTGGATCCACATCCTCTTTATTTGCTTTGCGCGCTGGGGGCAGCATCACGTCTTTAACATATTTATTTGTTCTAAATGGAGTACACCGTTTAGTATAATTACTTTATGATCGGAGCAGCAACGGCTGAAAAACGTTCGCTAGTAGCTCAAATCCATGCGAGTCCGTTATAGGGTTGCGAAAGTTACGTATATACTTTCGGAAAAGACGCAAGAGATGAATACGCTTGGTTCAGGGTTGGGGGTGGATGCAGCGTAGACTAAAGGACGCAAGTGGTAATGGCATCTGTGTGCTTTGCGGTGATAGGGAAGACTGGATCCACATCCTCTTATTTTGCTGTGCAACCGAAACTTGGAGAAGAAAATGGTTGGGAATGGGAAATTACTACTTTCCAAACAGGAACGTAACGCTCGCCCAAAACATTTTAGGTGATAAAAGGTCTAAATTTATGAAAGAATTAGGAACATTACAACAGTAGAGAGTTAAGAGATAAGTTATAAGTCGTACTCAATTAGTAAGTAACAGGTCAATATAATTCATAAAATAAAACTGGCATAGTAATAAGCACATTAGGGGGTGAAGGGAAGGGGGAACGGAAATGTAAGGGCAGAGGCGTTGGTGCGGACGATCTTCTGTGGCGCTGTTTGATTTCAGGTGCTGAGGAGGCCAAGCACTGGAAGGAGACGGCGGGACGCCCACGCCAGAAAATAAATAGTTAAAATAAACGTCGGATAGATTAGTATGTACTCGGCTTCTGACGGCAGGTTTTCCCCCTTCAGGGTTTTTTTCCTGAGCCGTACCTTATGGTCTCTTGATGCGATGGAGAGACCATTTGGGGTGAATACCAGAATTCGAAAGATTAGAACGCGAAAGGATGTAGGTATTGTAATGGCTTAAAGGCCTTCGGCCTAGCCATATAGGATCAAGTAAGCTAATTTGTTTGTAATAATTACCTATTAAATAAATAAATAAATAAATAAATAAATAAATAATTACTTTACAGATGTGTTTTTAAACTTATGCTAGTTAAAATATCGAAACTTACTTAATGTATACAATGGAGAGGATGCTCTAGAGGCGAACCTCGGGGTTATGTATCAAGGGTGGCTAAGATTTTGAGAAAGGCTTCAAAAGGGAATCTATTTTGTATTCGGATGTGGGTTGGATTTTTCGGTTGTTTGAAATAGGATGCTGTTATGTTTTGGTAGAAATTATGTGATATACGAGCTATTTGGTTTATTATAGTGTTAATGTTTAATTCGGAATGATGTTGTTTGTTACTTATGAACCAGGGGGATTTGTGATTAATCTGATAAATTTGTTTTAAATTACATGGATTTTATTGACGTTTGAGGGGGCTGTGTTTGTCCATATTGGACATGCGTAGAGCATTCGTGGCATTATTATAGCTTTATAAATTGTTGTAGAGTGTGTGTATGTTAAAGTTTGTTGATTGGTGGACGGAGTTGGAATAATTTATTTCTTGCTTATTTAATTTTGATATCTATATGAGTTTTCCAGGTTAGTTTTGTGACCAGGTGAAGTCATAAGTATTTTATGGGTTGAGATGGTGGGGTCGAGGTGATAGGGATTATCAAATTAAAATCCCCCTGTGGGACTCGATCCTGCGACCTCGGCCATTCAGAAGGTCAAGGGCAATTATGAGTCTTGTTAAATGGAAAGCAAAGGCCCTAATTTAGAAGTATTGCTCTGAAGAAGGCCACATCAAGATGGCCGAAACGTCAGCAGAATTGACCGACACGAGGCTCATCCCGGATAGCCAAGAATGTATTGATTATTTACTTTGTTGGAATACGTAATTATGGATTACTTTAACACTCATTTTCAGTTGATTTAATAAATCACTTAACCCACTTGTGATCCTTTTTTCAAGAATATACTGTTTTGTTTAATTTTGTCGACGTTTAACAAAACCCTTCGCAGAGTAGATTCGGGAGCAGTTCGGAAACCTCTAGACCAGTGAACATATTGGCGCATCGGAGAATTCCGGTCGCCTTCGAACCAACGTCCGCACGACTCGGGCCGCTCCGACCCGCACCGACGCCCCGACGCCCCGACGCCCCGACGCCCCGGCGCCCCGACGCCCCGACGCCCCGACGCCCCGACGCCCCGACGCCCCGACGCCCCGACGCCCCGACGCCCCGACGCCCCGACGCCCCGACGCCCCGACGCCCGACGCACCGACGCCCCGACGCCCTGACGCCCCGACGCCCCGACGCCCGACGCCCCGACACCCCGACGCCCCGACGCCCCGACGCCCCGACGCCCCGACGCCCCGACGCCCCGACGCCCCGACGCCCCGACGCCCCGACGCCCGACGCCCCGACGCCCCGACGCCCCGACGCCCCGACGCCCCGACGCCCCGACGCCTCGACGCCCCGACGCCCCGACGCCCCGACGCCCGACGCCCCGACGCCCCGACGCCCCGACGCCCGACGCCCCGACACCCCGACGCCCCGACGCCCCGACGCCCCGACGCCCGACGCCCCGACGCCCCGACGCCCCGACGCCCCGATGCCCCGACGCCTCGACGCCCCGACGCCCCGGCGCCCCGGCGCCCCGACGCCCCGACGCCCCGACGCCCCGACGCCCCGACGCCCGACGCCCGACGCCCCGACACCCCGACGCAAGACGCCCCGACGCCCCGACGCCCGACGCCCCGACGCCCCGACGCCCCGACGCCCCGACGCCTCGACGCCCCGACGCCCCGACGCCCCGACGCCCCGACGCCCGACGCCCCGACACCCCGACGCCCCGACGCCCCGACGCCCGGACGCCGCGACGCCCCGGCGCCCCGACGCCCCGACGCCCCGACGCCCGACGCCCCGACGCCCGACGCCCAGACGCCCCGACGCCCCGACGCCCCGACGCCCCGACGCTCCGACGCCCCGACGCTTCGGCGCCCCGACGCCCCGACGCCCCAACGCCCCGACGCCCTGACGCCCCGACGCCCGACGCCCCGACGCCCGACGCCCCGACGCCCCGACGCTCCGACGCCCCGGCGCCCCGACGCCCCGACGCCCCGACGCCCCGGCGCCCCGACGCCCCGACTCCCCGACGCCCGACGCCTCGACGCCCCGACGCCCCGGCGCCCCGGCGCCCCGACGCCCCGACGCCCCGACGCTCCGACGCCCCGACGCCCCGACGCCCCGACGCCCCGACGCCCCGACGCCCCGACGCCCCGACGCCCCGACGCCCCGACGCCCCGACGCCCCAACGCCCCGGCGCCCCGACGCCCGACGCCCCGACGCCCGGACGCCCCGACGCCCCGACGACCCGACGCCCCGACGCCCCGACGCTCCGACGCCCCGACGCTCCGGCGCCCCGGCGCCCCGACGCCCCGACGCCCCGGCGCCCCGACGCCCCGACGCCCGACGCCCCGAAGCCCGACGCCCCGACGCCCGGACGCCCCGACGCCCCGACGCTCCGACGCCCCGACGCCTCGGCGCCCCGGCGCCCCGACGCCCCGACGCCCCGGCGCCCCGACGCCCCGACGCCCGACGCCCCGAAGCCCGACGCCCCCGACGCCCGGACGCCCCGACGACCCGACGCCCCGACGCCCCGACGCCTCGGCGCCCCGGCGCCCCGACGCCCCGACGCCCCGGCGCCCCGACGCCCCGACGCCCGACGCCCCGAAGCCCGACGCCCCGACGCCCGGACGCCCCGACGACCCGACGCCCCGACGCCCCCCCGACGCCCCCACCCGCGCCCTCGGGACTCGAGCCGCTGCGCTGGGCCGAGATCCTTCAGATCTCTGTCGCTTGTGGGCTTAAAACTCCTTTTGCGAATGTTGATATCCTGGTGAGTTGGGTTTGAATAATTACTTCAGTTGCTGTGATTTCTGCGAGTTTTTATTATTTAAACAACAATGGAGAAAGCATTTGTTGACTGTTGGGTAGGAAACATATTATTGTCCTAATGCGCTGATAAGGTGATTGCACTGAATAAACAGTCTGAGTCAATGTTTTAATGTTTTGTGTAATCGATGAGAAGCTCCCGATGAGGTAGCCATCACCATTATCAGATCCTTTGCGTGGAAGTGAGTGCACAAAAGTCTTTACTCTCTCACGGAAGGTCTGTCCTCTTGTGTGTCGTCTGCTTACTTAATACGAACGTTGAGTGAGACATCAACTTGAACTAACCTGGCCTTGATCCATTTCCTCCTTTTGCTTTCTCGTATGCTACTCGTGGCGAATAGAAATGTTCTGTAATGCTTTAGGCAAGAGTGCCGATTTTTCCACAGAATAACGTGTTACGGTTCATGATACCGAAATCGTGGATTTTTCTTGCTCCTTTTGGTAGTATTTCACTTTTTCATATACGTAATATAGTCAAAATCTCAGTTTTGTTGGTCTGTCACTGAAATTTTGTTTACCTCATAATTTCTGTCTGTGAACAATACTAAATGGATTTTCACCAATCGATCAGAGTAATGTTCCGTCGTCTTCCTTTTTTTCTTCAAAAATTGCATGAATGTTTTTTCAGTATTTTCGCAAATAGAGCGGAGCAAATTTATAAAAAAGTGGAAGGTTCGATTTTCATTGAAACCTCTGGAATTACAAAACGTCCCGGCCGACCGGCACACGGGTAGAAGGGGAACGTAGCTTTATTTTAAGTCCTCCGCAGTCCATCTCCCCGCATTACGCCCTGAGGAAGGTCGCAGAATGGCGACCGAAACGTCGACACTTTTGCCACGAACGCGGCGTCGCCCGGGCAGCCAATTAAATACTGCCTACGGCCGCGGGAGCCTACGCTCTCAAAAAGTCAGGCGTTCAAATTGTTTTCGAACCCGCCCATCATCTTTTGGTGTGTTTTGGTTTAAAACAATACGATACAGCAAACATATTATATGCAACGTATGGGGTGATGTGTAATTTGTTCACTTTTTCTTGAGCTCCAGAAATGTGATTTGTCCTTTTTTTTATGACCAGTGGTTTTTGTTAAAACTATTGGTATAAGCACTACGTTTTAATAAAATTGAAGTAATCCTGTGTAGGCGAAAAAATATGATTCAACTGCAACATCGTTGGCATTTTTTATAGCGGCCCACTAGGACTAAAATCACACTGTGGTGCCACTAGATCAGAGTTTTCAATCTTTACTGTGTTCCTCTCGGATGTAGGCTATTTCTACAGTGAAATTACTGGCTGAACCCGCGATATTCCGTAACGAGGCAGCCAATTTGATTAAACTTGTATTCATCAAACACATACAGTTCAGAGACGCGTGCTATTTTGTGGTTGTTTGCTGCTTGCAGAATGCAGAACGTGTCGGTGGTAAAAACATACTCTAGTACAAAACTCTCCGTTCAAACTCATAGTATGATATTAAATTAAAAAATAAAAGCACTATATAAAACATAAAAGCATTTAAACTAGCAAGTCTGTCCGTGATGACCTTATACATTTTTATAAAATGAAATGCGGGAAATCATGTCATGCATACAAAGAGGTTTGAATATTTTCTCTCTCGCTGCACATTTAAACACTACATGCCTTAAACTTTCCTCCTGTTTTGATCGTTACAGAGCTTAACATAGAGAGCAAAATTTCAAGAAAAGTTCTAAGTACAACTAGAAGAAGGTTATCGGTATACCGACAAACTTTTCATAATTCAATAGATTCATTAAAGCTCAATCTAAGCTCCGGCGCAATAGTATAAACATGAAGGGATGTCAATAACAGAGTGAATAAAAGATATTCTACAGCAAATCTGATATTCCAATTTCACATCTTTACACCTTTCTCAATTACAAACGTCCTCCATGGATGCCCTAATCTCTGGTTGTAAGAACTTTTATATGAAGTCCTTATAATTTGAGTTTGGAAAGCAATTCTTCTATAAAGATACTCCTTTAGCGATGTAATAAGGATATGGTAACCAACCTCTCTTAAGAATCCTAAGTAGATGTGAGGTTGTTTTAAAATAATTTGGAAATGATAACTCATATGAATATATTATATTAAGAAACAATACACTCGAACAACTGCGAAGAACTGCAAAAGGCAGCAAAGGGATAAAAGTAAAACCAAATAAAATCAACAATTCACTTGGGCACTATTACAATCTAAGACAGAACTTGTTCAATAGATGCATACTACCTCAATGAAGTCCAATCTGAAGTTAACTTACTGAAAATAAATCATTGTTATCTTCAAATGTCTTTACAGTTTATTATGTAAATATTTACGTTCATTAAATATCGCATACAATGAGTATTAAAATATGCAATATTGTCTTTAAATCACATGACAACATAAATGAAATATATTTGTCATTACTTGATTCATACTTCCTTATAACAATAAAAACACTTATAAATCGTTAATAGCCTTTCTCATAATACAGGTTGAGAATACAATCTGTAACTACTATCGTACAGCTAAACTTTAGCTTGCTACTTGGCTGCGAGAAGCTAAAGTTTTTGTTGAGTCTTACTGCTGCACACCATTATGCACCAATGTAACCCCTTTGGATGTATACGGTTCATCGACCTTAACAAAAGCGGAAAGTTCAATATCCAGCATGAGTTGCGAGCGAACGCAGAAAGCGCGCTGTTTGTCGTTACACCAGTTGTGTCTCGACGTTTGATTGTTGGCCGAGAAAAAAGGAAAGATTCTTTTTCTCACTCCAAAATCTAATTATAATTCGTCTTCTGTTGGATCCACGAAGTGATGCAGCCAGATTTCTTCCACCCAATGTTATGAACACCTCTTAAATGTCTATTCAGTCATTAAGTAAGAGTTTATGAAACGTATTGCATGATAGGCAAAGGCACCACCTCGCAAGGGCGCCAGGAACTATCGCGACGGCCTCTGCAGGCCGCTGCACAGACAGACGCTGGACGCCGGACACGCGGTGGCGAACGTGCTACGCTCGACTCCTACTCCAGCTGTGTATTCCAAAGATGGTTAAATAAACGCCATTCCGATTGAGTATCGTTTGTCGTTATTCTTACAACATGGTGGTAGCGGTAAAAGTGAATTTACCAGTAGAAGCAACTAGAACGCGAAAATGGCTCAAGACGGGGCAGCTAACCTGCAAATGGTAGCGGCGGCGGCCACGTCATACAACATCGCAGCGGCAGATCGTTCGATTTCAACGCCCCTGGAGATTGGCCGAAATGGAAAAAGAGATTCGAGAGGTTTTGAATGCTTTGAAAACTAAAAGCGGTCTCAGAAGATGAACAGGTAAACACGTTGATCTATCTAATGGGGGAAAAGCTGACGAGGTTAAGTTAACGTTCGGTCAGAGGAATGATGAAGATGAACGAAACTGTGATTCAGAAATTTGACAATTACTTCGCACCAAAGACTAACGTAATTTATGAAAGGGTCCGCTTTCATACTCGTATCCAAAATCCAGGGGAATCGGCAAGACCGCTTTGATTTCATTCCGGCGTTACATAACCTCGCCAGAAATTGCAACTATGATAATTTGAAGGATGAGACAGAATTGTGGTCGGTGTCGCAGAAAAATTCAGCGAGTGAATGCAATTAGCGACACTCTAGCCCTCGATAAACCCAGAAAGATGATAACACAATCTGAGGAGGTTAGAAAGCAAGTCGAAAGTCTTCAACAACCTACTGTAAATCGAATCGTAACACATAAAAGAAATGGCACTAACACTAAATTCACACGCAGTGAGAGCAAATCTGTTGATAAGCAAAACAAATAATCTGATACGCAATCTAACCTCAATTCCAGGCAAACGAATAACTGCCAATGGTGTGGCCGTGAACGAGCGCAAATCATGTCCGGCCAAAAACGCTATTTGTTACAAATGCGAAAACAAAGGCCATTTCTCAAAAAGCTGCAAATCCAAGAAAAATGTGTGCACGATAACCGAAGATAAACTACAGCTAGACGTGCTACACATTGATTCTATTGTCGAGAACGGGGATCCTAACGACGAATGGACGACGATGATACAGGTTAACGGGAAGTATATCCGGTTCAAAATCGACACAGGTAGTGACGTCACAGCCCTCTCATCAAAGTATGCAGGAGGCAGAACAAACCTTCAGAGAAGGTAACAGGTTCGGATAAAACAGAGTTGGAAGTGCAAGGAATTGAGCAGGTCACGTTAACCTACAAGGACAGGACTCTACATGGAGATATCTACTACGTCCATAACCTTCATCAACCACTATTGGGGAAATACGAAGCAGTTAAACTAGGGTTGTTGAAGAGGATCGACGCGCTCTTCAACGATCGCACTATTTCTCTGGATGATGGAAAGTCGAAATTTCCCGAGTTATTTTATGGTATCGGGGAAACCCCTGGGAAATGCAAATTGACGATGAACCCGATGGAAAACCGGTCGCGGTGACTTCTCCTAGACGGATAGCCATTCCCCTCATCGATCAAATCGAGAACGTTCTACAGAAGATGCTGAAAGAAGAAATAATTTCACCGGTCCACGAGCCTACTGAATGGTGTTCTCCAATGGTCGTCACCTTGAAGAAGGAGAGCAGTCCGAGAATTTGCGTCCACCTTAAGGATATGAACAAAGCCATACAAGAGAGTATCATCCTATCTCTGATGTCCACTACACTCTGAATCGAATCAAAGACGCTAAGTACTTGGACTCAGGTTTCTATGAGATGGTTTTAGAAGAAGAATCTCGACTACTCACCACGTTTATAACACTTTTTGGAAGATTTTGTTTCAACCGTCTACCTTTCGGAATAACAAGTGCTCCAAAACTTTTTCGAAAGAAAATGAAGGAAGTGTTGAAAGACTGCGATGGTGTCAGGTGTCTGATGGATGACATTCTAGTATACGGGTTTAGCAGAGACGAGCACAATAGGCGACTGGAAAGTGAACTCTCCAGACTGAAAGGAGTGAAACTCCAGACCATCTAGATAAGGTGAAAGCGATGGTCAACATGGACGCACCCAACGACAAGAAGGGACTCAAGAGATTGAGAGGCATAGTTAATTTTTTGGCAAAGGCAATTCCTGACAAGGCTACGATTCTGACTCCACTTCAAATGCTACTGAGAGAAGATACGACCTTCGTGTGGGGTCCTAGTCAGGAAGAAGCCTTTGCAAAACATGTTTAAAAGGCGCTTCTAAAAAATGTGTTACATTTCACGTGAATATGTGTATTGATCTTTGTTTTAAAGAAAGAACGTCAAGAATATTTACCTCTCTTAAAATGATTCGAGTTACACTAATATTTATAAAATGGTAGTCTTTTAATTAGGTAGTTTGATATCATTCGGTATCCAATCAGAATGGCAGATAGGAAGGAAATTAACATATTTTATTCATGTTTTAGGTGAGACAACTTATGAGCAACTGATATTCAGTACACTGAACTGGCGTGCGCGAGGGTTAGTTCAATAATTGAGACTGGAATATACGTATCAGATTGCAGCATATGTGGTAAAGTGCACGACTAGAAAGGGGGAATTTAAGTGGCATGTGCAAAAGACGTCGGTTGGGGACCGAACTGTTGGATGACATTCAAGTTAGACTCGAGAATATAAATAAGCAGGAAGTTGAGGGAGATAGATGGAAAAAGCTGGCTCGACATTTTTATAGTCAAAGTGGGGAAGAGAAATATGCGCAAAACTTCTAAGTGACGAGGCGAGAGTTGATGGGCTTTATTTTGTGCATTTTGGGGGGCGAACACGAAGATTGGGCGTATATCCCTGCCGAATATTGCGCGACAGAGGAAGTAAAAAGGAGTCGGCGGACTGAGAACGAGAGGGACAGAGAGAGTGAGAGGAAAAGCGAGAGAGACGCGTGGATAATGAATACGCGAGTGAGGCAACAGCCCGGTTTGGGCGTCTCAGCGGAGGCAAAGGAGACGGCCCGCGGGAGGGCTGGAGGGGGACCTTCGCGAAAGAACAAGGGGGAAATTGTCGCGGACGGTGAGAGCGGAGGGGAGAGAAATCAAAGCTCAGGAGGGCCGAGATGGGAGTACAGTCCGTTAACTTGCACAGCGAGGATGAAACAAACGGAGAAAGCTGAACGCTGTGTGAGTTCCCCCTTTACCCAGACGGCGTAGGCACTCGAGCGCGCACGGGCGCCGATGCTGCTCTGCCGCCGCCGCCGCCCTCGCGCCGGCGTGAAAGAGGCAGTGGAGGAAATTGGACTGACAAAGGCTGAAGGACGGGAGCAAGACGGCGATGGACTAATGGAATCGAAACAACTTTTCTGAAGTGAAATTTGACATGATTTACTCTACCCCCAATTCGGATGATAAATAATACGTAATGTGACGTAGATGGTAGAAAGTGTAATGCTTAGGACCACTGTTGGAATCGCAAGTTTTCAGGCTTTCAAGTCTGCTTCCTCTCTTCATGCTCGTTCTTCTGTTAGAAATTAAGTGCTGCCTCAAGAGCATTCTCTTTTCCTTAGTTTCCCTCTGGCGGCAATAAGAGTGAAAATTCATTTTCAAAATTCGAGGTCGTCATTACTAAACGAGTAGTTTCGCAACAATTTCACGTTACTTTTGATTATTGTATTATGACTGAGCTTTGTGACGAATTTATTCCCTTTTTGTTTTCAGCTCGAAATAAAACCCTTTAGGAAAATTTATTTTCCTTTTCTCTTACTTTAAAAAGTATACATGCTACATTATTTAAAACATGATTAATTGATTTTTTGTTTACGAAACTATGTTTTTGCATTGATGTGTTTCAACCGGTTTATAAATAATTTAATGCTCGTAAGTACTTATTTCATACCATGTTCGAGATATATTTTTCGAATGTCAATATGAGGCCAATCAGTTTTGTATATTTGAACATTTTACTAACAATTTAAGAAATGTTGCTTGTTATTTTTACATTTAAACAATTACTTCGCTTTATTCTCGTGTGACGACAAATTGCTATTTCGAAATGCATCAAATTGGTTTTTCAATACTTTTAATGTTTCTGTACTCGTAGAGAAAGGAGGCTTCAACGTCAAACAGATTTTCTGGAAAATGGGAACGTAGATTTCTGCAGTTTTGCATGTAATGGGGGACTAGTTTTCAGTTCATTAGTTCAAGTATAGTTTGAAGAATTGCATTGGATGTATTATTTCTACCTACTTAATTTGCCTCGTGACTCACCGTCCGTTTGCATGCCGAAGAACCTCTTTTCCACAGGGTTCGCAGGAAATTTTACCTCTGGAGAGAGGAGCGTAACCAATAAAATGAGAAAAAGAATATCTCATTAGTGCTACCGTTTTTACGTGATTCATTATTTTTTCCCTTTCCAGAAGCCGCTCTAAAAAATAAAAAGGAAAACAGGGACATGCGAGAAAAAATTCATATTCAGGTTTATCATATCAAAATTATACACTTAAGAACACTTCCAAAAACTTACAGCGCCCAAAATCTCGCAGAATTAAACCTTACGAATTTTAGGAAAGGATGGCATGCGTTGACTTGAAAAATGGCCGGTGCTCTTGGGGGGATTTCGTCACAATAGGCAACCCGCTGAACAGCTGAGCCGGAAAACAAAACAATGGGGCCCCATCGCCTTTTGTGGTTATTTCTTTTCAATTTGTAAAAGTAGCTTAATTTAAAAATTCGGAGGGTGGCTGCGAAATCCGCGGTCTGGCAGCGAGCCTTTCTATCATCTCGTCCGTGAGGTATGGTGTACAGTAGCGTTTGAGTTTTTCCTTTTCCCTCGCGGCGGCGGAGAAAGGGTGAGGAAGAGCGAGGCTGGGGGAAGCGGAGGCGAGGGCGATGGCGATGGCGGGAGAATGGGAAGGGGAGGGCGGCGAAGGAGGGCAGAGGGTCGAGGGGCGGGCTATGGCGGGGAGGGTCGTGGGGGAGCGGGGGCGAGGCGCGTGCAAGGCGTGGCCGAGGCGGTGACGCGGCAGAGGCGACGCGGGGGTGAGGCGGGGACGAGGCTGGGGCGGGGCGCAGGCGTGGCGGGGGAGGCGAGGGGAGGGGGGAGACGTGGGGAGGCCTGGGGGAGACCTGGGGGAGGCGGGGAGAGGCGGGGGAGGCGGGGGCGAGGCGAGGCGTGGGTGGGCGAGGGAGGCGTGGCGACACTCTCCACGCGCGGTCGGTGTCCTCGGGGCGGAGACTAACGGCGCGCGAAGGAGCTAACCAACCATCGGCGTCTCGTTAGCCGGGTGCGCGGGCGGCCGGCGTCCGACGCCGCTGCTTGATGCGCGATACTGTTTTGAAAGTCAAAGTGGCGGCTTTTTGCCCGGAAAGATCCGCGACGCTCAAGGGGGAGGGGGCGGGGTGGGGGCGGGGTGGCTCTGCAAGGGACGGGGTGATGGGGAGGGGCGGAGGAATTTGGAAACACGTGTTTGATGCTCGGGGGTGGGGAAGCGAGGACGCGAGGACGAGGTAGATGGACGGGAAGGCGGACTGGGCTCGTTGCAGAAGAGATGCGATGCTTGAAGGGCAGTCGGTTAGGTGGACAGGACAGTGGTATTGTTAGTGGAGGCGTGATAAAGACGAGTAGAGACAAAGGTGCTGCAAATAATAGAAGAAAGATAATAGAGGAGAATTCGGGTGATTAATTTGATGGCGATTGGTGCCTAATGAAGAGGAACTGAAACTAAGAAAATTGAGAATCTTGCATAGAAGAGAAACTGGAGATACTGCATGTCCTAGTCATAGCAAATAGGAATAAATTGTATAGCTATTAAAGTAGGAAGATTGTAAGAAAGGAAATGGCAGGCTAGCTGAAGAAGTTATAAGTTCTTAGGAATAAAAACGTAGCCTCATTTTACGGCGTAAATAGTGTATGAAGATAACGCCGGGAAGTATGCTATATAATGCGCAGAGATGAAACAAAGAAGCGACTTTCAAATAAACGGAGCAGCACAGGAAAAACATATGGAGAGCGGCGTCTCCAGATCTGAGAGTGTGGGCACATTACAGGCGGGGGATGACAAAATAGGTGGCTGAGGGTTTCGAAGGAAAGCAAGCAAGTGCCTTCAAAGGAGTGTTCTGTGTTGCGAACTGAAGGACTTGACTAATGGGAGGAAGCGTGGGTGAAGTAAATACAGTGTGCAATATGAGAGGAGAGTCCAGTAAACAGTAATATATTCATTGGACATGCGTGAAAATTTAAGTGTGACATTCGTTTGTACTCGTCTAGAACGAGATTTGAAGAGCAGGTAGGGCTTTGACGGAACGAGGAACGCAGTTTTATGAAATATCTTAGGTCCTATCCTCTTTCTGTTATACGTAAACGATATGCCCTCGTCTATTCAAAACTGAAGAACAGCTGTTTGCCGGTGACACAAATATTCTTTACAAAAAATAAACAATAAATAGTACGATTTCAGAAGTTTCAACTGGTTTCGTAATAACAAATTAATAGTTAACGAAGAAAAACAGTTTCCATGCATTTTTGCATTTGAAATCAGCAATCACATACTCCATTGAAAATGAACAATATGCAATTAGCTGATGTTAAGAAAACAAAATTTCTGAGTCTCTCAATTCAATCAAACCTCAAATGGAATGTACATGTAACAGAATTAATCACTAAATTAAGCTAATTTTTGTTAGGCATTCAGAATTCTTCCAAATTCTGTCAGCCTTCATGCAGCTCGTTGCGTGTATTTTGCAAATGTGCATTCCCGTCTGAGATAAGGCATAATATTCTAGGGAAGCTCATCACTAAGTACCCAAACTTTTAGATTGCAAAAGAAAATTATTCGAATAAAGAAACAATGCCATCCGCGTGACCCGTGCAAACCTCTCTTCATTGAGCTTGGAATCTTACCATTGCCTTGCCTATTTATTTACAAACTTTTAATATTTGTCGAAACGGACTTAAAAGTGGGAGCATGTTTGCATGCAATACTGATATTTATGATTACTTCGTATAAATCACATTCATCGAGTGTCAGTATCAACAGCTTACTATTAGAATTCCACATAAAATACATGTCAGTTACTTTACAACGCAATGCCAGATAACATTAAAGAATTAAGGTCTGTATACAAATTTAAGTAAAAAAGTAAAATATTTTCTGCTGCATAATTGTTTCTACACAATTAGAGACTATACTGATTATCAAAAAGAAAAATAATGTTTTTTTAACAAAACAGTGATATATATTGAATTACTTTAGATTTGTGTTGTATCTTTTTTTAGAAGACTTAATATGCTTATAACAAATAATGAACTTCAGCTTCCGGGTCAAAGACCGCCATCCTCATCAGGTTTTTGTCTAGTTTCCCAGATACTCTGAGCAAATGCTGAGATGTCCCCTTGTTTTGCTGTTGGGCGTAAATGTAGCTTCACTATGCGAAGGTTTGTTGAATTCTCTTTTTGTTTGTAGTGGTAGGAGTAGAGGTAAGGGCGAGTTACTGTTTTGCTAGCAAAGTAGAAAAATGAAATCTGCAATTCGTTTACCGTAGCAAATATGTTTTCTACAACTGGGGGCAAAAATGTCTAGTTTTTTAAATGTCCTTATCGCTCGCTTTTTTAAAACTTTATCTTTATTTATTTATTTTTAACTTCTATTTATCTGTCATATACGTATAGTTAAAATGGGAGTATTCTGGAACTCAAGAACACGTGCGCAGATTATCTTCCCCCTCGTACTTCACATAGAGTTTTTACAGTTTTTTTGACTAAATAATTCTAAATCTAAGAATACAATGTAACACTTATGTTTTATTAGCTGAGTTATACAAGACTGCAGTGTGATGAACACTATAGCTAAATTCTGAAAATGAAGTCAACCAATGAGTATGAATATTGTGGAAATTGATAAGCATATTGTGCTTGTTCACTTGCGGTATTACTTAGATGAACGATATAAATACCCACATATAACGAAATGGACGATTTAACGATCTGAATGAATGAGTTAAGTCATTGCCATTGCAGGTAATGTCATTAATAATTACAATTTTAAGGCGTTCCTTTTAGCCAAAATTTGAACTACTACTGGTTATTACAACTGCATAATGTAATGTGTCGAATTATACGCAATACAAATACAGTAAATGAATAAAATTATGATGATAACCCTCAAGAAGCCAAAATAAGACGAAATTATCGAAGTTGAAAGTAAAAAGTGAATTTGACTTGGAGAAATACGAATGTATTAGTGGCTTTCTTAATAATTACTTAATGGTGTTTACGATAGAATGAACTATGAAAACGAATACATCCTGTTATTTCATCGTGATTTCATTCACCTTTTAATCCACAGGTTCTTGACATCAGTGTGCGGTTATATAGAAAGCCGAAGAAGGCTTGTTATGAGCCACAGTTCGCTTACCAGGATGAGGTGTGCAAGAGCTCTGCTAAAGACCTGCCCACATTCTTTAACAGCCACACAATCTTCTCCCTGACACGTAATTGGTGTGGATAGCAATTATTTTCCTGTGACTTCAAGTACTCACATCCGTTTCGCAAAATAGACTTCACGAAATGACAAATTAAAAATCACTGACTAATCAATCAGCACATAAACTGTAAAAGCTCGTTCTAATTAGTTAGAGAAGAAGTATAAAACGCTACGTCAATATTTTCCACAGAAAAAAAGGTCGAACTACAACATAATATAATTTTAAAATGTCCTAATCTATTCTTATCGAATATCATCTTGTGGAATATTATTACCTAATATTGGCGAATAAGTATAGACAACACATATCACTACCTGGGAATGAATTAAATATGCATTACGATTTCATTTGTGTATGGGATCCATAGTGTTTTCTCGTGACCTACCACGCAACGTGAAAACATCCATGCCTCTCGTTGGTTTCGAACGCTTTACGCCGCCGCTGCTGGAAGCACACCTATTATTTATTCGTCAACCTGAAACCGTTTCTCGGAATCACTTGTAAGTTGGTCGAAAGTCTGCTATGCGAGGCAATTAGTTCCCATTTGCGACATGGCCCAGGGCCATTGCGAAGACGTAGCCCTCGTCGTGCCCTTCGAGCCCCTGCGTGTTGCGTGGGAAGGGCAGCCCCGCGGAGGGCGCGAGGAGGGGGTGGGGGAGGGGAGGGGAGGCAGGCGCTCCGAGGGAGCGTTCCAGAAGAAGCCGGCGGACCGTCGAGCGACGAGCGCACGGGGTGGGAGGGGGCGACGTGGGGGCGGGTGCGAAGGCGGGGGCACAGGCGGAGACGGAGGCGACGTCGGAGGCGGAGACGGCGACGCAAACGGCGGAGGAGACGGACTTGGAGGCGGAGACGGACATGAAGGCGGGTACGGAGGTGAAGACGAAGGAAGAGACGGAGGCGAAGGCGGAGACAGAGGCACAGCTAGTAGAGTTGCCGGTTGGGAGAGGCGGGGGCTAAGAGTGGGGAAGAGAAGGCGCGGGTGGTGTGCGTGGGTGGTGGCCACGTGAACGCTCTCACGTCCCTCGAACCTCGGCCCCTCCCTCAATTAGTCTCATTAGAGGCGCGACGCGCGCGTCTCCCGACGAAGCCCTAATTTTCCGGCATTACCTCCGCGACACCTGACGAGGGGGCCTCCATATTCATTACGAAGCGCCGCACGGCCCGGCGCGGTGCGTGGGAGGGCGCCTTGCGGCATTAAAGCGTCACTTTTTAATCCGAAGAATACATTCCGCTTCGATGCGTGGTTGACGCGGGGGCGAAAGCAGCGGCGGAAACGGGAGGCGGGAAAAAATTGGAGCGGGGTAGGAGGTAAGCGTGCGGGCCGACGAGGGGGAACCAACGGACCGGTGCAAGGAGAGGAGAGACAGCCGCGCTTTTCAGTAGGCGCCGGCATGGGTGCAAGAGAGGGCGTCGACAGATGCAGGAGGCCTCTAGGAGGGGTGTAGCAGGCCACAGGAATATACGGTAGTTTTCGGAGAGGCGGTGGAGGGGGGAGAGTAAGGAAGAAGGCGGGACGGGCTTCGACAGCAGACGAGGCCGGAAGCGAGGCAGGGGCGGCGCACAAGGGCGGCGCATCGATTGTGTTTCCGGCGTAGGGTGTCGGCGTTTTCGGGAGTTGAAAGCAGGCGGGAGCGCCGCCGCCACCGCCGCCGCCGCCGCCGCTGCGCTCGTTGGCAGGAACTGTGAGCGCGGAGGGTTGCTGCGCGTCGCGTCGGGTTGGTGCGGCCTGCGCGCTGCCGCGCAGCGCCGGCTGGCGCGTCGCTCAGCCTGCCCCGCCGCCGCCGCCGCCGCCGCCGCCGCCGCCGCCGCCGCCGCCACGCCGCCACGCTGCCTCTCGCCGAATGCGTAATAGCAGGGGCAAACAGCGGACAGATGCTTACAGTCCGTCATTGTTTGTCAAAATCTGGACGAGCAAACACGCAGAGGTCCTCCGGCGCTCGCGCGCGCGCGGTGGCTTGGGCGCACATTGCCTCTCTCCCTTTTCCCTCTGCCCTTCCTCTGTGTCTCCTTCCCTCTTTGCGTCAATCTCCGTTTCTCCTCCCTCTCTCTGTGTGATTCTCGGCTCTTTCCCTTTCCTTCTCTTAGCTCCTCTCTCTGTTCATCATCCTCCATCTGCCTTATCTCCTTTTGGCTCTCCCTCTCGCTCCGGTGGCGTGTGTCTGTCTCCTGTGCCTCTGTCTCTGTCTCCGGCGCTCTCCGCGCGGTGGCGGCTATGCGCTGCTGGGAAGTTGGGCGCCCCGGGGATTTCACGCCGCATGCCGCGCCACGTGCCGCGCCACGTCCCTCACCTCCCCGTCTCGCCGCGCCGCGCCCCGCCCACCCCACCCACCCAGCCCGGCGCCCGCGCTGCCTATAACGCCGCGTGCCAGCCCTGTGCCTAGCTCACTGGGCTCCGTTTACGGGGCCCCGCTCAGGGCGTATCCGCTTCCGCTAACCGGCCCCGCCCGGCCCCGCCCGGCCCCGCCCGGCCCCGCCCTGTCCCGCCCGGCCCCGCCCGGCCCCGCCCGGCCCCGCCCGGCCCCGCCCGGCCCCGCCCGGCTCGCAAGATCTCACAGCCGAGGATCCGAGCCCCAAGCCGCCGGTGCTTCCAGTGCCGATGCGCCTGACGCGGAGCCGTTACACCAAGTAGGTTTTTGACCTGTTTGAATATGTTATATGGAAACAATTGCTTTATAGACGAGCAGAATAGCACGTGTTAATGTTTGCATTTATGTCAATTTATGTATTTTTGGATATATCAAAATTACGAGTAAACTGATGTGAAAAAGTACTTATAATAACTACTAAATGTGCATGAAGTTCATGACTCGATCTTTTCCCAAAGAAGTCGATAAAATAAACTTTAATGATTCAAGTTTTATACGCGCATTAAAAAGAAGTGCGTATCTATTTTCTATGAAGCTAACACTCCAAGGTACAAAGTTCACGTGTTTATTTAAAATGTAAAATGTAACGAGTAACATTGAAACTTCTCTATGCCATCTCATTTTCTTCTTAATTTTAAATATTTAAAATGACAATTTACGACACTCCGAATCGACACATTGGCTGAGGATGCTGTGTTGCTCAAGAAGCCCTCTTATTTTGTTTGTACAAGGGTGGATATAAATATCATTAGAGCACTTAGCAGTAACACAACTTATAAAATCGTGAATGTGCTAATAAAAAACGCGCCAACTATCGAAAAAATACAGTATTTCAAGACAGTTTTATGACCAAGGTATGACCAATGCGACGCGAGTTGCGCACTGTGAATATAAAAACGTATCTGGAAGTTTCGAAGTTTTGATTTTAGAAATTTATCATTGGCCTTTATGAGTTATTAAATTTTATTCGATTTTAATATCCGATTAGCCTGGCATGAACGTCAATAAAAAATCTTTATATTCAATTTTGTTGTTTTCCATAATAATGTCTGATGCTTTTATAACGGGTGAAATTGAATTCTAAACTCGTTCTAAAATTTGGCGATGTAATTTGAAAATTGTTAAAAAGTAGATGAGTTCAGTTGAATTTCATTTATTCATTTTAGCTCACTTTAAAATAACAAGTTCATCAGCAATATTTTTATATTTTCTAGTTTAGAACAAGTTAGAAATATGGTTATATTTAGGTTCTATTGGTGCATTTTTAGTAGAATCATCACGTTCTTACACCATAAAGCATTTAAAAAACCATCTACACTTACTTATTGAAATTTAATTGATATTTTTTGTTTGCTAGTCTGGGTATTTTACGAGAAGGGGTGAGATTATCATAATATTTCCACACACTGGACATGGTAAAGGATTAGTTTTCGTCATTAGGTGACCGTAATTAATGTTGAAATATCCAATTCTTAAACTACTGACGTGTTTTGCTGATGTTGAATTTTGACAAGGCTTCTTTTGTGACTGATCTTTTAACAAGAAGTTTTGACGATGTTGATTTCTATTGTAAGTTCCAGTGCGTAATGAAACCAGTAACATCTCTATTAACATCAAAGAGTATCACATGAATATGTTCTTCTGAAAATTGATGCATTGTTGCCGATTTAGTATTTATAATTTGCCTTTTCATTACCTTTCATGCTCTTGTGCGAGGGGGAGTCATACCAGTTTCATTTGATTCCATTTTACTAAGGATAGACGTATTTGAATGTTTTGGATCAAAAGATTGGGCGAGTAACTGGTTCGCGCCAAATTTCCGAACGGGAATGCTCACACTGAGCGTATGAGACTCGGGGATTTCTTTCTTATTTCTACGGGAAACCACGGGAATCATATATAAATGAAAACATACACTATGTGATCAAAAGTATCGGGACAAGTCAAAAATGTTGTTATGGTGTGGTCGTGTTTTTCATGGAGGGGGCTTGCATCCCTTGTTGTTTCGTGTGGCACTATCACGGCACAGGCCTACGTTGATGTTTTAAACACCTTGCTCCTTGATGTTTAAAACACCAAACTGTTAAAGAGCGATTCGGAGATGGCGATTGCATCTCTGAACACGATAGAGTTGTTTGCACGACCTGTGGCCAAGTGGTTACACGACAATAACATCCCTGCAATGGACTGTCTTGTTCAGAGTCCTGACTTGAATCTTATCGAAAACTTTTGGGATGTTTTGGAACGCCAACTTCGTGCCAAGCCTCACCGACCTACATCGATACCTCCCCTCAGTGCAGCACTCCGTGAAGAATGGGCTGCCATTCCCTAAGAAATCTTTCAACACCTGATTGAAAGTATGCCTGCGAGAGTGGAAGATGTCATCAATGTTAAGCGTGGGCCAACACCCTATTGTATCCACATCCAGCATTACCGATGGAGGGTGCCACGAACTGGTAAGTCATTTTCATATAGGTGTTGTGGTGCGGTATCGTTGGCATTTCTAATGAAATAATTATATGGGTAGTCATTGCCAACAATAGTATTTATTACAAGAGCAGCTTTCGATGGCTTAGCCATCATCATCAGTTGTCTGCAGAATGGAAGCCACAAAAACGACTTTGTAGTCAGGTTCAGCCCAGATTGGTTTCTATCGTCTTCTTCCTTCTTCTTGAGAATGGCGGTGATATGCTGTCTCTATTGCTGTCCACTTCTCGTTGTTACAGATCATTAGTGTAACCATGTTTTCTGGTGAGACATTACACCCGACCTCCCATATCATGCGATGCCATAGCGTGTCCCATTTCGGGCAATGGATCAGCGTATGTTCGGCGTCGTCCACTTCATGCTGCAGTAGAAGCATACCGCGTCTTCTGTCTTTCTGAATCTGGTATCGATTTGCCTGTTGTCGGCAGCTCGTTAAGAAAAATCCATTGTCTTCAAAAATTCAACAAAAAATTATTCATATACTATATTTTTTTAAAAGATGTGGAAGAACGTTTTTATTGATTGACTATTTAATATAGATTACATTTAGGGAAAAAATGTACCTTCAATATTGTACTTATGCGATGTTACTTTTTAAAATTTTTCAAAATCCAGAGGTTTCACCTGAAATTGGACTAGAACCAAGTTCCTCCCGTTATGCAAAATTACGTTGTAACTAATCAAATTTTCGAAATATTGTATATGACCTTATTTTAAGATCTCTCTCTGAATAGCTATAATTCAGAAGGAAAACCCAATATTCAATTTTGTATTTATAAGGAGATGCGAAAAGAAATTTAAATTCAGCAATTTTCAAAAATCAGGGATTTCAATAAATGATAGAGCTCCAATATATTTAAGCATCGAGTACGCTATCTGAAGACAATGTTTAATAAAAGTAGCAGTAGTAGTAGCAGTAGCAGTAGCATTGGCAGTGGCATCTGAACGCTATCTGAAGACAATGTTTAATAACAGTAGCAGTAGCGGTGGCAGTGGCAGCAGCAGCAGCTGAGGAGGAGGAGGAGGAGGAGGAGGAGGAGGAGGAGGAGAAGAAGAAGAAGGAGAAGAAGAAGAAGAAGGAGAAGAAGAAGGAGAAGAAGAAGAAGAAGGAGAAGAAGAAGAAGAAGGAGAAGAAGAAGAAGGAGAAGAAGAAGGAGAAGAAGAAGAAGAAGGGGAAGAAGAAGAAGAAGGAGAAGAAGAAGAAGTAGCGACCTTGACAAGCAACTCTTCATATTTAGAAGCTCAAAGTTTATTTATAAATTTGAAAGCTGTAAATGACTGCGCTGAAAGGGCATCTAATTAATGCAAGTTTTCATGCACTTCAGACTGTAGACGAGGAGGGAAAGCAATTTTTTTAAATGTTGCGTCTATATAGACGCAATGCGTCTCCTAGCTCCGTAAAGAGCGCTGAGTGCACTGTGGAGTGTAATCCTCCGTTAATTTCAGTTGGAAAAATCCTCCGTTATTAAGCACCCAGCACCCTCTAGGGGCCGCTGGGTAGTTTAATCACGTTTGTCGCAGTCAAGTTGGAGAATCGCCGGTAGGATGCGTCTTCTACCCATCGGCCAAAATTGGGAAGGAACAAGAATAGGGTTAGGACGTTTCACAGGGGTTGGACTAGCCACAGTAAAGCCGGCAAACTCGTTTTGTCGTAATAAAATTTCATATGAAGTTCTATAGGAATCAAACCCGGAATCTGGGGTACTTTTTGTTTTCTCGTATATGTACGTATATACGGAGTAATATACTATTATAGAGAAAGTTATATCGGAGGAGGAAAATCGATTTCTAGATTTCAATGGGAATACACGCTTTGGAGTCCTCTGGTACCGAAATAGTTTATTTTTTTCAAAACCTCCGTCCCTCTGTCTGTCTATCGGTCCGCCGGTCCGTCTGTCCGTCTCTCTGTTCGTCTGTTAACACCACTAGCGCCAAATCCACATGTAGGATTATTCCAAAATGGATGTTAGCCATTATATCTGACTCGACTTAAGGCGCTGCGATTTTCAAAAAGTTTCTTCAAATTTTCGAGGTATTTTACATTAAACCCCCGGATATTTTCAAAATTTTCTCAAAAACGGCTCCAATTCTTTTCTTTAAATTCCTTTTTTTGAAGAATACAATGGTAAAATACACTTATAATTGTGGCACAGGTCCGATATTGAGGATTAAATCTGAATATTCAAAAATTTCAAAAGTACGAATTATATCCGGCGTCTTCCCACAATAACAAAATTGAAGATATAGATTCCATTCAAATGAAATTTGTTGTCCATTAGTTCTTTCAACAAAGTCATGAAGAGTTTTGAAACTTTTAGTAGTGTTCGCGCAATGTTGCGTGGAATATTTTGAATTAAGAAAAAACAAGATTTTCTCAGAAAACCACTCCAAATTCTTATTTTAAACTTTTGCAAGGGATAGTGCTAAATACACTCTATGGGATGGCATAAACGCCATAGTGCTATATTCTTTTGCTTTTGCAAAATTACAAAACTGTGATTTCACCGTCTCTCTTGTCGTTTATATTTAGATTTGCTGCGATTTGTTGACATTATAGTATTTATGAGTGCATACGATTCAAATAATATAATATTAAGCTTCTCCGAAACTTGATTTTTTCTTTCAAACTTTTCAAACGGGTAAGGCTACTTGCACTGTTTAAAATTACATACAGTTCATTTTGGGGTATTTTTTTTTTTCAAAATTTAGACAAATGATCTTTTTTAAAATATATCTCACGCCTTTAGTATGCACATTTCCAGTGATTTGTATACACTATGCATTTGTGAGTTAAAGTGCTTCAAATGACTTGAAGGTTTTTCGAAAACTAAGCAGTTTTCTGTAAAACAAAGCCTCAACTTTCGTATTTACAGTGAGACTTGAACGCCATTTTCTTAGAAACCACTCAAAGTTTCCCATGAAAATTGCCATATAGGGCGAGGTTTTACTCTTCCATGATATTCTGTAAGCAATATATCAATTCACCCATTAGAAAACCGAATAATTGAAAAAAATTCACAAAAAATATTTTGGGTGGCGAGAGACGGCAGCTGGCGTGAGGGTGTCTGCTGCTGGCAAGTCCGAAAAGCTAGCGCGGATGAAAGAAAATAAAAACTAATACGAGAAAGTCTTTGCCATTCTGCAGCACTACTAGTTTGTAACAGAAGAGTATGAACACCGGTATTTTCCATTTATTATTAGAATGTACGTATTTTAACCTTTCGATTCTGCAGAAAATTAAGGCTTGTTCTACGCTGAAAATTAAAGAGTGGGAAAACCCATTGAGGTACATTAAAAATATCTTGGAGATAATTGATATTGTTCTTATATCTTACAAATGACGTTTCAGCATGTACAGATTGAAATTTAGACTCTTGTTTGTTCTATGGATAGATATTCACTATTTCTAAATGTGTAAAAAAAATAGCTGCCGTCACGCAATGGAAGTTACTAAAAAATATAAAACTTCCCTTTTCCCATAAGATTTGTTCACCGTATCTCGATAAAAATGTTAAAAGACGAGCACCTCAGACATTCTAAACCTCCTTCCTCATTTAATGACCAAATAATGAAACATTTCAACGAATAAAACCATAAGTACACAAAAAATATAAAAGCTGCAAGAAAACGAAAAACGTTGTTTTTAAAATCTATGTCCTAAAAGTATAGAATGGCATGTTTTCCAAACAGGTGGTTAAAACAAAGTTCCATAATTTGGTCTCGCAAATAATACTATTATGCTTAGTATTTAGAGATGTAGAAATGCGCATTAAGAAATTAGTAGTACGCTAAACCATTAGATTTCACTATCGCAGAGTTTGAATGACTGTTTCAATTTATCAATAAACTCTTGGAACGTTGAAGGGGTGGAGGAAGTTGGAAGAGAGATGGGACGTAAGTGAACGTACTTAGGGGGTAAGCGAATAGGACGGAGGGAGTTGGGGTGAAGTTGGGTGGAATTTTGCAGCTCGAAAGAGAGCAGGCCGGGATGACATGGCACGGCACCGAGCGAGAGAGAAGCAGCTCGAGTTGGAGCAGAACGACGTGATTCGTAGAGGGGCCGCGTGGTACAGAACGGAAGGGAAAGTGTGTCCCCGTGAAAGACCTACGTAGCTCGTGTGCGATATCGTCGGGGTTCGATCCTTCGGACCAGTCGGTCGGAGCCACTGTAGAGAGATCGTGAGCCAGCTGAGCCGGCCGGAAGAGGGCGAAGTGGGGCGGGGTGAAAACGGCACCCGAGTGGAGAGAGGGCGAACACGACATGGAGGCCCCAAAGAGTAAAGCGGGGGCAAGTTTGGAGGGCACCGATTCCAAGCGCTGTGGCCGCTAGGAGGTGGCAAAGGTGCGCCTGGAGGCCAGAGCGCCGTGGCGCAGGCGCACACCTCACCGCCCTTCCGCTTCCCCCGCGTGTTGCCAGGCGTGTTTCAGGTGTCATTAGCGTTGTCCTTGTGCTTCTCAGGACGCACTTCACCTCCCACCGCTACTCAAAACCATGCCTCGGCACACGGAATTAGTAGCGGACAAAATGAGATAGCGGGCGACTGCAAGGGGTTAAGCCATATTATAGTCATGCTAAGTCCCTTCATTTCTCGGTTTTACTTATAATTCATTGATGTAGCAATTCTATACTCTTGAAACATTTCAATGCTATACTTATTGGTGAACAGCTGTTTGTCTGCTAGAATTTAAATAGAATTGCATGGCGTTGGATAAGAAGTAGTATATTGCGTTCGATCTGTTCTCGTATGTCTAATTATCAAGTCTAGAAAACAATATCTTTTATGTGAAAAAGTTATTTTAACAAGATTATATTCTACCTCATAAAGACCGGGAGTCCTAGTTTCTAGTACCATCAGTGGAAAATTTTTGACACGAGATTATCAGCTAGATCGAATGCAGTCGCTGCCTGGAGGAGAATTCTAGAAGCCTTTGCTAGCCTTTGCAAGTTATCTTATTAGCTCAATGTACCCGTAATAATTAAACTGGTTTTATCAAAAGACAATTGGCACAAAATGTCTTTCTAATTAAACAATGTTTTAAAATGCAAAATAATTTACTTCTAATACTAACTTCCTATTCTCTACGCATTTACTGCTGTCAAGAAGAATTGCATCCGCAGGTGTATTCTAAGTGTGTCTAGTATGGCAAGCATTACACTTAACGCTTTATTCTGTAACCACAAACATTAAAAAACGTATTTCTTGTTTTTTAAGTCGTTATCCTAAAAGTAAATAAATAGTTGCGTATGATGTATTACGGACACAATTTTCAATTCAGAAATTATTATTTTTCATCAATTTACTATTAAAATATGTGAGTATATGTGCAAATAAACTAGTAATATATATTTATCAAATAATATTTACAAACTATAATTTTATACTGAAAATCGAAGGGTTTGCCAACAACCATTACGCCGCAATACGTGAACGTCGCTTGAAGCAATTTCAAAATTATGATATTGTTTGCTAAATACCATGAGTTCAAATAATAATATTAATATCGTGAATACACTTCAAAGGAGTGAGGTTGGAATTACGGAAAACACTAATCGATACAATCCTTGTTTATTAACCCGAACACACAATAAATTATTCATTATTACATAAAAATAACATTCAAACAAAATTCGATTATTGCGTCTAAATGTAATATTTCGTACATTATATATTTTTCATGCATGTTTTTTTAAATAAATATTACGAGGTTTTAGTTAAGGGGCGCGAATGTGTCGGGCAGGATGGATATACTTAGTCGACTGATTAGGACGTCGACAATATATAAATAAACCGTGTAATCCTTTCTTATTTGCGGTGTTCGTGAAATCTTCATCCTCACTTTCAAAAATCCAACGTGTAAACAGGAACGAAAGTAAAACATCTACAAAAGTACAGGAAAGTCCCTGTGATCAATTTCAAACTTATAGCCACAAATTGCCATTATAAGAAACTGAAAACTGTTTTATACAATTTTTGAAATAATAATGACACTTTAATAAGAAAGATAATAAAATTTAAGAATTGGTTGGAAAATTGAACACTTGAAAATTATGTGATATATTTCAATTTTAATTGCTGAGTAGTTTCATTCTGGTTTTTGTAATGCAAATTGCTGTATATAATTCAATGTGTGATTCAGATCGCCATTGTAATTAATTCTCAGTAATTAAAGTACTAATGCACAATGTTAATAAGTATGATCCAATCCATTGGTGACCTAATGCAGAGGGCATTTTTTCCGATTTCACATTTCATGTTGAATTTATGATCGGAAGAGCGCATATGATGCCCTGAGACAAGTCACTTACAACAATGCAATTCAATTTTTCCCTTTTGATTCCACAATTCCGAGCGATATTGAATCTCCTCGCGGTACGACGTGTCCTCATTGTACTGCTCTCGCATTGCACTTCGGCGGCCACCTCCCCTCTCGCCCTGTCACCTGCCTCCCCCTCCCCTTCTTCCCCGGGCCGACCCGCGCTTGTCAAGCTAATGGCCCTCTCCGCGCGTGTTGCCTCTCACCTTTGACGCCCCCCACGTCAGCCGGCCCGCCCCCGCGCTCTCCAGCCCACGCGCCGCCCGCCGTCCGTGGCGGGGCGCTGCCTTGGGAGCGAAGACCAGCCCAGCCAACGCGGATTGACAGCCCTTTGCATTGCAGCATCTGGGGAAAGGAGCCCCATCTCGCCCAGGTTTGGCGTCCAGTCTCCCTTGATCCGTTCAGCAAAGGTCGAGGCGCTCCCTCGCGTGCCTTGTAGACAAGGAAGGGAGGACAAGATCTGCTTTGTTTTCTTGGCTCCCTTATTGCTACATGAGGGAGCAGTGAAGTGGCGGTGGGTAATTATTTCTTCAGAAATACTATAAAATGAAATGTGTTGTTCATTTGCCGATGCAAATTACAGGGGTTTTTAATTGCATTCTGTTACTCGTAGAGTTTTTGCTAACGTCGCTCGTTGGTACCATAATTGAACTATGCGTAGTAACGGAGAGGTAGAGATTCTGGAGCTTATTTCTACATTTCGCATTTCTACATCTCTAAATACTAAGCATAACAGTATTATTTGCGAGACCAAATTATGGAACTTTGTTTTAACCACCTGTTTGGAAAACATGCCATTCTATACTTTTAGGACATAGATTTTAAAAACAACGTTTTTCGTTTTCTTGCAGCTTTTATATTTTTGTGTACTTATGGTTTTATTGGTTGAAATGTTTCAAAACCCGCCCAGAAATATACGTCTCCCCATATGTCAGTTTTAGGACAGTTTTAGGACCATATACATAATTATTTTAATTTTCATATTCACATATAGATATTTTAAAATATGAAACTTGTCAAATAATCAAGTATTGATATTATTATTAATAATAATAATAATAATAACAATAATAATAATGATAATAATATTTATATCTATACTCTTACGTTTGAATGTACGCATACTCTTAAATTAGTGAAAACTCTGCAACCTCTGTCTATGCGAGAGATGTCAGTAGTATTGTAACACAACAGGAAGACTGAAAGAATAGAAAACAATGAAACAGTTTTGACTGAAAAATGCGAATACGATTATCTGATTACCTTAATTGCAATTTCTCTCTGCGCACAATTGGAACGTACTTTTTATGTAGTTTCTTTACGAAATACTAACATAATTGTATTCATTTTTTGAGAATTTTAGAATGATGTAGAAGAATGCTTCTCTTTAAAACATAAAAGTAGAAACAGTATATCGAAAATAAAAAAAATTGTTCAAAAAAGAAAATGAAATATTTTATTTCCCTCATTATCTGCAATAAATTGCATATCGAATCTGGATATCTCAAACCGTTTGAAATTTATTTGTTGTGGTCATTTTAGATGATTCACATATACGAGTATAACATCATTCGTCAATAACGTGAATTTATCGAGGCATATGTCTTCTGTATAATTCTCTTTTTCTTCTTCTTCTTCTTCTTTTTCTTTTTTTTTTTGCCAAACAAGTTTTCGTTGATTTACACACTAGCTTGCAAGCCTATTGGCTTGAAATTTAAGAGGCGTGAAGCAGCAAAAATGTTGATTTTCACAAACTCACAAGCAGCATTTTTGCTGCTCCATGACCCCAATCCATACACACATTAGCAACATTTTTACTGGAACAAGCTACTAACTCTAGCTGCTGAATGTTTAGTGCATGATATGGCCAAGAGGTGGCGGTGTTCCTCCCACACCGGAACGAGAGATCCACAGCCAACCTACCCCTCGGACTTTCCCTCTTCAGGTATCTTCTCCAGCGGAGCGCCGTTCTATTTTAGCTCCCGACCGAATTCTCGGCCAATGTGGTAGTGTAGTTCCTGTAAATGCGACCAGCCCTTGGACTTGCGACGCCGCCCCCTCTAGCGGCATCACCTGGCGCTCGCCATCTGAGCGCGAATTTCGAACCATTCTCTACAGCGATGCAACCCAAAATTTGGCACTGTAGGCCCAGAATGAAGGGACTGTAACGCTAATGGACAAAGAAGGGGATTGCGTAGTTACAAAGTCACTAATGTCCATGTCCTTACAATCCTACACAATCAATTGGAAGATTTTTTTCAATTAATAAGTTAAGAGCATGCACAAAATCCAGACCCAGAGAGACTCGCTCCTTGAGACCTCTACAGATGGTGCAGGAGGCAGGTTGGAATCGTGCTTGGTGCCCACATTGAAATGAATTTATCGCGAGCGACCTGACATCCTCCGTAATTTTCATTCATAAACCGAACTATTACAGACAGGAACGGTTTGCCTGCCACAATCTTTCAAGCAATTCCTCAAAGCTTGAGAAAATTTAAAAATAAAATAGTTTTCTAGCTATTTATGTATATTTTTGGTCAATGTATTACTGTTAAGTTTCTACAGTTAAATTAATAGTATTTCCTAATAAGTACGTTTGCTTACTTATTATTATTATTATTATTATTATTATTATTATTATTGTTAATAATAATTTCTTTGTGATTGTCATTTCACCCCTCATCAACCTATCACTTCCCAATACCCAATTCAAGCTGAAACAAGCTTGTCTTACCATGGGATACAGCTGAAAAACCGATCCCATAGTTAGACAGGTTGATCGTGTGGTGTGGTTCGTGCTCCCCTTTGAATGTTTCCATGCAAAGTTTGCTACAGTTTTTTGGTTTTGCCCTGTACCGCACGTTCCCTGACATTTTCCTCACATGTTTCCCTAATTTAATAATGTAATTAAGTTAGAAATTCTGAATTTAAAGTGTTTTCCTTAAGCTTCTGGAGTTTAGAGCTTGTCCCGAATGTAGCGGTGGCCCACTGGGGGACATACCTGGAGAGGAAACCCCGCATACGGACATGTAGTTCGGCTCTGGATCTCACGATTTCATGAGGGGAAGTAATCACCGAAGAAGGTTGAAAGATGAGTAAAAGTTTAAAATAAATAAATAAAAATAAAATAAATTTAAAAAATCGACAGGTTAGCAATATTTCAAAAAAATAGACATTTCAGTTTCCGAGTTACAGAAAACATATTTGCAGCGATAAACAAATTACAAGTATGATTTTGATTACAATTATGATAACAAAATAGTAACTCTCTCTTACCTCTACTCCTACCATTACACGCAAAAGGAGAGTTCAACAAAGCATGCGCATAGTGAAGCTACATTTACGTCCAGAAGTAAAACAAGGGGACATCTCAGAATTTGCTCAATGGATCAGACAAACTGGACAAAAACCTGATGGAGATGGGGGTCTATGACACGGAAGCTGAAGTGTATTATTTGTTACAAGCATATTAAGTCTTTTAAACAAAGATACAATACAAATCTAAAGTAATTCAATATATATCACTGTTTTTTTAAAATAAACATTAGTTTTCTTTTTGATAATCAGTATAGTCTCTAAGTTTATAAAAAGAGTTATGCAATAGGAAAGATTTTACTTTTAACTTAAATTTGTAAACCGTCTTCAATTGTTTAATGTCATCTGGCAATGCGTTGTTAAGTAACGTACATGTATTGTATGTGGATGTATTTTAGTGAGCTGTTGATATTGACACTTGATGAACGTTATTTTTACGACGTGTGTTGTATTTATAAATATCAGTATTGGATGAAAATATGTTCCCACCGTAAGATTCCAAGCTCAATGAAGAGAGGCTTGCAGGGATCACGCGGATAATATTTTTTCATTATTAGAATAATATATTTTGCAATCTAAAGGTCTGCGTATTACATGATGTGTTTCCCCAGAATTTTATGCCATATCTTAGGCGGGAATGTACATTTGCAAAATACACGCAACGAGATGCATGCAAGTTGACAGAATTTGAAAGAATTCTCAATGTGTAACATAATGAACTTAATTTAGTGTTTAATTTCAAGAAAAAAACATTCACTACACTAACGGGACAAACAAACACAGTGTTTGATGTGACCGAAAACATAAATCAATCTAAACATTTAAATCACACACCACACAACAATCTTGCGTGTGCATCTGCTGTTGCCATTATACAATATGCATAATACATTCTGAGGGACTTCTATTTTACTTTCTCGCCTTGCAAACTATGTAGTTAAGAGAAAATATTGTAATCGTGCGGCAGAAATTAGCAATTTGTTTTGACGGAAAACGTTTAGTGTCGGGCCCTGGTAACGAAAAAGTGGTTGTCTTGTTTCTATGTAGTACATTACTTCCTCCAACACATTGTCAAGCCAGGATTATTTTGGGAGTCCTTAATAACGAAAAATCGATAGACAGCAAAACATCTCTCGACGATTTTCTCCAAAATTGATAATTTCCGAACAATCTGAACGAACTCGTGGCCTTGCGAGTTTGAAATGGTTATATGAATTTTTGGGGGTACTTGTAGCCAGTAGAAATAATACCAGAAAGTAATATGCTGTTGTAGCACCTCGAGTTTTGTTTTAAATCGGTTTGATGCAGGATCAAGGGGTCATCACCAGTGACAGCACACTTATGTTGTTTTTTTTGTCGATGGTTTCTTACAAAAAACCGTCATCTTTTTTACTGTATTGTGTGTAGACAAGATTTTTTTGTACTAAATTCATTAGAACCAGCTCCTAAAAGTAAGCGATAACTAGGTCTCGGAACGCATGTTGGACGTTGGTGAAATGGCGGCGACGAACTTCCAGTTTCTGCTCGGGCCCTGTGCATCGAATCTGCCATTCAATGTGGAACTTGCAGAGGCCAAACCGAAGTGCGGCAGATTGTCACGGGATGATTCCATTTCGCCTGTCATTCATTCCAGAGTTCGTCGATTTTCCATATTCATTAGCATCCCACGTACAGTTCTTCATTATGAAATTTAGTTGCGAGGGTGTGATCTTCCAAGCCTCTTCCACTCATATTGCTGGCAATTAGAAATTCACATTTCTTTTTATATATGTTAGGAAGAGATTCATACACTTATTTTCCTCCAGAACCGAGTCATAGTTCATTCTAAACACTTCATAATATCGAAATGCAGTTTTCGCTCAACAACGTGTCATCATGAGTTATGTAGAGACATTGTAATATTTTAAATTTTAGAGAAATTTAATCATTTATTTTTAAATAGAACTATATATTTTTCTCACTAGGAATGAAGATTCTTCAAAAGAAAAATATAAAAATGCATCTTTTGTGCTTGTACATGTACGTAGAACGTGACCCCAGCAGTTGCCTTCATTGGTTCTAGAATATTGGTAACTGACAGTCGCGGTCTATCACTGGGTAACGAAGCTACGCCCAAAGAAATGATTTTGTCATACGGTGGAGTGAATGTAAGATGAATGGCTATCTCCCGTTTATTTGACGTAAAAAGGCAAAATAGCAAAAAGTATTTCACTATACTTAATATCTTGTTGGATTGAAAAGAGCTTTCCTGGAAATGAAGTCTTGAGTTGAGAAACGCGCAGCGTCTTTGATTCTGATTGTTTATGGCAGATGAGACACCCAGATAAGTAATTTTTGACATTCGCAGGGCTGGAAGTGACACGAATGGTTGATTCTCGTTCACATTACGAAAACGGCTGGCGCACGTGACCTTAGGGGGACAAAGAAGGTGACACCACAAGGAAGAGCATTCCAGGCCCCAGAGCCTGGCCGGTGGCAGCGGCAGCCCCAGAACCATCGGGTGGAGCGGCGTGTGCAGCAGCGTGAGCAAAAGCGGGCGGCGAGATAGACGGCCGCGGAGTCAGAGGTGGCGATAGGGCGCGGCCGATGCCCGTGGGCGGCAATGGCGCTTGGGGCCACAAGGGAGGGGGCGAGGGCAGCGTTGGCGGTGGCGGTGACGGCGTTGATGATGGCGGAATTGAAAGTGGCGGGGGCGGCGGGAACGGCGTTTGCAGGGGCGGTGGGGGACGACGGCGGCTGCGAGGGCGAGAGCAAGGGAGGGGCGGCCGAGTGTCAGGGGTGGAAGCGTGGGGCGCGGCGGCGCGGGAGGATTCGTAAGCTGGGGCGACGTGGGCGGTGTTGTGGATGCGGCCCGAGTAGTGGCAGGAGCTGTTAGAGACCGGCCGCTTAAAGGAGATGCCGCGGGGTGCAGTTATAGTGCTGCGGGGAAATGGAGAGAGTGGGAAGTCGCAGATTGCCTGGCACTTTTTCCTCACGAGGCAAACGAGATCTCCCTTGTTGGTTTTGGTGAGATGTGTGTTTTTTCGGTATTCATTTGCAGAATATGTTTTCTGTTGATGTAAATTACCGTAGTTACTTTCACAAAGAAACAATGATTCGTCAAAGAATAAATGTATAAAGCAACGGCAATATATCATCCTCAAAGTAGGAAATAACTATTCGATATTAAAGAAAGGGGTCAGGGCATTTGTGATTGGGAATAGCCTTCGACGTCTGAAAATTCCCACAATTCGACGTGTCTGCCAGGGAAATGCGAGGGAAAAAGGGAATTTCCAAAAGATGTTGAAGTGGTACTGGGAGCCTTGAAAATCTAATTGGATTGAACACGAGGATTCAGATTATAAAAAATTTCTAGCAATTACATACTATTAAATACGAGTTTTGTTACTGTTTTCGTTTTGTCGAGTCACATTTCGCAAATATTAGATGAAAGTTTCCAGTTTGCGTATACAGCTTTGAGTATTATTTTTATTTGATGATCTTTACTCTCTCGCCTTTCTTCGTAGGTAGAGAAAGTATTATAAATATGCCCCCAAAATTGGCGATTTTTCAACACAGCTCTTCTTGTCAGGCCTTTTAATGAAGAAGTGAATAAATCTTGTTCTTCTATGCAGTATCTGATTTTAATTAGATTTAATTATTTAATCTAGGTTTAATTTTTTCTGTGTCTTTCTATAACTACAATACTGAAGAATGGATGTTTTCGCCAAAAAGGAATCTGTTGTTCAAAACATGTTATACAATAGTCATAATTTTTTTCGAAAACAAGTACTTTTTTTGTACTTTTGCAAACAACACAGGCATTTTTATACAATTATTTTCAGAATTATATTCAGTCTCCCATATTTTTTCTTCTATGTTTCTCCTTGTATGTATCAACAGTAAAATAAATTGGTGCCGCTCTGTTTTCGGCTAACAAACCGTGTTGTCGGAAATTGCAATAATTTGCCAATGTATAATATTGAATATAGATATTTTTGTCTAAATCCTGATCTTTGAAAATTATAAAGTACAATTTTTGAAAAAACGAGTAGTTTTCACGTAATTTATATTAGAAGTTAATGCAATTTTAGAAAAAGCTTAAAAGACACCACAGATTTTCATCCCCCCCCACGAATAGAGTAATGGGCGCTTAAGAAAGGGTAAGTGTTCGAAATGGTGAACTATCTAAATTTTTGAAACTTGCAGAAGTTAGAAATAATGTGAAAAATGTATACAATTGTTACACCACTAGTTTTAAACCACTAGTATTTTCAATTTAATTTAATTGTATAAAAACTTGATTCTAAAAAGGGCAACCTAAAAGAGGAGATTGTTTACAAATATTCATATGTCATAACTAGGGGATATATTTTAAAGATATGTCATTTTTTCTTTTCACTTTAGAACAAAGACTTTCGGTATAGACATTCGTTGTTTGTTATGACAGAAGCAAACGACCCATGACCATCGAATTTTTGTAAGGATGATCCATAATATGAAGATGTGCAAAAGGATAAAATACACACTAAAAATTGGACACGAATTTTATCAATTAACAGAAATATGATTTATAGGAAATTGTTTTATTGAATACAAAAGTGTGGAGTTAAAAACGACCAGTCGCGGTTCAACATTGCGCGAAAATTTTCGCAAGAAATGTAAGCGATTAAATGACTCGTCCACTCCCTGTGTTGTGACGCTTGCCACAGGCTGCCTGCCAAAAGTTCTGACAGAGGCTCGTTCAAACACACTCGCGTTGTAGATATCGTGCAACTTCCATCAGCTCAGAACCGGTCGTGGTGAAAACGAAAGACCTGTCGTCGGGCTGATAAATCAATAATAATAACGAATTCATCTTTGAATAAATCTCCCTGTCTGTCGGGGAGACCCAGAGGGAGCGCGTTGTATCTCCGCCTGTGCCTGCTGCTGTGAATCGCCATCCTCTGTATAAAGCGTGGAGCCGCGAGTCCCCTCGCACGGAACAGCCCCGGCTGCTGTTCTCCGCACTTTCCTCATCCCCGATCCGCCCCGCCCAGCGTCACCCGTCTCACCCCGCCTCACCTCCCCGGCCCCGCTCCCGCATCACCGCGCCTCCTCCCAGCTCGCCCCGCCCCGCACCTCGCTTCTCCCCGTTCTGCCTTACTACTTCCCGTTTCGGCGCGTCCCTCCTCCCCTCATGGATCTCCATTTCGCCACGCCGCCCTTCGCCGACCACTACCCTTCCCCTCCATTCCCGTCCTGTCCCGTCCCGTCATTCCGTGCCACCCGCCATGCCGCCTATCACCATCATGCCGTGTTCGTTACACCCGTCCCTCTCCGTCCCACCGTCGTGTTTCTGTCCGTGTTCACCCGTCCCCGCCCCGCCCCGCCCCCTCCATCTTGGCCCGTCCAGTCCCAGAAAGCGCGCCGCCGGGCGCCGGCAGCTGTCTAGGTCCAGGGCAGAACGTTTGACAGATCGCTCTGTCGCCCGGGTTTAAGTACTGGTCACTGCCGAACCGACAGAGATACTTGCAGCGATTGAGGAAAGTTCGTCTAGTAATAAAGTGTCGCCTACAACCCTGACATTTTGATGGTCACGGAATTGACACCATGAATACATTCATACTATATGTAATGATTATGGTCTAGAGTAGCACTATCTTGAGTAATGTTGAAACACAATTCATCTCTGTTCAGACATGTGAGGGATTGTTTTGACACTTATTGCTGTCGAAGTGAATTGCGGGCGTGGTCGGTGCGCAACACGAAAAAAGTATTCACATTTATTTCATAACGTTTGGCTAACTTGTAATTGTACCGGTTTACTCTCTAATCTTGTTATTCCGCCAGGCTTCAGAATATTCGTAAGAAAGCGATGTATTTATGTTGCTAGAATGCAACAAACGAACATTTTAAAAGATTGATTCTAAGAAATATGATTTCGACCTATCTTGCTAGCCATTGTAGAAAGTCCTGCCGCCGTCGGGACTCCTAGCCTAGAACCTCCGGGTCAGAGGTTGTGCAGTGACATCAGTTGATGCTCTGAGCTACCTAATTAGTTGGGTTTGTAGAAAATACAATCCCACCGTGTAGCAATTATTGAATTATCAAATGACGAAATAGTATGTTGATGTATGGGCCCATAGAAATACTCCGACGAGTTAACGTCAGAGAAACATAATTCACTTAACATTATATTCCTACGTACAAATTTCTCCCACTCATTAATCTCAATTATATCAACAAATATGTTTGACATGTAGATATAATATTGTGCATATAACAACAAATGTGTACAAAGCACCTTACGCACAAAACGCACATTAGAAGTCAGTAAAGAGAAATTGCATCATTGTGCGACGATAGTGACTATAAATATTTTCTACGTCAAATCTGCAGAGTGGCAGTGATTCATCCACATTCACGGTAGAAATCTCATTTCGAAATGTACACGTTTGACAGGAAGCAAATAGAGGATCGACCGAATTTCGCTGACCATCAAAATATGATAATAAAATGCGCATTTTATAGTGGTGAACGAGTTACCGTGCGAACAATCACAAAATATGATCCATGATGAGTTGATAAAATACTGAAAATGAATACGAGCAACATCATTACCCTACGACAATTAGGTAGATTTTTCTAACTCATGAACCGGAATGTGGGTGGCATTTGAGTTGGAACTGCGATGGTTTGAGGGTTTGGAGGGAAGGCTGGTAATTAAATAATGCTAAACATTGATATTCACATTTCACATCAATCTCCCAAAAGCCGTTTTTAGGATGGATTTGAACAACCAATACTTAATTTCTCACGTATCTAAAGGCATTATATAATTTGAATTGTTAAAAAGGAATGTATTTTATCTCTAGCAAATTCTACTTATTTATCTATTTTCTTATTCTTATTATATATTCTTATAACAATGACACCTGCGAAGTACGCATTTGTGACGGCGTCGTCAAAAACCCTGCATCCTTTCTGTTTGTGCGTTCTTTCTGGGAAACAAGCGAGAGTTTTTTGTATGTAATATGCGTTAATTATATTCTTACATTGTTTAAGAAAATCTTTGTCCATAAAATGTCAACTTGACATGCTCATTTGCCTCCTAATTACATAGCCTCTATGTATTGATCTGTCCATCTACAATGTCTTTATTTTTTAAATATCTAGCCAGTGTGTATTGACCAACTCACCATTTATTTCGTAATTTCTTTGTCTTCTAAATATCTAGCCGCTACGAAGTGCTCTAACTACTTAATCTCGTAGCGCAAGAGCGTCGGATATGTTGCCTGCATCGTCCCCTCCCGCGATGGTGTGCAGGGCCCACTGTTCGCGCGGAGCGCAGCGCACGACCTAAACTGCACTGGTTGTCTCAGCGGCGCCTCCATCAGCCTATCCCCCTACCGCGCACCGCCTCTGCAGCGGAGAGCTGGCGCAGCGCAGCGCGTTGGCGGGGACGCGAGCCCCGCTCCGCCCCGCTCCGCCCCGCTCCGCCCCGCTCCGCCCCGCTCCGCCCCGCTCCGCCCCGCTCCGCCCCGCTCCGCCCCGCTCCGCCCCGCTCCGCCCCGCTCCGCCCCGCTCCGCCCCGCTCCGCCCCGCTCCGCCCCGCTCCGCCCCGCTCCGCCCCGCTCCGCCCCGCTCCGCCCCGCTCCGCCCCGCTCCGCCCCGCTCCGCCCCGCTCCGCCCCGCTCCGCCCCGCTCCGCCCCGCTCCGCCCCGCTCCGCCCCGCTCCGCCCCGCTCCGCCCCGCTCCGCCCCGCTCCGCCCCGCTCCGCCCCGCTCCGCCCCGCTCCGCCCCGCTCCGCCCCGCTCCGCCCCGCTCCGCCCCGCTCCGCCCCGCTCCGCCCCGCTCCGCCCCGCTCCGCCCCGCTCCGCCCCGCTCCGCCCCGCTCCGCCCCGCTCCGCCCCGCTCCGCCCCGCTCCGCCCCGCTCCGCCCCGCTCCGCCCCGCTCCGCCCCGCTCCGCCCCGCTCCGCCCCGCTCCGCCCCGCTCCGCCCCGCTCCGCCCCGCTCCGCCCCGCTCCGCCCCGCTCCGCCCCGCTCCGCCCCGCTCCGCCCCGCTCCGCCCCGCTCCGCCCCGCTCCGCCCCGCTCCGCCCCGCTCCGCCCCGCTCCGCCCCCCTCCGCCCCGCTCCGCCCCGCTCCGCCCCGCTCCGCTGCCACTGCCGCCACCGCCACTATTGAATTCGTTACTGCTGAAATTCGAGACTTACTCAATTATTGTTGTGGGCACACAGCGCAGATTAGCAAAACAAACACACGTCCTGTCCGGGCGGCCCGCTGCACCCGCTGCTCGCTGCTCGCTGTCCGCGCCCCTTTTGCTCGCTGCCCACTGGTGGCCCCATGGCGTGGGCGCGGGCATGACCCTGGGCCTGGCTGCGTGACTGAGCGCGTATTGATTCCGCACGTGTCAACTACGTTACGCCATTAGTATCGTAAGTATAGTGCACGTTGTATCTCGGAAATTAGTGATGTGCCTCCCACTCTGGATCCACGTCGGATCTGGCAATGTCTAAGCTCCTATGTGATAGTATAATAGATGGATGTGTATGGGAGTAAGAGAAGAGGAGAAGAATAACAACAATGCGCGTGGCCCGTTTGTTTGGGTATGGCAATCGCGTGGTATTGATTGTAGTATCCGCGGACAAGAAGACCACCAATCAGAGCAGGAATTCCTCTCCAGAGAGCGGACTCGAATTCTAGGACCTCTTTGTTCACATTACTGGAGACGCAGCGTTACTGCTGCTGAGCTATCTCAGAGCTGCTGCTGTTGCTGCTGAGCTGGCCTGTTCTCAATCTAAAGACGGCTCCACGCATGCGACATTCGGCGAATCCCGAGTAGTGAGGCCGGGTTGCTTGCGATCAGATGGCCGAAATTGCTAGGGAAGTAGTGCCGTAGGGGTTCGAGTTCCACTTCGTGCATGAGTGTATTTGTGTACGTCTGAATGAGTGTGTTGTCCTTTCACCCCTTATTATCATCATCGTTTCATCTTCCATACACCCAGGGCTAACACCCCTGGGGAATAAAAATCGGAATCCAATTAAAGTTACATGCACCTTCCGTAATGATACTGAGCCACGGGTGCATGCCTGCGTGGTCGTAGTCGGTCTATTCGCGAGCAAAAAAAAAGTAGACAAGCACACCTTTAGCAATAAAGTTAGATTCTTGAGCTGAACTTGCTATTTACAATATATACATTTCATTAATAATTATGTACAAAAATTCTTCAGCGAAGGTCTTTCTATGTTTCAAAATTAATTCCGCACCATCCTCGCACCATCCCCGCATCATCCCGCACCATTGTCGCGCCATCCCCACATCATCCCGCTCCATCTCCGCACAAGCCCATCACCACCGGCCTAACGTCAGTAGAGCTACCAGCGCGAGCCGTAGATGCTGCCCCCGCCATTCGTACAGTCCTTACCACGCCCGCCACCCCCATCACTCCCATCATCTCAAACCCTGCCAGCCCCCCCCCCACCCGACCACTACCTCTACCCCCTGCCACACAGCCATGCCACCATCAACGCCACCGCCCCCACCCCGCCACTCACTTTACCCTCATAGCCCCCCATCTTCCCCGCAAGCCCCCAAACTTTCATTACCACATTCAATCCCTGCCTTCAGCAGCTTCCTTCCACTCTCTTCCACTCCTGTTGTCCCTTCCGCCCCCACCTCCCCCGCCGCCTCACCCCTCCCTGCCAGCACTTGCTGCCTCCCCCCATCCTGTCGCCGCCTGCCGCACCCTGCCACCCTCCGCCGCCCACTGCTTCCCCTATATTGCCGCCCCCAGCCGCTTCCCTTCGTTCCCCTGGCCCCGCAACGCCCGTCGCTAACGGCAAATGTCCACATGGGCGCCAGAGGCCCCCGCCCGCGGCACGCGCCCTCGGCCCCTGCGCGGGGGCAGCGCAGACAGCCAGTGGAGAATCTAGGAAAAGCAAGAAGGATCGAGATCGGTGCTGACCTCGGGAGAATTGCAAGCTTTCGACAAAAAATGAAAGAAACAAAAACGACATCAATGTAATAATCTGCAGCTTCAGTTACGGTTAATGGTTAACGCAATGTAACCCCATCGACGCACGGTGGGGCCAAATGCCAAAAAGCTGGCCAAAAGTCCAAAAAAAAAGTTACTAGATAGGGATTTTGTCGTTGCTACTTCAATAGGTTGGTATTTGGGCCGTTGAATTCCGCAATTAGTAACGGTTTCTCTCTTATACTTGAGGTAAGAGATCAGTTCAAAGTTGGGCCTCGAGCGATCGATATCGGTCAGCTGTGAAACGTGTTTTCAGAACCTTTGTGTTTCGAAGGATAGAGAAGCGTGCAGTCGGCCGAATTCAATAAAACAAAATGGAATCTATTCCTGAGAGTAAGTAGAAACATAATAAGTATACTTAATTTTTTTAAAAATAATTTGTTAATGTAATAATTAACGTTGATTGTTGGCGAAAAATGAAAATGCTATAATCAAAAATTTGTGTTTAAAATGAAAAATGACTATGTGCACCGTCGTGCGGGGCTAAAAACTTAACATGACATTATTTGAAATGTTATTCTCTGTGAGAATCATAAAAAAACAGCTGCCCGTAGCTGCCGTTTTAGTGCCTGTGACAAATTTTCGTAGCGCGTGCAACATGTAGAAATACAAACTTTTGATGATTTTGTTCGCCATATTGGTCCGCCATTTTGTTTTTTTAGCATTTTTATTCAATATTTATTAATCAGCATGCTTATAAACCCAAATCAACTCATTTTTAATTATAAACACGATCATTTCGTGTTAAAAATGGAAAAAATTGATGATTTGGTCCGCCATATTAGTCCGCCATTTTGTTTTTTGGCATTTTCATTCAAGGTTATTAATTAGCATCCTTAAAAATTCAAACTAACTCTTCTTTACTTATAAACATAATAATGTTGTGTTAAAAATACAAACTTATGGTAATTTTGTCCGCCATATTGGTCCGCCATTTTGTTTTTTATGCATTTTTATTTAATATTATTAATCAGCATGCTTATAAACCCGAATGAACTCATTTTTAATTTTAAACACGAACATTTTGTGTTAAAAATGAAGAAAATGATGATTTTGTCCGCCATATTGGTCCGCCATTTTGTTTTTTTGGCATTTTCATTCAAGATTATTAATCAGCATCCTTAAAAACCCGAATGAACTCATTTTTACTTATAAGTATGATCATTTTGTGATAAAAATACAAAATTTTGATAATTTTATCCGCCATATTGGTCCGCCATTTTGTTTTTCGGAATTTTTATTACAGATTATTAATTAGAATGATCATAAACCTCTGAATACAAAGTTTCAGTCAAATCGTACAACGCTTTCGACTTTTGACCAGCTTTTTGGCATTTGGCCCCACCGTGCGACGTTTGAGGGCCTGAAATCTGTAGAAGTCGAATTGTTTTTGAGTCTTGCAAGTCGTCGCTCCAGTCGGCGATGGAAGAACCCCGCCACCTTCTGGGATATAACCTGCACTACACCTAGGCTGTAATTATATATATATATATATATATATATATATATATATATATATATATATATATATATATATATATATTTGTGTGTGTGTGTGTGTGGCCATAATGCCATAATTCTATATGGTTGACGTGCCCGGAATGAATCCTCACTCGTTCGCACGTAATGCTGTATCGAGAGGCGTTTTGGCGCAGACGTATCATCTCGGTGCTCCCTGTTTGGTGCGCGACCGGAGATCATGGAAGCCCCATCGCCGAAGACGCAAGCGGCTACGCGGGGCGATGTCGGCTCTAGCCGAGAGGGCAGTCAAGTAAATTTGTGACACATTATTTGCATTTGTTACATGCTCACTAGTTCCGGATTTGTTTGACATGAACCATAAAGACGGCTAAAACGACTGAATCATAGCTCATAATTTTATGCTCTTATTTTTTTCTCGAAAAATCGTTTTTCAGCCAAATTTAGAATAAACCCAGATGAATGAAAGTGGAGAAAGGACAATAACATTGATGCCACAATTAAAGGATCACTAATTGTAGGTTTACAGAAATCCCTAATGTAAAATTTGTTCCACAAAACGAGTTTGACTGCTTCACAGGGGCTAGTCCTACCCCGGTGAAGTGTCCTAAACTCTACCACTGTCCTAATTTCTTCCCAATTCTGGCCGCTGGGTAGTAACGTAGGAGAGCATGTAAAGAGGCCCGTACCGTGCAGTCCTCTTTATAACTGACTACTCTCACACTCTAAAGTTAAATTCAATAATGTAGGCTCTTATGATCCCGAGTTTATTAAACGCGACTTTAAATAAACAAAAAAAATCCTAATATTATTAAAACTTGATTATATTTATTATTTTCAAAAATAAAAAAATAAAACCTTTTCCGGCCACCCTCACAGATCATGTAGAAAATTTCGCCTAATCATCATTTATGAACTGGCGAGAGGAAACAAGATTTCGTCAAACATAATATTCATAAAAGTGCGTACTATTTTTGATATATCTAATGAATTACGTGATCTTCAACTGTATCCGAAAATGATCCCACATTACAATCGTAATCGTTCGAAATTATGCTATATCAATGCCATTTTTGAACTATAATTGAATTAAGATCACGACAACTTTAGCCGAAATTAATCAAATATTTTAAACCCAACCACTCGAAATCGTATTTCCACCACTATATCGGAGCAAAATATTTTTTACTCTCCGACAGAAACAGGATTATTTCTGAGCATTAACATTTGAGCTTTGGTGAAACATATGGATTGGAACATTCACATTCCAAACATTATTAAGTCTTAACTGGTGAAGAATGTATCGCAGTGTCTCGTTCGATGATAGATCGCGTTCATCTATAATAGATCAGTGACAGGCAACATGACAGAGTCTCGGCCACCTGCCCTCATGCGGATTTCGCGGCGCACTGCACAACTCGCTCCATTTGCGAAACCCAAGAGACGAGATGCGGACTGATTCAGAGAGAAGTGGTAGTTTCTAAATGAGGCATGGGTTAGGCAGTGTGTATAATTGAAATGATTATAGGTCTTAGAAATTGTCGTTATAAGTTGTTTTTAATTACATTTGTGACAAGTTGTATTCAATTGTTAGTATTGTTATTAATTAAATTTATATTTAAGCATCAATAACATTTTTCTCCCAGCTTTTGACCGAATCATGTTTGTGGTCTGAGACTCTGTGTCTGTACTATACTCAAATTTCACAGAATGTGCATTTATTTCCTTTGGCCTCTCAAATAGAAGAGCATATTATTTTAGGAGCAGATAGAAGGACGTATTTTTACTCCCTAAACATCTAACTACAACTATCAGAAAAGGATATAAAAATAAAGTATTATTTTTAATGAAATATCACTCTATATTTTTCACAAAATTTCGAATGCGTATTTTGACTTATGATTACTTGCACACGTAATTCTGTTTGGAAACGAATTTACCGAGTAAAATTTTAACTTCTAGTATTATTAATTAACATTTACTTCTTGTGAGAATGTAGAGTAAAACAATTGCTTATCATCTTTAGTTATGAATATATGATTGATTGGTTGGTTGGTTGGTTCATATGGTCGTGTTCTGGAATAATTTCACTTTTGTCTAGATTTGTGATTCCGAGTGAACTACCCAGTCCAGATTAATGTGGCCAATCGTCAATATCCTGAATAACCCCCTTTTGCAGCGCTGGCCGCCGCGAGAGACGCAGGAAGTCAATTAGGTTGTGGATGGTACTCACAGGGATGTGGAGCCGAGTCCAGTGCCCTCGCCAGCTGCGCCAGGTGCCTCGGGGGCGGCTCCCTGGCGCGAACAGCCCGATCGAGATGCTCTCACAGATTCTCTATGGGGCTTAAATTGGGGGAGTTTGGCGGCCAGGGGTGGCCTTTATACTCATCCTGGTGCTCTTCGAACCATGCACGTACACTGCGAGCTCTATGGCACGATGCATTGTCATATAGATGTCCTCTAGCTGCTGGTCGACGCCGTCTTTCTGAGGCAAATCAGCAAATAGGGGTGGACATGGCATGCTCCCCAAGGATGACTGCATACTTCTGTTCATTCTTTGTGCACTCCAAAATGACGAGATCGCTCAGGGAATGCCACGAAAACATTCCCTACGCCTTCACGCTCCGTCCTCCGGCCTGGACACATCCAATTGATGCTGGGTGTTTGCGTTCAGACGTTTCCCGCCGTATACGCCAACGACCATCTGCCCGATGGAGCAGCAAACGTGATTCGTATCAGAAGGCCACCAGTCGCCGCTCATGGGGAGCCAGTTGCGATATTGCGTGCAAATTCCAATTGTCGTCGCCGATGAACAGCGGTCAGCCTGCATGCACGAAGAAGGTGCCTGCTGCGAGCGCCCATGAACGATCCATGAACGGTTGTTGAGGAGACCCTATTGGTTCATCTGGGCCGTCAGATGCTCTGGTTGCGTGTCCACCCCCCCCGTCTGCATCTCCGCCGCCATCGTTCTCCCCTGTCATCTACGGCCCATGCTACGGCTGTGCGGCGCCATAGTTACGTCGGTGCCGGTTTTGGATATCAGCATTTTGCACGGTATAATTAGCCACGGTGACATGAGAGCACCTTAGTGTCGAAAATCATTCCGCCCTTAGTCCGAAAGCCAGTGACCATGTTCACTTGATGTCTGATCAATCGCCCCCTTTCTGCATTGCGACAACTACTGTTTTCCGCTTCCACTCGACACGCTTAATTTACCCTTCTCTGTTAGGGCTGGCGTCCGTGAGTGGTCGTTGCACGTTTACGTCGAACATAGGCGGTGGTCACGTTAATGTGACTGGACTGAGGATATTAGATTTCGGATGCCCCGAATACTAGCTAGAATATTGCTCGTTTCTATTTTTCTGTTTTTCTATTTCTATTTTTCATCAATAATTCTAGAAAGCAGATATATCTTCTTAACCCATCAATTCAGTGTAGTGTCATTATTTCATTAGTAATACATATTTAAATTTATAAAATAAATAAATGTTTATTAACTGTTATTAATATAATAATTGAATCTTAAACATGTTTTTCGAATATGGCGAAGAAATTTTATAACATTTTAATATTTTGGCAATGCGAAATGCCGTTGCACATCATCATTGCTATGTAAACGAGAGTCTAATTTTATTTTGAAAATTCTAGATCTATGTGTTAAAGCGGTGGGGAACGATATTAGTTACTGTAGTTCGGAACAATTCACCTTCTATACATACTTCTTTCCACGCTACTTTTGGTAGAAGTTGTCAGTATTGCGGTAATCTTAAAGCTCCAATGTTTTTATGCTCAGCAGATTTAATATGGTTATAATCTTCATCTGACTATATCATACGTACAATAAGCTTAATAGTCCACCTTTCTCTCGAATACGGTGAATTTTAGGTTTTGTTTATTTTTAACGTGTTTTAACTGATGAATCCTCGACCACCGTTGGTTACGATACGACGACCCAGTCGCTAGCGCTTTCGGGCAGAGGTGGTAACGGTAGGGGCAACGGCAAAGTTAAATGCGGAATTTGCATTATTTCCTTTGGATGATGTCGATGTCTGCACATTCTATAATGAACTGAGATCATGCAGAACAATATCACATGTTACATTTTTCTGTGGCGTTGGTCCGCAAGAACCATAGGGGCCAATGTGGATTTATCAGATTCTGGAACTAGGGAATTATAATTAGTACTAACTGACCATATTTCTGCTTAATGTTGCTTCATATGTTCTGTAAGTGGTGTGTAACTAATGTCTGCGTCCCGCTTTCTTCTATGGGACCCTGGTATCGAAACCGTGGGACCGTGGTATCGAAAAAGTGGAAAAATTATGTTACTATTTCTAGTAAATAACTTTCTATAACATGTGTAGTCAGATGCCAAGTTTGGTCGAACTTTGACACCAACATGAAAATTGGTTAACGGCAAAATGTCCGTCTGTCAATTCGACTGTGGTTAACGCGCGGTTCTTCTCCTCCGATCGGTAGTTTACCGTGGTTTCTTCGATCCACAGCAGGGGAATGCCGGAGCAGAACTCTAAAAAACAGTGCACAGACCGCGCGCGATCTTTCCTTCCCTCTTCCTTATCCTATTCTCACCCCTTACTTACACTCACTCGCACCACACTAGCACTCATGACGAGAGACTAGTCGAGAACTTGGAAATTGTCCCAGCTGGGGCAATGTACCGCTGGTGGGAGATACCTCGTTGAGTAAAATCCACAAAAGCCTACGTAGGTCGTGTGGATGAATTTCGCTAGCCAGCGAAAGACCGTCACCTCCCGCGATAAGAACATGCACGACGCCAACGGGAGTAAGGACCTTAGCGGTTGGCGCGCTTTCAATCAATAATCAATCGACCATTCGCTCCTCAAATCTTCGTGGCTGAGCGGGAAGCCTGCGCCGCTGCTCCGGCCGCCCCGCGCCCTCAGCCCCGCTCGCCAGCGCGCGCTCCCTGGCTGCTCCGCCGCCCCTCCGATGGCCGCCCCCGGCTGATGGCCCGGCGCGGCGAAAGCAGGCCACCGGCGCGCTTTTTGTGGCGGAATACGAGCGTTGCGTGTTTCCTAATCCGGTTTGGCGGGATAGTGGTCCCTCAAAAACCGGATAAGCTCAATTTACTATTTTGCCCATAGGACATGTTTCGCCTTTGATTGTTTCTGGCTGATTAAGTTTTAAAGTCGGTTTTGTCCTGAATTTTCAAAGGGTATGTGAACTGTTTTTGCAGCGTTGCTGCGATGTTATATAGAGCGAGAATGTTTTTCGCAACACGCACCGCATTACTTTGTCCGAGAGTTTGAGTAACGCGATAAAGGTGTGTTGCCCTGCACGTGGGCTCATTATCACGAAAATGAGACGCTAAAACATCAAACGGGGGAACCTATGCATAATTTCAATCTTTTAATTTCATACTCTCTCAGTTCCGTCGAAATTTTTTCGCCGCAACTTTGACGCACGTTGATCGGAAGAGAGGCGTTGAATCGAAAGGCGCATATTGATTGTCGAAATGAACGCGAAACGAGGGAATCGTTGCAGAACAGCACTCTTCGTTAGGTGGTAGAGATCTTTCCCGCAGAATGGGCCTCTTTTCTACAACGCCGAGTTTAAAACTTCCCTAGATTGTTCGCTTTCCACGAGTGAGAAATGCGTCAAACCCGCAGGGCCGGGCAAGCAACCTCCGAGCTCGGACGCAACGCACCACTAATGCCGAGAGGGCGCCCAAACCACACTCGGTTCCAATCCAATACACAGAGATAATTCTATTTCCACCTAACACCTTACCACATTCCCTAGAGGGCGCCCCGCAATTGGATAACCTCCGCCACCCAGCTTCAAACTATACGAATGTAGTACCTTGTGCGCTGTTAATATCACTTGTATACCTTTGCCGTTATACAGTTCTGCTGTAGTAGAGTTTGCCCAAGTGCTAACTTTAAATGCGAAATATCGCCGTTCATTACTTAGTCCAAATAGCATTGTATGTGTACGGGATCTACTGGAAAGCGATCGCTGATCCCGGAGTACAACACGCACGCACCGCCGCACGTGTCGGGCAAATCCAATATAATTAAGGGCATTGCTTGTCACAATGAGGGAACGCCATGCCGAGGGATGTGAGATACTTCCACTGGCCCAATAGAGATGTGAGGGAAGCATTAACATTTCATGTTCTGCCGAAACAAACGCTTGAATATGCTTTCTTTTCACTGAGTTATATTTATGCCGTCGACCCCTGCACAAGATTCAACAGCTGCTAACTGCTAACGGGTGATAACAGTCATTCGACGGACAGTGTTGCTAATGTGTTCTAGAATCACGTGATTTTTGGTGGTGAATTAATTATTTCTTTCGCCAGGGGATGAAATTGGTAGTTAGATTCAGGTCAGGTGCGGTGACATGCATATTAGCAATGAGATGTATGGAAAAATAAAACAGTGCACAAAATTTTATTCAACTGGTTGGGTGTTAAACGATAACAATCGATTTACAAGTTTAAGTGATAAGTACTTTTTTTCTGCTGTATAACTGTTTCTATACGATTGAAGAGTATACATACCAATAAAATAAAATATTTATTTTAACAAAGACATTGAATGAAGTTGTTAACATCTGTACTGTATATATGACAAGAATAAATATGCCTTAACAAGTAATGCATTTCAACTTATGGATATGACATTCTTTTCGATCAAGATTCTTATGCAGTTCCAGGTATATTGAGCTCAGACAGCACCTTGTTATGACTTGTCATAAATATATCTTCACGATGCACAGGTGTTTTGCTTTAATTTTGCTAGTTCGGGTAGATCCGGTGTATGGGTCGCTCATTTCTTGGCAACACTAAAACTAGTGATGCTAGAACAGCACATACATTCTTGCATTATTGTAAGGAATACGCACTCTTATACTACTAATTAAACCTGCAATAATTATTGCAACCAGAAAAACTGTTGGCTCCGCAAAACTCGTGCTCAGGCTCAAGGAGTTCAGTCGCCTTGATCTTTACTGCTGCACCACGCAGTGGCTTGGCCTTACTTACTTTTGCCAATTCTTAAAAAATTAATGATTTCTCCAAATATTTATAACTTGGGCATTTTTCGAAAATTCAAACGATTCAACGAAAATGATATCTAATCCATTTTTTATGCGTCTTCGCTTAAAAATCCTTGAAAAAAATGTAAGAAAAAATTTGCAGAAGTATTTGAGGGAAATGTATGAAAAAAGGTGGAGCTGAGATTTTTCACATACAACAATTTATTCAATTGTACATTATAAAAGGCAATCTCTTCACCAGAATACACCTAGTGATGCCGCAGTTCAGTTGCCAAGAAGGAAAAACCTGAGTCGTCGCCGAGTGTAGTGCCGCCAGGAGAAATACCTATCAAACCCTCTTTCACAAAATGTCCTGGTCCAATCACAGTATTTAGGCTCGGTCACGAAACCTTCAGAAAATTCTGAAAGTGTTTTCGAGGCTTCATGTTAAGTACCCAAAACATAGTCCTATCCTTTTAATACTCTCAGGACCCTGAGTTTGTTCAGATCGATCTCCGAACATAAATTTTGGAAAAAATTGTCAGAAGGGTTTAAGCACTAGTATAGATCACAGACGGGCAGACGTTTTGTCGACAATGGATTCTTCTGAGTCAAGGACTCACAAAACGTATTCTGACTACAAAGCTTGATAGAGGAAGTAATTTACTACATACAGGAACAAGATAAAATTAACAGATTTAACAATATAATAGGAACAATTAAAATAATATTGAAAAATAAAGCAAGACCAGAATACAATGAAACTTAACAAAGTAATGGCCACCCCAACTATTACTTACTGCTCTGAAAGTTGGACCTTAACTGCAATAACCGCTTCAAGAAATCAAGCCTCAGAAATGAAACTCTTAAGATCGATTGCTGGATACACCCGATTAGATAAAAAAATAGAGAAATTAGAAAACTGTTAAAAGTACAAGAGTTAACTTCATTAATAAACAACTGTATGTCAAAATGGTTTTCTCACATGCACAGCATGAGTGTAGATAGGATTCCGAAGAAGACGCTTAATTGCCACCCTCAGGGACGTAGAGATCCAGACACACCGAGAAGCAGGAGGAAGGAGCATCTCAGTCCGACTGAAGCCGGAACGGACAAGAACGAGATATATCGCTTTTCCATATAACCAGTAAAAATTGCTAATTTGCGAAACACGTTACAATACTTTCTCTTTACTACATTCGTAGTAAGGTAAGAAAATCAAATCAAATCTGTAGTTCGTTTACAGAGGCAAATTCGTTTTCTATATTCCAGGAGCAACAATTTATAGTTTTCAAATATTGCTAACTTGGCTTTCGTACTGCAATTCACCATACAAATATGCTTAGTAAATGGGGCAGAGATTCTTGAGCTGAAGAAAACGTGCGAAGATTATACTTCTCTCCACATGTTATATGAAAATTTCTTCTGGTTTTGACGAAAATAAATCAAATTAAAATAAATCAGAATAAAATAAAATCTGAATATCGCATTTCGGATGGTTCTGTGAAGCATCTGTAGGTTTTCCTTTGCGCTGCACGAAATAGCACCTACAGAAAGCACTACTCTTTCCATTCTACCTCATCCCTTGAAGACACGCAGAGCACTTCTCCCCCTTGTTAAAGCACCCTTATCTATAAATCTTCGACAGCCCTGCAAATACAGCAAAGAGCTGCGAATGGGCCTTCATGGCTTAGCTTTAACGGCAGCGCAATAGAATAGAAGAGCAAGCATGATGCACGTGGCTTATATGTAAATTCTGTGAGTCACATCGAATAAATTATTGTGAGGCTCAAGTAGTGTTGTATTCTTTAGTGGAAATGAAAGCCTTAATCTTTCAACGTTAGTACGTAATAAATAATATAAGAATTCATTAATACTCGTCATGGCAACCGGGGTTCGTCGGACGTAAAATAACAATTTTGAATATTTTACGTGTTAGTATTTGTATTGGAGGACATTTACATTTTGACGTCATTTTATGTGCCCGTAAACGTTTTAAGAAAGCTTACTAACTGAATAATAAAAAAATCTTTGTAATTTTAAAAAACCGAACCGAATTTTATTAAACCGAACAAACAGAGTCAACTCTACATTTACACTGATGGATCAATTGTGGCAGACTGTGGGCTGTGGGCTACCTGATGTTTGATTTTTTGAAGTGATCCTGGGCACTTCAACTACCAGGCAACTACCCCGTGGCTACCCGTGAGTGTAGTGTAAGCTTGTGCTCGGGAGGTGGCGGTGATCTTTCCCTCGCTGGATGGCGCGATCCGGCGCCGACCTACCGTCGGGTAGCGAGGTTTTCCCCAAGCAGGTATCTGCCATCAGCAGGACACCGCCGCAGCCGGGGCAAGCTCTACGGTCCCGACCGGTCTCCCGCCATGTGTGCTTGTGGAGTGCGCGTAAGGAGAGAGGATAGGACAAGGAAGAGGTAGGAAAGACCGCGCATGGTCAGTGGGCCGTTTGACACAGTACTTCTCCGGCATTCGCCTGGTGTTGATCGGAGAAATCAAGGAAAACTGCCAATCAAAGCTGCCGAGCGCTAGAATTCTCCTCCAGACAGCGACTGAATTCGAGCTGACAAGCCAGTGCCGAAAATCCTGCCACCATCGGGACTCGAACCTACGACCTCCCGGTCAGAGGGACTGCAGTGACATCAGTTGCTGCCCTGAGCCCCCTCTCCCGGTGCCATCTGATGAACAAGCAACCATTGTAATTATGACACTTCCAGGAATAGTGTGTGTGGTTCACCTACATTTAGAACAACAATTGAACGAAAGGGTCTTTTGATATATACTTGCTTTGTTGACAAAACTACTCGTTCGATTAGACGACGAAAGATCAATTTACACCAATGCGAAGCATCAGGGAGGAGATATATGTGGCTCTCTAGCTCAGAGCGAAGACACTCACCTTTCACTAAAAATGTCCGTGTTCGATTCTCGGACAATTACATTTGGAATTTGTTCCAATAAAATGAGTTTGGCTGCTTTACAAGGGCTACTCCACCACAGTGAAGTGTCTTAATCCCTACCCCTGTTCTAACTCGTTCCCAATTCTGGCCGCTGGATAGTGGAGTAAGAGGCGCGTGCGCAGAGATTCTCCCTGACGGTCCTCTTGACAACTGACTGAGACGGAATGTGATATGTAATACTTATACAAGTAATGGAGTATTTCGCCTAAACGCGCTAAGACAGAGGATTGCTCTCACACGCAAAGCACTCGACGCCTCCAAATTGGGCTGGGAGACACGTTGAATATATATATATATATATATATATATATATATATATATATTATAACGTATTTCTTGCCTGAAACCACCATTTTCGTAGATAAACCGCTATTATAGTTCACAGGAAATGTTAAAAAGCATGATAAATACCGGATGAAAGTCTTGTGGGTCTGTGACTGAAACATTTTATACACTAAACGGCATGTCTTATTAAGAAAAATAAACGAGCAACTTCATGTTTAGAATATCGATTAGTAAAATCACTAACCGTATCAAAGCACTAATCGAAATGTAACTTGCGACAATTACTTCACTGACGATATTCCCTTAAGTCTTTTGCCAAGTGGCCTATTTCTTTTTAGTACAGTAGGCAGAACTAACACATTTTAACACTAGCAATTTCTCAAAATAAGTATAAATCTGAAGCTACGTTAATTTTCGAACTTCCCCCCTCCAAAAAAATTGCGAAAGTATCTTCGAAAGTGCCTAGTAAGAACAGAGCAGTAGCTTTATTTTCCACTAGATATCACTATGAATCTAATCAAGTAATGTAAACTGGAGATAGCCATGTATTGCAATACATCTAAATGGGAAGTAGAGCTTTGCATCAACTTTTAAATACCTACTTATGTGAAAGATCCAGCAATCGTTGGCCACTTACAACTTCTATGAACACACTGAAGTTGTGAAGTGTAACACGCGTGTGATTTGGGGAAACCTTGATCCTAATAGATTGTTGAAAAACATTAGAGAAAATGAATATTTATCTTATATAGTGCAGATTTTCTGACTGGAATGTTAGAAAACAAAAGAGCAGACGATTATTTATTGATAACGTTGAAAATGATGGATGTGGTTCGTTTCCAAAGGGGACAAATTCCAATAGGTTTGAATAACAAGTATCATCCATCAGTCCCATAAGTTAGCGGGAAAAAACAGCTTCAACTACTCAAAAAATAGAAAACAATTCCAAAATGATTGTCTCTACGACAGAACATACTTTCTCGCTCTTTATTTGTAACGTATACTCAACATTACCCTGCAAAAGTGTTTTCAACCAGTAATGTTTTTCTGGGAGCAGATATTCAGCCCTGGATCTAAGAGTTAATACGCCATTCACGTTACCCCCCAAACATATAGTCCCGCAGCTATAAACAACCTACACGACGCTTAACATACTTCAACGAAACATAATTTCTCGCATTATTTGTAACATATAATATTATAATATTACAAGAAACTTATAGTTTTTAACATCAATATTTTCTCTCGGAGTTATGTAGGATCACAAATTTTATGAAAACGTTCACAGATTGCGGAGATCCATTGTAAGTCGTACATAGTTTTTAACTATTTTTTTATGTGAAATAAATAAATAAATAAATACACCACTTTCAAACAGACACTGAAATAATTTTCTTACGTAAAGTACAGTTTTATTTCAAGACAGAATGATCAGAACTTGTATAATAACTTATAATATGTATCTGGCGCTTCTTAAACGATGGTTACTTTGAAACGCTGGAGAGCATTTGATATTTTAATTTACAAAACCACTTTCATTACTCTTAAGATAAAATAGTATCTCGTACCAACATATAACTTTATTACTGACGTTTACCTATTGTTGTCAGGTTGTGCGACGCTCTAATATATTTCTACTGAAGAAAATATTCCATATTCAGAAAATTGGCTCTTAAAATATTTTACACGTTAAACATTGATATTACAGTAATCATATTGCTTTATGAAATGATTCACTTTTATTACACCCCCAAATCTAAGCATTCAAGATGATGACGAAGATCATGTTCGTGTTGGCGATCACATCACTGACAAAGACACTTTATTCCAAATTTTATTCTAGTGTTTTTCTTCAGTTACTCAACTTAACAATTCAATGCGTTTATCTTCGATATTTATCGTTATATTTTTTCTTCATATTTATTATAAGTAATTCCAATGATTCATTATATTTTGTTTTCACAACTGCATGGAGGAGACAGACCAGCGTTAAAACGTGCTGTCGTTAACGTTTCCATAATTGTAAACTTCCATGAAATAAATTATTAATGTTAAAAATTCTGTCTGTGTGCCTCTCTCTTTCTCACACTCTTTCACTCTCTTTCTCTCTCCTCTCACGTGAATTCCGGAAACACCCCGAATTCTGTGAACCTTAATTTGCAGGTTATGCAAGGTTGACGTCATTAGCTTCCTCTCAGAAATATTTACGAGATGAACTCTCTTGAGATTACAATTCTGAGAAAATCTCTGCCTGAGATATTTTTGCATTGTAATTTCTTTTTAAAATGTCTTTAAAACCCTGCTTAGCTTCCATACAAAATTATAATGTAATGCTTTCCATAAAAGGGTAAAAGTAGTCAACGTGGCGTGTATCATAGGTCAAGTGTGATATTATGTACTGATCAATCTCATCAGGGATCTGAAAATAGTGACTATTAATATTACCTCGCTTCAATCTGCCTCCTATATTCGAACTGATTTTTCTGTCTTTTTCTGTGTTTTGATGAATGTAGAAAGCAAATAACGTTGAAAAATAATTTTATTCCGCGATTTGTCAAAAAAGAAGAAAAATTTACATTTATCTTATGTCTACTCTCACATTCCCAGAATAGAGACAGATTCGTAATTTAATATATAAATAAATACTAAAAGTAGTTGTTTGACTTGTGTACGTATCGATCACTAAACAAACCAAGGATTTTTTAAATTCGGGAAAAAGGTAGATTTCGACCCATCTTCGGGTCTTTTATCACTTTCATGGTCGGCGGTCAGTGAGCGGAGATAATCCAGTTTACTTTTGTTGCAAAAAACTCTAGGCATTGAGAGGGGACGTGGCTTGGCAAGGTGTGGCAAATGAAGCTTCGCCTGCCGGGTCGGAGCAAGAGCGTGACAGGGAGGAGCATGGCGGGATTCATTGTTTGATTATTTTGTGTTTCCGTGCGCGTCAACTAACGTGGTCATTAGTCCTGAAAGTGTAGTGCAGGATAGCCAGGTGGAAGGCACCTCCACCGAGACGCCAACCCTGCTGCCGGCCTAAAGGTCTGCTTGCGAGTGTTTCCCTCGCCTCTTCCCTCCGCCACTTGAGCCCAGGCGCCATCAAATCACGATTGGTCTCCCGTCATGCGATAGAGTAGTTCGTGGAAGTGTGTGTGTATGTGTGAAAGAGAGAGAGCGAGGGAGAGAGAGAGAAAGAGGAGAAGAGGGAACAAGGGTTAGGAAAGATTGCCCACGGGATGTGATCCCTTTTGTTAGAATTCTCCCCCAGACCGTGTCTGACTTCGATCTAGCTATTTGGCTAGTATCGAAAATAAGCCAATGTCGTGACCCGAACCCAAAGACCTTCCGGTCATCAATCCAGGGGAGGCATGGGGGGGGGGGGCATGCGACACCTCAAAAGGTGGGTGAGCGGGCGGGACGAGGCTGGGTGATACAGGCCAGGGCGTGGCGTGGACAGCGATGTAAATTAAATTATTCTTTATTCTCAAAGTGCTCGGGCAATGCAAATAAATCACAAACATTATATTCTTACTTATTAAAAACGCATTCCAATAGTTTTTTGTGAAGTATGGTTTCCAGTGGTAGGGAGTAATGCTAAAATTATTTTTTTAAAACTATTTTCTGGGAACGTAGAACTTATTCGGACAGGGATGGACGCGTCGTTCTCGTATATTCACTAAAGAGCACTCTTAGTCCTTGAACTTCATACAGATAATTGTGTTTGACGTGAACAAAACCCTTCAGTGTGTTAAATCAGTTCCAACAACACTCGAAACATCGTGAATATTAACTACAACATCCCTTCCACTTGCGGTCTCGCGTCACCGCCACTTAAAAAGCCCCTAAGAGCGGCTCTCCGAATGCCATTATCACTAACAGGTCCTTCCGCCGCATCGCGGCGCGACGCCGGGCAAACCACCTTCTCGGAAGCCGGGAGGCGGGGCGGACGGCGGTTGTCAGGGCGCCCACAGTGCAGAGGTTTCTCTTTCTAAACGGACAAAAATACATCCCGACTTCTACATGAGTGTAAAATGTTTCTTAATATAGTATGCTTATAATACATTTTAATATACGTATCGGTTGCTTTTAGCAGCAATGAAATATTGTCAGCTTAATCTTAATAGGACTAATATCCATTAATTTCCAAATCATTACTTAATCTTACAATGTTCTAAATCTTCATTGACATATATATTCGCAAAACCTCTGTTTTCACAATCTATCATCTCAAAACACTTAGAAAACGTTAAGTCAGCAGAAAATAGTTGGCTTGTAATAATTCACCAGGAAATATTCAATTACCCATGTTAATGAAGTTCTCAATAACATGTCAGTAGTTTCGATATTCGTAGGACATAGTAGAGTGATTTGGGTTCATAACAATAACATAGTGGCTCGCGCCACTATGCAACTTCCAGTTAGCGATTAGGAAGTGAGCTTGTTTTATTGATTGGTTACATATTTACGAGTACAATTAGTTTCAGGGGAAAATTAGGTAAATTTGTTACAGAGTATTTCATTACATAATATTTGTTAAAATCTGATATAACATTAACATTGCTAATAGCATTTCATTATATACATGACTTCATCATATCACCAAACATGAAATATATACTTGAAACACCAAACATGAAATATATGACCTTTGAGAATCATGTGAGACGAAACGGTAAATTTAAGGTGTCATGTCTCGTAGCTAAACTCAATGTTGTCTAAACGTACTGCCAGGTAATTGCAATGAGAATCAAGTTTTGTTTGATATGTGATGCTGCTTCATGATGTATTGTCATATTGTTGGAATATTGTGCTTACGTTTAATACTTGAATTTGAGATATACTATGGAGCATTTAAATTTATTCTTAAGGTTTTCAATTAAAATCGTTGTGATATTTTTAAATTTGATGAGTTGGCAGTTCCCCAGATTTGTACGCCCTAGATCCAAATAGGTTCTATTATGGTTTTTACAGGAGAAATTTATTGTATGTAGATAAATGTGAACGTCAATTTAGAAGCCAATAAATTTTATTCAACCGAAATTGTGTTTCAGTTCTCTTTTTTGTAACGTGAGTTTTCCAAGTAAGACGTCGATCGAAGTGCACGAATACTTAGTGTAACTTACTTGGTTGGCAGGAGCGGTGAGATGAAAAAATGGGGTATTTGATGTGATATGATAACTACCCATCACCCTAATAAATTAACAATGGAAACATCTTAATTCTTGAACATATTTTAGCAACCCGTCTCTCCACAATACGAAAATTACAGTCAGAATGTCTTCTGGGTTTGATAAGAATAATGAAAGTGTATTTTGTGGACGTCTGGTTCTTCCAGATACAACTATGCAGTCGAAATTTTTTTGAAGTTATTGTATGAAATGCAAATGTGATATTCCAAATTATCTTTACATTATTTTCTGTGTTAATAATAATAATATCAATAATAATAATAATAATAATAATAATAATAATAATAATAATAATAATAAGGCATCATTATATTATATTATATTACATTATATTACACATTTAGAGTAGCAAATAACATTTGAAGAGATTAAACGCTATATTATCTGCCCCCTTCATGTTAATTCCCTTTAGTTCAATGTAATATTGCAAATTATGAACTTAGTGGTCCACGTGTAGATTTGTTATTCGTGGCTTGTGCAGAAACAGTGAAAAGGACGGTGTCTCTTGAAACATATCTAGATAAAAATAAACATGCTTACACGATTTTCTGACATAATTGAGACGACCAATGATTGGGGTGAAGCCGTTCTGATTTATTCAAATAATTGGCATCATTTCAACAATGATTGAGCGATGAATATATATGAATCGGTTATTTTTAAAACCCCGTAAGTCAGTCTTTTGAATTGACACTTTTTGTGAGAAAATGGAAGCTGCAGGATGGATGCATCGTTCCACGTGGAAATAACGTAAATCAGATTAATAGAATGCTCGTGAGGACTCTGCAAAGTTTTGGTTTGGTTCTGATAGTTTGTAAATCATTGATTGGCGGGGTATATATGACTGTGTATGTATGTATGTGCACAGTGTGTATGTCACATATCACTGACAGAGATTTGTGGCTAAAAGAAATATCAATACGGTAACATACCTATATACTATCATTGTGCAACTGTTTTAATCATATGACTCATGTTAGATGCACATTGTAATTTCACATAATATTGTAATAAAAGTGTCAAATTACAAATTGAACCTGCAATATGTAATTATTTACCTGTTCAGGTAAAACATTCCTGATTAGTTTTTGAAATCCCGTTAGTCATAAACTTTTAAATAAGTCCAGCGACAATTGTACTATTGATACAAGTACATTACATTTCTCCATTGCAATCTCAATCAAGATTTATGTATCAAAAATTAATAATCAGAGAAAAGTTCTATTTTTACTTTATTACCGAATTTTTGTTGTTTTACCACAACTTCACATTTCCTGACTTGCGGGCTGTTAAAAGTAACCGTTTCAAATATGAGTTATTTGCCTAAATAAATGTGAGGTACGTTGCACACATTCGAGTTATTTATCAGACTTAGAAAACACTACTTCCTCCATTGGGAATGTATTTAAATGTAAAATACAAACAAGGACTCTAAAATTAGTAGATACTCATACTGCCTATTTTTATACTAGTACTATTATTTTTATAAGTTTTTTCTTCTAGGAAACTCATAAAACAATGTTGAAATAGTTTTTCCATACCTTGTTTTTGTTAATTTTTCCTTCTCTTTCTTCTCAACTCTTAGATTGATGAAAACATGATGACTTTCAAATGTTGTGTTTCTGGAGCTAATTGTTTGATTCGGAAGGTGCTGCATGACTTTGAAATGTGTTATATATTCTGTTCTCGGTCAATCTTGTAAATTTTCTTTTTGTTTTTACATCACTTAATAATACACACCAAGGCGATTGTTGTAGCGGGTTTCCAATTTACTTATTAAGCCTTTTGACAGTTTTCGCAAGAACGTTTTTCATTCATCTTCTCGAACAGCACCGCAGAAGTGAGTGGCAGCTGGCTTGCCGGGGCTCAGCGCCTGTCGACGAGGCCACTCTACCGGTCAGCAGAATGAGCCCAAGGGCTGGGGAGGGAAAGCTGCTCGGCGCTCAGATCTTCGTCGTCCAGTGGGAGGCGAGTGGGGCGGGGGCACTTCAGCGGGCCACAGCAGCATGTCAGACCGCAATTCTCGTGTGCTTTACGGAACAGCTTTATTACTTATTTCGCGACCCTATGTAAATTAGGGACCAAATAATCCCTTCATCTCATCTTGTGAAACTTACTTTCGAATTCTGCAAGCAAATTGGGGACCAACCTTTCTCTTGGTATATATAAACTGGGGACCAAACCAACCCAGGTAAGAAAAAGGACTGATTGAGCAAACAGCTAGAAGAGTGTTCTAAGTTATTGTTCAGCGTTATGGAATATTAGCCGATAAAAAGCAAGAGCATAACAACGGCAAGATAAATAGAATTTCCCCTGTAAAATGTGCTGCACATCTTTGTAAGCCATAAAACCATTGTGCATCTCTTGTGTGATGGACAAACTAGTACCTACACGATATTTAATAAAATTATGCAATTCATTCAACCAACGAATACTCCCATTCAATCTGAAGAAAAAGAACAACTTAAATCAAACCATAATTCGGAAGAAATAAACCTGGAAAATAGGGAAAGGAATTGTGTTTTAAAAATAATGGCTGTGAAATCATGCTTCAGAAATAAAGTGTTTGTTCTCACTTCTACCTAGAAAGCGATGAGGTAGCCGGTTTAGGCTTTTTAAAAATGCCCATAAATACGCGGGCCCTCAATTTACATACATGTGTTTCTCTCAGTCAGTCCTAAATTTACATACGGACTCTTTTATTCCGTTTGGCCTTACCGGAAGAGGTGACTCAGGGCATAAACTGATAGCAATGTAGTGCCTCTGGTCGGGAGGTCCTAGGTGCGAGTCCCGACGGTGGCATGATTTTTTACACTATCCAGAGAGCTAGGTCGCATTTACTCGTTGCCTGGCGGCGGCTGCTCTGATAGGTAGTTGTATGAGGTTTCTCCCATCGTCATCAGGCGAATGCCGGAGCAATACCCTAACAAACGGGCCACGGACCGCGCACGATTTTTCCTTCCTCTTCCTTGTTCTATCCTCACCCCTTACTTACGAACATTGAAACGTTCATAGACAACATTATCACACATGCCTGGAGACCGGTCAGGAGCCCAGAGCTTGTCCCGGCTGGGAGGGTTCCCCGTTGATGAGAGAGACCTGCTTGTGGAAAACCCCGCTAGCCGACGGTAGGTGGGCGCCGGTTGTCACCATTTAGCGGGGAGGATCATCGACAATTCTCTAGGAAAACCATTCACCTCACTTCAGGGACTAACGACACAGCAGGCGACGTGTCAGGAATTAGTAATCAATCAATCAAAAACAACTTTCCGAAACCCCGTCTTTTGCCCGTGTATCCCAGCGAACCTCCCCACTGTGTTGCGGCGGCGACGGCGACGGCGGCGGCGGCGCTTGCTAGGGTGTCGCTCCACGGCTCCCCCCTCACCACTCGGGCCATCACCGCCCCCGCCGCCTACGCGCCGCCCCAGCCCCCCGCCCCCGCCCCCGCCACCTCCCCCGCCGCGGCTGCGGCGCTTTACGTGCGGAGACGGAGGTGTGCAAACTGGCTTTTCATCTTCCAAGGGAAGGCGCCAACTTCGAAGCATCGATTGGCAGCACGGATTTTCAACCGGAAACTCTTCGCGTCTCGCACAACGCCCGCAGCGGTTTCTTCCAATGCCCCTTCGGTTTTGAGAAAATTCATTACGAAGATTGAGTGGGGCCGTGAAGAGCCTTCTGCGCACCAACGAATGGTTGAGTTGGTGACGAGGGGTGCTGGTTGGAACGACTTTAAAACTTCATGTTGACCTGTTCGTGACATTTTTCTTCTGAAAAAGCCTAAAAGCGCCGTTTTATGCAGGGTTCAGAAAGGGAAGACTTGCGGAATGGCCATGAATGCGTTTGTTTTTTCGCCAATATTTAATAGCCAGGGGGAATACGCTAATTTCTCGACCCAGCAACACCGATTTTTTTTAGTTGCGAGGAAAAATGAGAATATGATTATCAAGAAAACATTTTATAACAGAAATCCTTTTATTTTTAATCGGACAATCCCTTAGTAAATGGAAAATTTTATATCAAATATAATTACAATATTTTTTAACTTTAAATATAAGTAGTTGTGACACTTGTATATAAAGGAGTTTCAAAAATGAAGGGAATATGTTTTCCCCATATGTTGAGAATCAAAATAGTTAATTACAACATGTGCCCGGAAATGCTTCATTTCTGAGTTATGGCCTTTGCAACACTGAAATACACCGGAACGTTTTTCCTTCCGCAGTATTCCGTCTGTATTCCCGCAGGAGGTGGACATTTTTAACATATTCTGTCAATAGACAACTATCTGCGGAAAGAAAAAAAAATAGAGATATAGATAAATATATACTTCGTATTATATATTGAGACATGACTGATGTGTGGGTCCTGAGGGGGTCAGCGACCACAAATGGTGTGGAACAGGGTGCGTTCAGGAGCGTCAGCGGCGGCCGACCGGCTAGTTTGCGGGGGCCTTCCTCCGAACGTATTCAAGCTTCTGCAGTGGCAGGGGCGTGAAATTTGGCGGTCAAAACGGGGTAATGATTTCTGCGCCATCTACAGTTGGCTCGTAGTGAGCCGAACTAAACGTGTGACGTCATCCAATACAAAGAGCTGCCAATGTAGGCGGTGTTTGTTTTTCGTTGCGTGCAGGCAGGTGCTCTTTTTTATCCCAATTTTTCAGCATTTTGTTAGTATGTAGAATGTCATGCCTTTTAAGTAAAGTGAATAGTGTCGCGAAATTTATTTGCCATGTCTAAAACTTTGTTTTCGGTATTTTGGAAGATGGTATTAAGAAGACTGGTGGTAGACAAATACATTGCTAGGTTTTCTCGACCTACCAGCAGTGGAATTAATTTTGGAATCTTGTTGCATAATTGTAATAGATTATTTAATTTGTGAGCATTTACATCACACAAAATAGTCTTAAAAATTCTTAAATCCCTTTAATATAACCTAACCTAAGTACATGTGTTATTTATTCTGTTCTATTTGTTTAAAAGTAATAATATTATTTCTAACTCATCATTTCTTATGGTATTGGTAAGTTTTGTAATATATCCATATATCCATTGTTTGCAATGCTCATGTATTTAAAATGTCTCATTTTCAAATATACATAATTCATTGTTGTTCGCATTTCTAGAATAGGTTCACTCGCATTAGTGTATGATGAAATTAAATGAAATAATTAATTTAATTTGCTTCGGTGTACGAGTTACGTTTCCATTCTAGAGGTGATATTCGAGTTACCGTATGTTTTGAGGAGATAACTGGCAAGATATAAACCAATTTGACTTCACCAACATTAGAAAATGGAATTGTATCAACAGTGTTTCCTAGAAGCCCAGCCCTTAGGAAAGAAGGTATATGTTTTGAAACACAAACTGACTATAGATATATTCAAAGAACTTTCAGTACTGTTTATTTTTAGTTTCCAGTTGGTAAAATTTCTTTATTATTATAAAGAAATATTTGTTTTTAATTTTGAAATTGGAAGTGTTATTTAATATATTAGTCAGTTACGATTGCTTACAGTACACGGTGTACGCCGTAGAATCATCGGCACTACAAAAAACGGATATATCTGTTTTTCTATTCCTGAATTTAATTCATTAAAGAGAAAAATGCGACTCATGACAGTACAGTCGTTCAGTATGTCTATATCAATGGTGTATTTCAGAAAATTTGTACATTTGGAAGATCGTATTCTAGAAAACACTTATAGATTAATATTAAAATATAATTTGGCAGTTGAAATTATCCTACAAAAGGGGATTATCTCATTAGCGGAATCGCTCATAACAATATAACAATTAACAATAGTATCCTCTACATAACACATACCTACATAACACGTAACCTACATTACACACAACAATATTATTGGATAGTACGAAAATTATCGTAAAGGGTGGCAATACTGACAAGTGAATTGAAGTGTCCAGCTCTTCGATTGTAGTGTGTAAGTTGTAGCAATATATTTACGGTGCGGACTCAACAGGTAAAGTAAATTCAGAGTTACCTGAATGGTTTCAGTTTTAGATAATATGGATAAGTATGTAAGCTAAGTAATAACAAAAAGTTATTATCCCTACATTCTTACGGAAGCTGAAAAGTTGATGACACGGAATGAAACTTATCCAAATTTGTGATAAGTTTCTTAATTGAAATTATTTTAATTCAAGCTTCTATATCCAGGAGTGCAGGCCGCGTCTTCTCTCTTCTTATTTCTTAATTTTAAATTGTGCGACACAGAAAAATGCATACAGTATATTTGACCTCTCAAGCATTAGCATATCTTAAATGAAAGTTCTGAAACCACCTACGTTACTTCAAGCTTTGCCTTCGTACATGTTTCAGTCTTTGTACTCGCTTCAGAGGCGATAACATGATCTTGAATTGTAATGCAAGTTGAGTAATTAGTGAAACAATGAGGAAACTACAATATGTAAAGGCACTACTCCATATCGTCCATGCAACAGTATTACGGACGGCATGTCATAGTATTGCATGCAAGTCGCGTACTGTTGGATATTCCGTCCATGTACCTCCTCTGCGGAGTGTGGCTCTCCACACATGGGCGATGTGGGCGTTCCTCTGCTCTCAGCAGGACCGCTTTAAAATAACCCCGGCGATAAATTAAATTGCAGACAATTTATTATGGAATATTTAGTACGTTACACAAATACTATTTGACTATTTCGATGTTCATTTAGTAAATCATGCCGCGAACGGGCGACGAGCGCCCTGGGGCACTCTGCCCCCCTGCCCCCTTGCCCCCTACCCCCCCCCCCCCAACGGTCCCCGTCCCACCCCGACCCGCCGCTGGGTTCGCTTCGTGTTAAATCATTGATCGGGGCTTGATACTGCATGCTAAGGCGTATGTCGGCAACACACAACTTCCTCTGCTACGCCAACTTGCATAGTTGGCAAAGTTGGCTTCTTTTTCTTCTCACAAGAAAAATGGGAAGCATTTAAATTATTTCGCAGATGCGGTTAATGCAAGTTTCTCGCAGCAGCCAGAGGGGGACGGTCCTTCCCCTTCGTGTCATCTAATGTGGGTTTAAATCCCGGGGAAATGGGAATCTTATGGGGTACGAATACCATTTGTCGCCGGCCACTCGTCGGGTCGGGCAGTGGGGGGGGGGGGTCGGTAGGCTGGAAGGGACTCGACCGCCAATGAGAAGGGCCGGTAGATTTACTGGGCCTCTTTCGCGTTGCCAAAGGAGGAAGCTGGCTGGCAATAACGTTGAAGGTCCATTTCTTTTAAATTTGAGATTGTGATGCCGCTTATTTGACCAATTCATTAAGTTTCTTTTGAAATATTCATTATAGCATAAACGAGGAGTCCTGAGATAGTCATCAGACAGAGTATGTGGGGAAATGGAAAACAGACGAGAGCCCCGGCTTTTGACGAAAAACTCATGTGTCTCCATCTATGGATTCTTTCCTATTTAATAAACATTTTGTTTAGTCGTCTGTGTTCTGATTGATAACTCTCTTCCTTCTGCGTATTGCATGTGATTAATTGTTTGTGGTTATAATGAATAAAATTTAGTGCGGATTTAACTCAATGTCCAAAGAAGAAACGAAAATATGGTCGAATGTGATGCACCAAAGGAAATATAAACACCAATATATGAAACAGGTGATACCTGTAAGTGCATTTATTTTAGAGAAAATCCTAGTAACGATTTTTGCACTAGAGGTGTTGCAGATTCAGATACACACGTCCGCAGACGGACAGACGTTTTGTGGTATACTTCTTCGATGTTTGTGACATACCTTTTGGGTCAGAACCCACAAAACTTCAGTATTCGAAAAACTAATTCACTACGTATATGAGCAAGAAAAATCCTCGTTTTGTATATCAAGTGTGAGTCACAGAACGTTTTATTCGTAAAAAATATCGGCACTTTCCTCCTTCATTGCATAGCATTGTTCGCGCTATGTATTCAAAAAACTAAAAACTGTGCATTCACTATTGTTTTGTTTAAAAGCTAAATCAACACTACTTGAGGGGTATTATCGGGTAAGTCTCGTTGAACATAAGCATAAGTTATTTCAAATGATAAAAATGATATCGTATTCTTCATGAAAAGTTGTAGTCGGACAACAGATTTCACATTGCAGTCTATGCTAATAGAGACACTCACATAGCCATCTGTTTTGAACACGTGTGTGTCGTCTGTGTCTTTCACGCGACAAATGCAATTGTGGGATCCCGTAGCATTTCTTTTAGAAAAAAAAATTGCCATGACTTCTGCCCTAACCCTAGCAAATGTAGCTTCACTATGAGCACGTTTTGTTGAACTCTCCACTTGCTTATAATCGTAGGAGTAGAGGTAAGGGCGAGTTACCATTTTGTTAGCAATGCAAAAAAATCATATTTTCAATTCGTTTACCCATGGAAATACGTTTTCTATAACTTGGGAACGAAAATCTCCAGTTTTTTAAATCTTGCTAATCTCGCGCTTTTTAAAAATTGTATTTTTATTTATTAATTTGTCTTTAACTCTTACTCATCTTTCAACTATTATATTATTTGTAGTAAAAATTATGCGAAGGGATTCTGGAACTCAAGAAATCGTGCGCAGATGATCTTCTCCCCCATACGTCACATACAGATTTTACTGTTTTTGACTAAATAAATAAATCTAAACCCTGGTATTTCTCTCTATAACCTTCTAAAGATCTCCCACTCATTCCGAATTTTCAATTACACAACCAATATCAATGTACAAATAGTAATAATATTTATAAATAATGAATTATCATTAGTATTGTAACATTTGCCAGCTCTTACACTCCTGGTACACGATGTTGGCCACTGACACTACTCATTCATTCTCCTTAAAAGCCAAAGTATCTTCCACGCTTTCAGTGTAAACAATGTTCACTTCTAGATTTAGGTCGAAATCGCCATAATTCCAGCAATATTTGGTGGTAGAATAATGATGGGATGGAATGTTGTATTACAAATATAGAAACAGTATTTTGCGCTCACGAAAGAGGGAACCATAAAACTCGGGAAGCGGTATAATTCTATTTGTTTTCGTTTCAAAGCAGAGTACGAGAAAGAGCTTATGAGACAATGACGTCATCGCAAAAACGCCAATGCAGCAGTATCATTTTATTACTGATGAAGGGAAGGGAGGGTAACTATAGTGATAGTGTTGGAAAGGCCATGATGATAGATAATCGTTATGAGGTTGTAAGTTTAACTGACCATGGCGGAAACAATATCGATTATTATTTAATGATAATGTTGATGAAAGTAATGGCTAAGCCGATTTTGTATTGATTCTCATTGTTTCAGTACTGGTAATGAAATTTGAATTAAATATTGATTTCTCAGTCAAAGAGTTCAATAGTCTTATGTTGACGTCTCTGAAAGTGATATGAAGTACGCAGTGATAGTGTTACCTACTATTCGAAGTTACGAAAGGTATTGTTTAGGACAGACTTGCATTAGTAGCCGTTGATGGCGGCTGCAAAGGTGGAGTCGTAAAACATTTACAGGGGAGTCTGCGAGAGAAACATAAAGACAGAGGCAGCGAGCGAGAGGGAGAGAGAGAGAGAGAGAGAGAGAGAGAGAGAGAGAGAGAGCGAGAGAGAGGGAAGAGAATGAGGAGATACCTGGAAATAAGACAGAGGAGAGATATTTATTGCAAGATCTGTAAGGATAACATATATGAGGAAATGGGGACTAGTAAAATGTCCGAGAAGATGACATGGCTTGGAAAACGGATAACGGACGCCATAATCACATCGACTTCGTGGAGAAAGCTTTGTGCTTTAGGAAGAAAGGAAACGACGATAAATATGCATTAAAGGAAGCAAACCTTCAACGAAACGACATAGTTTTTTACGTAAATATGAATAAAAATCAAAACATTTGGTTTTCTTATGTAAATGTGCAGAAATATTATGTGTACTAAGTGGCTAGTTGTGTGCAGCAGGCTTTGTTGGTAGTACCTGCTCGATGAATAATAATATGCAACGTGGATCATTTAAACTATATCGGTCAGCGCCCAGGTAGCTGGGAAGGCGGCTGAAAAAGACTGAACAATTTCGATGAAATAGGTTGTGCGTGTGTGTTAGTGGTCAGACAATGGCGTCAATGAATGCTATCCAAAGAATGTGACGTCTAAGGAAGTAAAGTCATATGTGGAAAAATGATATCACGTGATATTGCGGTATGACGGAAGCTCGTAAATACAATACGTTCGAACTAGATCGGGGGGAATTGGAAACGGAAAGTGACAAATAAAGGCTAGGAAAATGAACAGAGCAAAGAAGCTCGCGCGGACATTGAACGGGAGGGAAAAGAAGTAAACAAGGGCGCGTAGAAATAGCGAGCGGGAGTTTCAAAGCAGAAAGGCAGCAATTGCGGGGATCTAGGAAGCAGCCCACGACGGGGACGGTCCAGCGGCGCCACGGAGGCCAACGAGCGGGCCAGGAACCGGACGAGCAGGGCGAAGAACTGGACCGCAGCCGCGAAGGCAACAGAAGGCCCCGAATGGGCCGAGACACGGCCCTCCTCATCTGGAGGTAGCCATAGAAACAGGACGTGCCCCGCGCCGCGGCGGCGGCGGCCGGCCCGCCCTGCGTTGCGCGAGCCAACATGGGGAGCGCGCGTGCGGGGGCGGCAGGGGAGGCGGCAAATGCGGGTTTTGTTACGCGGGGGCGGGGCGTCTAGCGGAGGGGAGGTGCGAGATGCGATGGGCAAATTGAAAACCGAGCGGAGCTGATATGGAGGAATAATGAGAACGAGAAGGAGCTGCGACGCTGTTTTTGATGGCTGAAATTTCACTACTAAACTGTTTCGTGTGGAGGTTATCCGTTCATTATTATGCTGCTTGTTAATGTGGTAACAATTTTATACCAATATGTCAACAAGATTGAATGACGTTCTTTCATTTCTAGACTCTTGGATAATATGTCAAACTTGAATTTATTTTCACTCGAACTCGAAATATTTATTAAAATATCGGCTGAGGTAAAAAGAGTTTGGTATAGAATTACCCGTGCTGGTAATAGGTTGTGTTTTAAATGAGAATTATTTAGAGTTTGAAACTTAGGATTACTTGGAGTATATCGTTCTTGTTTTGCTCTCTAACTAAACTAATGCTACGGAAAATGCGTATACTTTCTCGTATTATTGCTAACAGATAGTTAATATTGTGATATTAGAGGTGATATAACGGGACGGAATCACACTCCCATATCAATGATTATTCAAATAAATGTAACATAATTTAATTTATTTAGACTAATACTAAATGTATGCTCTTCACAGAAAAAAAGTTTAAAAATATGGAATTTCAAGGTTAAATTTGCCTTAAATTAGTGGGAATTGACATGGAATAACCCAATTATGATATACTATTGGTGTCAAAAGCTGGCTAATAGTTACCTAATTTATGGGGAGCTGAACTACTTGCTAATAGGAGGGGGGATCTACAACGAAAGTGAGGGAGCCCTGGTCTTAGCATTTAATTGAAAGGCACACACTCACTTAACTTATTTATGAAGATATTATGTACAATAACTTGGCCATTTATTGGGCTGAAGGTCCTAAGAAATGTTACACCGTCTCATTCTCCATCCTGATGTTTGCACCGCGCTCGTCTGCCATGGCGTCAACTGACACAGTTGTCGTGTCGACCAGAAGTTTGGAGCTCAAAAGAATGGGGACCGTGGGGATTATATGAGCCCGAGCCATGTGACATTCGTGCTGATGTGCGGGCCCTTTACCAAATCTAATGCGAAGCCACTGCGTCTCAGGAAGTGCCCCAGCCCGTTCCCGATGACTGCAGTCCATTCTTGTCAGCTTGTGAGTCGTCGGCGAGTGGCGCCCCAGTCGCCCTGCCCACTGCGCCCCCAGTGCCTTGGAGCTCATACCCAAGCGCCCAAGAGATCATTTGGCCATTTCCTCTATGTGACAATACTAACGGTTTACAAACTGCCAGAAATCAACCACGGATAAACGCCCGTTTTCGAGGGACCAACAGAAATAAATATACGTTTTTTAATTGAAATTCTCAAGTTCCGGAAAAGTATATTCAATGTCAGGGAAAGCGGATATGAATTTAGCGACGACTTTAATCGTAATGCCAACACGCGCAAACATTACGACCCCTCCAACCAACCTATTATTCCCAAGGTGTTTATAAGTAGATGCGGGTACGAGTCCTAATTTAATTGCAGATTTTAACCACATTTCACTCAATAACAGATCAAGTGTCGTTTCAGTTGTAATATATAAAATTTCCCAGTAATATTCTTAAGTGATTGAACATTTATGTGGACAACAGATACGCCAGGAGGAACCTCAGACAAAAGGATATGTACATCTTAGGCGGTTGCAGGGCTATTTCGAGCGGGTTTGAGGCTCAGCGAGACGTCGAGGGCAGCATCAGACGCGCAATTGAAGAAGAATTGTAGAATTTTTGGAATGCGAATACTGGAGAAGAGTCGGTGTAATAAACGTCGTTGCCACATTTGTGGGAATATTAGAAGTGGAAATATTCAAGTGGCAATGAACACAATAGGTACGCTGTTGTTGGTCGCAAATAAAACACTACGTAATATTAATCTGATTAATCTAATCTAAGTTTCCTATATCTGTTAATATCCTAGGGAGATAATAGAGCTAATGAAAATAAAAAGTATTGGCAGTATTATTACAAATAATATAATTTGATGTAAAATGGCATATTGTTTACTTACTGGAAATGGACGCCATTTTTGCTCATCCTCTGCACCTGTACCTACTACATGAATTTTAAAAATTACGTGTAGATTGATTTAGCCAACATAACAGAACTATAGCTTCACCACTTGGAAGAAAAATCATCAAGGCGACGCTTAGCTCGGGAGGCGTAGCCAAGCCATCCCCCACTGCTCCCGAAGGGGAGCTCAGTTGAACGCAAGGGCCGCCTGCAACGATAACTGATTCGCTCTTGCAACTTAGTTCTGACGCTTCGACACTAGGGTTCGGGACGTTCGTCAAGGCCAGGCTGCCTTCTCCCCGCCCGCCCAGGCCGAGGCGGCGGCTCCGCAAGGCGGGGAAGTTAAACCTCTGAGAGAGGGAACCTTCCCCTCCGCCACTTTTCGCGCCTGTACAGGATGTTTTTCTAAGTGGTCGAGCTGTAGTGCATTTTTTAATGGCGTACAACGAATATCGGAGAGCGGAGAGGCGTCGTATTGAACCCTCAACCGTGTAAGGCGCAGGGGCGCTTCGCAACGACATGGCTCCGGCATACGACCTAGGCGATTGATATGAAAATCCTTGAGTCCATCCAACGCCTTATTTCCAACGCATTTTCAAAGTAACTGGGAAACTGCGGCCTTCAGGATTTACATAAAACATTGCATACTGTGGCGAAACCGATTTCGTCATACAAAATTTCATAAGGCTGAGGGGCAGTTGGGAGAATGTAAACAGATTCAGCTGTAGCCCGGAGTTCGACTGGGGATGTAAACACTGCGTCGCACGTGCAACTTCACTTATCGCGGGAGGCCATTACCGCCTCCTCCCCATTAAGCAGGCCGTTTGGAGGACTGCCGTTGACAGACACTGTGCAAGTGTTCACAGCCGGCTGCAGATTTCGAGACCACCCACTTTCGGGGGAGCCCAGAGCAATACTTCCGTCATCGAACGCGCCCCCCTACGCAAGCAAGGGCCAGAGTCTAGAAGGTTCGAGAACAACCCTGCATGCTCACAGCCTGCACAAAGAGTGGAAGTTTCCTTCGCTTCTCACGCTGCGATTGGGTTAAAATATTTCACTACGCAACAACTTCTGACCAATAGCGACACTGCTATCAAAGGGAACTAGGACACATAAGAAATTGGGGTGGGGAGAAGAGTTAACTTGGAGCGATTTCGACGGAGAGAACGGCAGAAGGGATTTGATTTCTAGACGGAACAGTCGGGGCAGAAGTTTCTCTTGGGGGGGAATATTATTCGGTTAGAGGCAAGTTTACCTCTACCGGACTTCAATTTTTTTCGACGCAGAAATTATCAGATTTGATTTGAGTTTTGGGCTGACGGGAGTCGGGAGAGAATTACTTCACTGGGAGGAAATTATTTGTCGAGGAGAGGCCAGTTTGTCTCTGAAAAGCTTAGGAAGATTTCGGAAGGGGCGAGAGCTACTAGCTGACAACAATTGAGAAAATTAATTCTCTGGGGTGGGATTTATTCGTCGGGGAGAGGCAAGTAGACCTCTGTGGCGTTTAAAAAAGGGGTAGAGAAAAAATATTTCTCTGGGGTGGGAATTATTTGTCGCTAGACTTTCCGAAGTTATGTTATAAAAATTAAAGAGACATTAGGCTGATTACTACGTTCCGGAGATAGAGATCGCCCGACTTCTACCAGTATCAACCAGTATCAACCAGTTCTGCCAGAATCTTCTAGACGTCGCTGCAAGAATCTTCAAGAACTTCCAGTCGCCCAGACATCGCTGCCAGTTCGCCCAGACGCCGCTGCCAGTGGTGGCGTGGTAACCCGAGGGTCGCCCAGCTGACGCACGCGCCGAGTGGGTGCGAGTGGACTGCCGCGGTCGCGTCCTTGTCCCAAGGCCGCCGCCCCCCTTCCAGACGCCAGAGGGTCCGCCCGGGCCTACAAAGAATTCTACAGGGCTGAATAACCCGAGGGTCATTCAACTCCAAGACTTATGTAATGCAGTGTCGCGCTTGGGCACGTTAAATTCTCATCCTGTAACTCATGTAAATATTAGTTGTAATAAGTTGACCTTCTTCCTAGTCATAAGTCTTTTTCTATAATTACTAACATGCCTAATTTTCTTTTCTCTTTAATTTTCCTTTTCCATTGTTAGTGTAAAAATCGTAATTTCCCTGGTGCAATTTTGTTTATTTTTTGCTCAGGAATAAAGTGAATCATTTTACCAGTGAACAAGTGTTTATTTTTTGTTGTGTTTCTCTTGTACTGTGTAACAGTTCCTTCCATCACCGATCTGAGCTAGCGGCAGGGTCGCTAATCGATTCCACAGGTAATCGGTTCGGTTACAATAATCCAAAAATTATCATTAGAAACGAAATAATTATAAATACGTTACAGAGTTCCGATATAACTCAGGTATAATAATGATAGAGTTCTGAATAAGCAGTAGGGCAGTATTTCACCAGCAAATGAGTGAGTTCCTCCTTAGCCTTTTTTTAACCGCCCCCCCCCGCAAATATTCAACGAGATGGGTGTCCAAGTTATCTTCACGTAAATCGCCGCGCGAAAGCCGATAGTACGTCTGAAGACTTATGAAAACGTATAATTATTAGATTGTCAATATGTTTCAACAAATTAAGTTAGAATGTCGTGTAGATTTCCCTTAAGTAAACTTCAGCAGCAATATGTAGCAGCTCAACAAGTGGTACTGCTCCGGCGCATCGCTGCACTCAGTCAGTTCACGTTTGAGGTCATCGACTGCAGTGACTTCGAAAACAGGAAGATGGAAGTGGAAGCATGCGAAGTCAGAAAGAGGATATAGGAAGTCATTCTTATCAGAAAAAAATTATAAGAAAGACATAAAGATTGAAAATATAGCAGTGATACTTAACTTATTCTAAGCAGATACTGCCGTTGCGCAGCGATTGCGCTCTTCACAATCGGTCCTACGGCTTCATAATTCCATCTACTTTGCTGGTTACTTTGAGTACGTAGGTGATCCTCGAAGCGCTAAGGAAATGAGTCCTCACATCCCTGAGGCTATGACATGACGTAGTGGAGCTAAATTTGCGAATTTCATTTGTGAAGAAGAGGGAAATTGTAAAAGTAGATGAAGTGTCCGCAACTGGGAAATTACACAAAGGAGATGTGTGAGATTTTTTTAAAAATACATAGGGCACGTTTCTTTTCGAATTTAATTAGAATATGCCTCATCTTTCAATTCAACAACAGAACTCTTCCCATTGATTGCAGAGACGAGGGTGCATTAACACGTCTTTGTTCCCTTCCCTCTCCTCGACCTCCCCTCGCAGCCACCCCCAGCGCTCCGCTCGGCGTCAATTCCCTCGCTGGGGTCACTAGCAGAGTAATAGAATACCCCCCTTCGCTGTTGAGATTTGGTGATGACTTCCACGATAAAGCTCTCTAGGGATGGGCGATGCAATCGATATGTATAGTGTTGCTAACATAAATCTGTTTATTCATGGATATTCTGTGAAAGAAGCAATTTTATTATAAACGATGAGACGATTGTGATGTAAATGAACACCCAGAGAGTTGTACATTGCAGTTAACGAATTCAGTTTCTTCAAAATTTAATTTCTTCAATTTAATAACGTCAGTGGTAAGAGTATAATCAATAATAATTTGTATTAAATGATAAGTGCAGTGTCGTGACTGATATAGAAACTCGAATAAATTTTATTTCTTTATTTACTTATTTACTATTATATTACTGTAAAGTCGTGGTGCTTTTTTTCATCATTAATATCACGGCATTTTAATTATTCATGAAAACCACATTGTCACTCAAATATAGCTTAAAATAAACATTTTTCTCAGAATCTATAAAATGTCTCCTATACCGGACTTGTTTTCACGTATTCAATTGCGGAGTGAACTTTCATATCATCAAAGAATAAGTTCACCAACATCAGCTGTTGAAGTATTGCTTTTTAGAGTAATATCATTAACCGTAAGTAAGTCTTATTCTAAAGAATCATTCAGGTAATTCGATTTTTAGCGAATAAATTATTTTAGAAAATTTTTGTAAACCAGAATGTTAGAAGAGGGAAAAATGATTTCAACGGTACAAACAAAAGTATTTTTTTATAATCAGGGTTTTATTTACAATAATTTTTAAATACAAATTTGCAAATACTATAAGAACTTCACTAACATACTGTTCTTTATTCACATTTTTATATTAAAGAATTGAAACGTCGCCAATAAAACCTATACTTGACTTCCTTCCATCTTTTCTAGATGCACGATCTGTCTTTATCGCACGCAAGTTAAATTTACCACCTCAGTGTACAACTTGATTTGCGCCATTGTCTGATGGATATCTACGTACTTGTGTCACACGTTATTCAAGTCTGGAATATAACTAGTTTCTTGAAGGAAGACAGAGAGTCACATGTTGTGTAGACGGCGATGTAGATACAGGCCATAAACAGGGTATTTTGTTATGTTGGAAAAATAGCGCACCTCGCTGCTGCACCACGCTGCAGCGGAAGCGAAACGTCCCTTGCATTCAGCGCCGTAAAAATTCGTAGCCTTCTGCAACGGCGACCCCGCGTCGCCATGTTCTGGGCTGCCTGCTGGAAGGACGACTCCGGGCTTCGGCACGCAGACTCTTCTAGTTTATGACGTTGAGTTTGGGGTTCTGTTGTCAATCTATTCTTTGTGAGAAATCATCCTCCCTGGATTTATTTATGCAATGATTGCTACCATCCACGTAAAAAATATTGACGATAAAGCAATGTGAATCAGGTTTGTTCAGATTACTACAGTATGAGTGAAACCTGAAACTTACAATTTTATGTAATAGCATAGATAAAATATCTCATTTCAAAAAGTATGTGGGTCTCAAAAAGAATAAATCATAAATGTTTCATTTCAGAAAGTTCGTTAACATATTGCTGCTCTATGTCATTACTGTTCTATTGGTGTCGCCAGTCGTCCAGTTTAATTTTCCTGAGAATTTCCGCTGTTTTTCACTTCACTTTACGTACGTGATCCATCTGATTCCATTATTTTAAACCAACACCTGTTATTGCTTTCATCTTCCAAATTTTATCTGCAATTCTTCTGTTTCAATACAAATTAAAATTTAAGGGATTGTGTGAACGAAGTTGCAGTAAAAACATTCAAATATTCAAGGAGTCCGCACGAGCAATTATAGACTAACTACAGTCATCCACGAGAGCAAAAATGGTCTAACTGCAATGATAATAGATGGCAAACGATCACTCTCAATTATTCAGTCTATTCAGACTGCAATTTGATTAATTGTTTGAATGCATAATCGTTACTGGAAATTTCCCGGCAGTATACAACAAAACATATTTTTAAAGCTGCCCTTAGCAGCGATGATCTTGCAGCGATGGTCGTAGGAAACACGCCGGGGCGGGGGGCCGGGGCGGGGGGCCGGGGCGGGGGGCCGGGGCGGGGGGCCGGGGCGGGGGGCCGGGGCGGGGGGCCGGGGCGTGGGCCGGGGCGGGGGGCCGGGGCGGGGGGCCGGGGCGGGGGGCCGGGGCGTGGGCCGGGGCGGGGGGCCGGGGCGGGGGGCCGGGACGGGGGGCCGGGGCGGGGGGCCGGGGCGGGGGGCCGGGGCGGGGGGCCGGGGCGGGGCGCCGGGGCGGGGGGCCGGGGCGGGGCGCCGGGGCGGGGGGCCGGGGCGTGGGCCGGGGCGGGGGGGCCGGGGCGGGGGGCCGGGACGGGGGGCCGGGACGGGGGGCCGGGGCGGGGGGCCGGGGCGAGGGGCCGGGGCGGGGGGTCGGGGCGGGGGGCCGGGGCGGGGGGCCGGGGCGTGGGCCGGGGCGGGGGGCCGGGGCGGGGGGCCGGGACGGGGGGGCCGGGGCGGGGGGCCGGGGCGGGGGGCCGGGGCGTGGGCCGGGGCGGGGGGCCGGGGCGGGGGGCCGGGGCGGGGGGCCGGGGCGTGGGCCGGGGCGGGGGGCCGGGGCGGGGGGCCGGGACGGGGGGCCGGGGCGGGGGGCCGGGGCGGGGGGCCGGGGCGGGGGGGCCGGGGCGGGGCGCCGGGGCGGGGGGCCGGGGCGGGGCGCCGGGGCGGGGGGCCGGGGCGTGGGCCGGGGCGGGGGGCCGGGGCGGGGGGCCGGGACGGGGGGGCCGGGACGGGGGGCCGGGGCGGGGGGCCGGGGCGAGGGGCCGGGGCGGGGGGTCGGGGCGGGGGGCCGGGGCGGGGGGCCGGGGCGTGGGCCGGGGCGGGGGGGCCGGGGCGGGGGGCCGGGACGGGGGGCCGGGGCGGGGGGCCGGGGCGGGGGGCCGGGGCGGGGGGCGGGGCGGGGGGGCCGGGGCGGGGGGCCGGGCGGGGGGGCCGGGGCGTGGGCCGGGGCGGGGGGGCCGGGGCGGGGGGCCGGGACGGGGGGCCGGGGCGGGGGGCCGGGGCGGGGGGCCGGGGCGTGGGCCGGGGCGGGGGGCCGGGGCGGGGGGCCGGGACGGGGGGCCGGGGCGGGGGGCCGGGGGCGGGGGGCCGGGGCCGGGGGGCCGGGCCGGGGGGCCGGGGCGGGGGGCCGGGGCGGGGGGCCGGGGCGGGGGGCCGGGGCGGGGGGCCGGGGGCGTGGGCCGGGGCGGGGGGCCGGGGCGGGGGGCCGGGACGGGGGGCCGGGGCGGGGGGCCGGGGCGGGGGGCCGGGGCGGGGGGGCCGGGGCGGGGGCCGGGGCGGGGGGCCGGGGCGGGGGGCCGGGGCGGGGGGCCGGGGCGGGGGGCCGGGGCGGGGGGGCCGGGGCGTGGGCCGGGGCGGGGGGCCGGGGCGTGGGCCGGGGCGGGGGGCCGGGGCGGGGCGCCGGGGCGGGGCGCCGGGGCGGGGGGCCGGGGCGGGGGGCCGGGGCGGGGGGCCGGGGCGGTGGGCTGGGGCGGGGGGCCGGGGCGGGGGGCCGGGGCAGGGGGCCGGGGCGGGGGGCCGGGGCAGGGGGCCGGGGCGGGGGGCCGGGGCGGGGGCCGGGCGGGCAGAACAGACCACCTAAGGCTCCGATGTAGGTGGCTCAGTGCGGCTATTGGTGTCATAGCAGTGCCTATGTCCAGGCGGTCCAAGGGTTCGAGGCCGACGGTGGCAGGATTTCCTATGTAGGTAGGGCAAATTCAGTCGCTGTCTGGATGAGAATTCTAGCGGTCGACTATTCTGAGCCTTAGTTTTCTATGGTTTCTCCGATCCACACCAGGCAAAGTTGAGCGTGATCTTTCCTTCCCCTTCCTTGTCCCATTCTCACCCCTTACTTACAATTACACATACATGCACTGCACGTATGCTAGGAGACAAGTCGGAAGCAGAAGGTGGTGCCTCGCTGGTGGGTGATATCTGGTTGGGGAAACCGAGGTAGATGAGTAGGTCGTCGCCGCATCTTATCATTCAGCGGGGAAGATCATCACCACCATCAGACCTTCGCAAGATAAATACATGCACTACACTCACGGGACTACTGACCTTAGTCGTCGACGAGCCCTGAATCAATCCACGCGGGTCGTGGAAGAATGAGGGTGGAGCGGCTCGGAGAGGGGCAGGGTGAGGTTGGACGGCACGGGGAGGGGCAGGCCGCAGAGGGCATTGCAGGGTACTTTCAATAAATTGGGAAATTAGTAAACATTGTAAAACATACCTATTTGCAATGCACAATTGAGTATTAAAAAGTAATCAAATAACTTACTTTTTTAACAATTAAAAAGAGCTCAAATGAATGCAAAATAATGAGTTGGGAAGCCAAACCCTCTTAACAACATTGGAATTTGAATTAATATTATTTTAATATTATATAAAACGAAATCATTGTTAATCTTGTTCAACATAGGCTTTTAAGGGAATTTTACAATTAATTTACATTTGCATTGCTTTGAGCTGGTTTAGTGCCCAATTGCAACATTGCACATAACCTAATATACAAATATTACAAGACATGATAGGAATATATATGTACCTTAAAATGTTTAATCGGCACTTAATATCTCTTTCACTCCCAGTGAATTAAGATTTTCACTTCGAATACATAATTCAGACAATTAAAGAAATCACCACCAGATTAAAATTCACACCAAAACGCTGTGAAAAGACTGAAGAGTAAATGCAGAAACTGAGCGAGCAGCTCGCTGCTGCTGCTGCTGCTGCTGCTGCTGCATGCAATACCAAACTCTTGAGTCATTCTCTCTGCTGGCGCCAGGGGGCCGGGCGGACGCCCTCCCCCGGGCGCCCCCCCCCCCTATCAGCACAGAGCTCTTCGGGATCATCTGACCAGGTACCTTACGTCCAGAAGCAAAACAAGACGCCACCTCAGCATCTCCTCAATGGACCAGGAAAACTGGATAAAAAACCTGATCGAGATGGAGGTCATTGACCCGGAAGCTGAAGTATATTATTTGTTACAAACATATTAAGTCTTTAAAAAAATATACAATACAAATGTAAACTAATTCTTTATATATCACCGTTTTGTTAAAATAAACATTTTTTTTTTTGATAATCAGTATAGTCTCTAATAGTATAGAAACAGTTATGCAACAGAAAACATTTTACTTTTAACTTAAATTTGTGAACCGATTTCAATTTTTTAATGTCATCTGGCAGTGTGTTGTAAAGTAACGTACATGTATTGTATGTGGATTTCTGATAGTGAGCTGCTCGTACTGGCACTTGATGAACGTGATTTTTACGATTTGTATTGTCATTATAAATATCAGTATTGGATGAAAATATGTTTCAAGTAAGTTACTTTTGACAAATATTACAGATTCGCAAATATATAGGCAAGGCAGTGGTAAGATTCCAAGCTCAATGAAGCGAGGCTTGCAAGGGTAACGCGGATGGCACTTGTTCATTATTCGAATAATTTTCTTTTGCAATCTAAAGGTCTGAGTACTACATGATGAGTTTCCCCAGAATTTTATACCATATCTCAGGCGGGGATGTACATTTGCAAAATACACGCAACGAGCTGCATGAATGCTGACAACTGGAAAGAATTCTGAATGCGTAACATAATGAACTTAATTTAGGGTTTAGTTTTGTTTTACGTACATTCCATTTGAGGTCTGACTTAATTGAGAGACCTAGAAATTTTGTTACCTGAACATCAGCTAATCGCACATTATTCATTTTCAATGGAGCATGCCATTGCTCATATTCACGTTCTCATTCCCTTTGCTATAAACGAGAGATGTTAGCACGAGATGAGATATTTTGAGGCACTCAATCTCACTGACGCCACGCCAGTGCGAGGAATTCCATGTGAAAACGACAACTTCATGTGTCACTTACTCTCTCTCGAATATACTCGGCGAAGTGACCATTCTGTCGCTCTAAGATTCGCAGTCAATAACAGGAAACTTTTTCGGCAATTTCAGAAAGGCATACCGCGCTACGAAAACATTTACCGCATTAAAGAACTCAAAATATTTTATCACCAACTTCCAGAAAATGTATGGAATATATTGCTAAATACGTGTATTCTTATTATTTAAATACATTCTTTTTTCTTCTTGTACTTTCAATTAATTCTGGGGTCCACAGTTGACACCCGATTAGTGCTCTCTGTGGTTTTGGAATGGCATGTGACAGTTAAGTATAATATTTTTAAAATATATTGTCAATTCATTATTGCATCACCTTACCTGTCTTATAGATGTTTCGCTGTCTCGCACTGTCATGTAATATTATAAGTCTGTTACTGTCATGTAATATTATAAGACAGCTGTTGCAGACACCTCTATCGCACGGTTGTTACGTACGAAGTCTTAGTGATCGTTGCATCAGAGCTTCTGACGTAATCGGCGCGCCATCAACCGACACTCAGAAATCTGAAATATTTTCTATTGGATCTTACCAATACGGATTTTACAAATATGTTCTATTGGGATCAAGCCCAAATATACGAATTCATTTTGTATAACTGAATCATTAAGACAAGCAGTGAGGTTACAATCTCTCCTTAATATTTCAAATCGATTGATTGATTAATGTTTCTGGACGCGTAACTGCTAAAGCAATTGGTCCTGTAAGGGTAGTGCATATTTTATCGCGGAGGTGGCGGCGGTGGTGGTAAATTTCTCCCGTTGGATGACACGATCTGGCCCCGAACTACACTTGGGCGAACGGTGTTTTCCGCATCCAGGTATCACCCACCACCGCGACACGTTCGAAGCTCCTGACTGGTCGCCCGGCAATGTGTCAATGCAGTGAATGTAAGTGTAAGTGATGGGGATAAGACAAGGAAGAGGAAGGAAAGATCGCGCGCGGTCCTTGGCCCTTTTGTTAGGGTACTGCTCAGGACGCCGCCTGCTCTTGGTCCGAGAAACCATGGAAAAGCGCCTGTATTCGACCTCATCCAGGCGACATCCGGTTGCACTTTGCATCTCGACCATACAATGGACACCAACACACTTGCGGGGTCCTCCGCGGCAACATACACATAAGAGACAAGGGGCGAAGAACCAGCGCAAGGAGGCCAGCTGGGCCATCTAGGTCGGCCCCTGCGTTACAAATAATGATCGTAATAAATAGTTGAATTTCGAACGTACTGCTTTGCAAGAACTAAGACAATGCGTAATAAGTGCCTCTAATTCTCTTTTTATTATCGCACTTACCAGTAGATGTTTATATCCTGTTTCTTTCTCTTCGTGAGACGCCAAATCTTGTGCGCCCCTCCTCTCTTTCGACTTCCCGGACAGAGCGCGGAGCGGGATTAAGCTAATCTGCACGTCTAATCTGCAGTGTGCATCTCGCAGTACATGGGTTGTTCTGCGAACTATTTGTCGAGCAGCCCTGATCTAAACATAAGTAACGTAGCGATAACTAAACCCCAAAACTGACTTCATTAATATTATCTTTAAGCGCTTTGAGCTCTAGAAATTAATAATGGAGCAAACATTTTTTCTGAAGCGTTGTGAAGGATTATCTGATTAATGCCTTTTGCACTTGCAGGTCGACTACTGAACTTCGCTTTATTAATATGGAAGCCGGATTCAAGAGGCTTGGGGTTCCCAGACACATATCAATCGAGTCGTTCACCACTTGAATTCAACGAAATTACAGAATCTGACATCTATTACGCAACAAAATTCATTGGGAAACTGACACATCGGCTAGAGTACAGCGTTAGGGAAAACTTACTCGTTCGTAACCCAATTTCCTCCAGGGCGGGGAACAGAGCGGTCCGCAGGGGCCGGCGATCGGCAGCAGCGGCTGCGACGGCGGGAGGCCGAGGGGGGGGATACGTGGCGCGCGTTCGCGTCCGATCCCGCAGCTCATTCCCGACTCCACAGCCCTCACCCCGCCTCACCTAAGCCCACCAAGGCGGGGGGCGCGGGCGGCGGCGGGGAGGTGGGGGGAGGCCGGGCCCGATCCGCGGCTCATCCCCGCCCCCGCCCCCGCCCCGCCCTCTCCGCCCGGCCCGCCGCGCCTAACCGTGTTACGCGGACGCTCGTTAGCGCCGGACGGCCGCAACAAATGCTAATTGTCTCATTTCGCAGGGAATTATACCGCTGCAAATACCGCGCTTCGGCGGCTTTTTCCCGCGGGCTCCGGGCGGCGAGCCCCGGACCGCGCGACGTCGCGGAGGCCGCAGCTGGCCGGCCGCTCGCCGCTCCTTGGGCTGCTTTCATTCCAGGGCGAGCCCTCGACGAAAGTTCACTTTTGGCGAACCGAAATTACACTGCAGAACTTAGTTCAATTTGGGTCCTGTTGGACTGTTTACATTTCCTCGCTTATTACGTAGTTACGAAGTATAGAGAACGTATGCTGCCCTACAATGGCGATTTTTCATTAGAAAAACTAAAATTGTGTGGCCCTGATATCGTGAAATTGGATAAATCGCATTTAAGTGATAACTTCCTTCCTGTAAAGCGTGTAGTCAGAATCCAAGTTTATTGGATCCTTTTTGCCAAAATGTTTTTGCGCTAAAACGTCAGTGTCTGTTCGCTTGTGGTCAACGGTAGCGTCTAAACCGACGATTTTCTGCAAATTGATATTCGCCGGCCAATTTGCCCAAACTGGAAGTCCTACGAATTTATTACGAAAATTTTGAGTTTGAGGAGAACTTTATATCGAGCCTTATCATCTTCAAGATTTTGTGAAAAATGGCTCCAATTTAATGGATTTAATTTTTTCAGGTATCGAGAAATATTTACGTTATAAAAACGTATTTACGTTAAAATCAATCTGATTTTCATTGAACTCACTGAATATTCGAAAATTGAAGTAGTTTTGCGTAAAATATAGACAATTTAAATAAATTTCTTTTTTCAAAAAAGGCTGGTTTTCAACTTACCGTTCAAATTTACTAGTGATACAGTGGTGACCGCTCGTATTTGTGTACAAAGGTGACTTCATTCTCGTGTGAACAGTGGTGCGTCAAGAACTATTGAAAATCAATACCGCACATATATAGTGAAGTGAATTATGTTAACTGACCACGTCCCCTTCGGGGGACTAATCACACAAACAACAGAAATACTAAATAACCAAGAAAACAGTGAAGCTTTCGTCAACAATAGTACGAACGGATTGACTTTAGAACACAGTGAAATAACACTGAACCTTCAGCAACAGCACCAATTTTTATTGCATGAACATCAACAGCTAAAACAACACTTACAACAATTAGTGCAACAGAACCAACAGTTACAATTTCAAATACAGCAATATGTGCGTGAAAAAGAAACCCCAGCCACCGTCCTAGAAGCTACAGCAACTAACGGCCAAGCATCTACAACGCAGGAAACGGCCTCAACCTTGTGCAGCTCATGGCAAACAATCCCGCTGCGTCGACAAAAAAGACGCAATGATGACAACTCTATACGACCCTCTAAGAAGACTAACAGTGAACATGACCCCGTTTCATCAAAAAACAGGTATGAACATCTCTCTTGTGATGAAAATTTGGAAGAAACCTCGAATTCTGAGAAAATCAATGATACAACAACCAAGGGCAGCATGCAAGAACAAGACAAATATCGTACACCGCCTATTTTCATTCCAGGCGTCAGAGTAATATCTGATATGATCAGATCTATTAAAGAAGTCATTAAAGATGAAGACTTCTCATATAAACTTGTCAAAACCTACCAAGATGACGCCAAAATTACTATGAACAATGTGAAAATCGTACCTCAAACACCGGAGGTTTATCGAACGCTTGTTAAACATCTGAATCTAAAAAATATTGCTCATTATACTTTTCAGTTAAAACAAGAAAGAGCCTTTCGGGTAGTATTAAAAAATATGCACCCAACAGCAGACGTAACGGAACTTAAAGAAGCTATAGAAGTACAAGGCCACAAAGTAAGACAAATTCATAATATCAAGCATCGTTTAACAAAAGCACCTCTACCATTGTTTTTTGTGGACTTAGAACCTCAAAGTAACAACAAAAAAATATATGACGTCGAATACTTACTACATGCAAAAATTAGTTTTGAACCACCGCGTAAAAAACGAGAAATAGTACAATGCAAGCGATGTCAGTCCTACGAGCACAGTTTTCGGTATTGTACGCTTCCGTATAGCTGCGTCAAATGTGGAAAGAATCACGATAGTCGAACCTGTACTAAAACGAGAGACACGCCAGCTACATGTGCTCTATGTAGCCGTGACCATCCAGCAAATTATAAAGGCTGCGAAGTATATCAAAAAATTCGTAACAGCAAGTATCCTAGTCAAAGTCAACACCGTAGAAATGCTACGCAAAACATAACTGAAGGCAACAATTCAAGCTCACTAACAAGTAATCAAACCATAGGAACAGGTAGACAGTTCACATATGCACAAATGGCCCAACATTCGCAAATCAATAATCAAAATGTGTCGAATGAAAATAATCTGATTTCCATAATGCAAGAATCATTTAAAAAATTCGAGTCCATCTTAGCAAAGCAAGCTGAACAAATCTCCAGCCTAATTAATATCATGACTGCAATAATGAAGAAACTATGAGTAATACACTGCGAATTGTCTCCTGGAATGCCAACGGAATACTTCAACATCGAAGAGAGTTAGAAGTGTTTCTACATCAAGAAAATATTGACATACTTCTAGTGTCTGAAACACATTTTACCGGAAAAAGCTATCTACGTATATCTGACTACGAAGTATATTGCACAAATCATCCAGATGGGACAGCTCATGGAGGCACAGCAGTAATAATTAAAACAAGAATCAGACACAATATGTACAAAGATAATGCTAAAGACTATCTGCAAGCAACCGCTATACAAGTATACGATAAGTTCGGTCCGCTCGTTATTTCAGCTATATACTCCCCTCCAAAACACAAGATAACCACCGATCAGTATATCAAGTTTTTTAGAACGCTCGGCACAAGGTTCATTGCTGGAGGAGACTACAATGCTAAAAATCAACTATGGGGATCAAGACTGGTAACTACAAGAGGTCGCGCTTTAGAAGGAGCCATCTCTACACTAAAACTCCAAACAATTTCATCAGGAAATCCCACATACTGGCCAACGGATGGTAAAAAGGTACCTGATGTCTTGGATTTCTTCGTCACAAAGGGAATGGCACAGACCTATCACACAATAGAACCGTCTTTTGATCTTTCATCTGATCATTCTCCAGAAATACTGACAATCAGTTCTTCTGAAATCAAAAAGAAAGAAAGCATATACCTTACAAACAGAAAAACGAACTGGGAAGAATACAGCAACTGGCTTTACCATAACACCACTGCCAAGGTCCGTCTAAAATGTCCAGAAGATATCGACGATGCTGTTGAATACTTAATACAACACATTCAACAGGCAGCCGTATATGCAACTCCAGAAATGAGAGTGTTTGAAAAAAATAAATACCCATCAGAAATACTAAAAATGATTAAAGAGAAAAGACAGATGAAGATGACCTGGCAACGCACTCATCACCCGGACGACAAACGAATACTCAACAGAACTTCCCGCCTCTTATCAAGAAAATTACAAGAAATTCATTCGGAGGAAATGAAGGAAAGAATAGAAAAGTTGTCACCCTCAAAAGCTACAGATTACTCCTTATGGAAAATTACTAAAAAATTAAAAAGACCTACAAAACATGTCCCCCCCTTCGTAAAACCGATGGAAGCTGGGCTAGGACGGAAAACGATAAGGCAGAAGAATTTGCAAAATATTTTGCAAAAACATTTCAACCACACCCCTCAGCACTACTCACAGAAGAAAAAGAAATCATAGAATTCTTGGAATGTCCCCATCAAATGTCGCCACCAATTAAATTCTTCTCAACAAAAGAAGTCACAGCAGGGCTGAAACTACTACCAAATCATAAGGCTCCTGGACATGATCGTATTACAGGGGAAATGCTTAAAAAACTGCCTAAGAAACTCATCGCCCTTGTAACATCCATTTTCAATGGAATAATACGCATCGGACACTATCCTTCGCAGTGGAAACTGGCACAATTAATTGTAATCGCAAAACCAGGAAAACAGCTACAAGATGTTTCCTCGTACAGACCAATAAGTTTATTACCTTCTTTGTCTAAGGTATTCGAAAAAATATTACTATTTCGCATATATCCATTACTTAAAGAAAATGACACAATTCCAGACCATCAGTTCGGTTTTAGAAATCGTCATTCTACAATAGAACAAATTCATAGAGTAGTCGACACCATCAACGGAGCTCTAGAAAATAAAAAGTATTGTTCCGCCATGTTTCTAGATATCGCGCAAGCGTTCGACAAAGTGTGGCATCAAGGCTTGCTATATAAAATCAAGAAATGTCTGCCGCATCCATACTATAATATACTTCGATCCTTTATTTCAGATCGATTTTTTCAAATAAAATTCGGAGATGAAATAACACCGTTTCATCCAGTATTATCAGGAGTGCCACAGGGGAGCATCCTTGGACCAGTGCTGTACACGCTGTACACCGCTGACTTACCTCAGTCCCCAGACGTCACCACTGCAACATATGCAGATGACACAGCCCTGCTAGCTTCGCACGAAAACCAAGAAACGGCAACAAGAACATTGAAAGAGCACCTCGAGCTTATAAACAAATGGTGTAAACTCTGGAGAATAAGAATGAATGAAACAAAGTCCAAATGTATAACATTTACCCTCAGACGAACAAGAAATACAAGAATAGAAATAAACGGAAAACTAATTGAAAACGTAGACACCGTCAAATATCTCGGACTACATCTAGACAAAAAGCTAACCTGGAAGAAACATATTTCGATCAAAAGAAAGGAAGCAGAACTGAAAAGTAGACAAATGATATGGTTAATAGGAAGAAAATCTAGTTTAAGTCTAGGAAACAAAATTTTACTCTACAAAACAATACTCAAACCTATCTGGTCTTCTGGAATTGAACTCTGGGGAACAGCATCACATTCAAATATAGAAATAATTCAAAGATTTCAATCCAAATGTCTCAGACTATTAAGCAATGCTCCCTGGTTTGTATCAAACGCCACTCTACATAAAGATCTCAATATCACCACTGTTAAAGAGGAAATCACTCTCAAATCTCACACATACCAACACAGACTCGAAAATCATATTAATCATCTGGCCATAAACATCTTAGATAACAGCACAACGACAAGAAGATTGAAAAGAGTACATCCTCTTGATCTGGACCACAGATATAAATAATATTTTTCTTTTAAAATAATTGTTACTGTAGATATATTTTGTTTGTCACAATGCTTGCACTATTGTATGTTTGTTTGTTATTGTGTTTTTTGTTATTTCAATGTGATATTGTTTATTGTTGCTTTTGTTTGTTTGTCTTTTTTTTCTTTCTCTCTCTGAACTGGACAATTAATTTAAAACCATTTTTAGAAAGAACCAGAATTGTATGGTTTCTTTACATGTCGATAATATATGTACAATTGTATTTGCCGAATGTTCGTGTAGAACAAATTGCAAATAAAGCAGATGTTAAAAAAAAAGGCTCCATTTTTTTCAATTTTTTCTCGTAAGACGGTTAAAAATGAGGTAGTTCCCATTTCCTGCAAATTCTCTTTATCTTTGAATATTGCAAAATAATAACATTGCGAAAGTACCATATTGATGATAAAGAACTTTTTATTTCCGAAATTTGTTCTAAAAAAATAATATTTAAATAAAGTACTGTACAAGTTTTTTGTAATTATGCATGGTTTTCGCATTATTTTTTCTTCATGGAAAAGACATTTATAAAAAATGTTTTTCCTAATAAACGGCTTTATATATTTCTTTAGAAGAGCATAGTACACTTATAAAAATAATGCATGTTACGTTAGACAACCTGAAATTTCAAAAATTGCAAAAGTTACAACTCATGCTAGAAACAAGGGGGTTTCGTAGCACCATTTCGTAGTTTGAAGTAAAACATTCAGGAATTATTCTTTGGTCTCATTGTTGTCGGTTTTATTTCCCAAACTCGGTTTCCATTCTTCCCTCATCCATTCTTCAACCACATACACTCCATCGACACCACGACTCTAACTACATACACTAACGCTCCCGTGTACGAAGATACTTATTCATTGATTTTCACTTCACTCAGACATGCAAGTTGTATGGAGTACGGGCATATTAATGAAAATATAACACATTCCCTTCTAATTATCACATACATTGTCAAATTATCAAAATGATCAAAAATTTAATGAGGAAACAAAACTCTATAAAATGATACTGTAGGTTTTGGAAGGCTAAATGTCCCATACTATTAAAACAAATTCATGATGTGTACAAAGTAATAAAATCGTGTCAGATTTTTACTATAACGCAACGAGACTTATGTTTTGGTTACTGACAATTTGTAATTACTATGCTTCTCAGCTTTCCTTGACATTAAAGGGTTCCAATATCTTTGGGAACAAATATGAAAGGTCAAGGTCAAAAGTAATAAAGGTTTCTATGCAAAAGAAGAACATACGGTTTCATTATCATTTTAGAATAAAAAAACGTTGATTTTTCTCATTAAGAAAAATATGTTATTTAGATTTGTTACCAGTGTTTCGAAAAACAAACATTCCTTATAAATAAAATATGTAAGAAAATGCGACAGGTTTTTCCTTTTATAAGAAAGCAGGGACAAAATCTCAAATTATTAAGAATTTGGATTATCAGGTGCATATGTAACCCTTTAAAAAACTTTTTTTATTTTACTGAGACCTTATTGGACGTTCTATTACATGTTTGATGGTTCTGTTACTGCGTAGCACGAATTTCCAGAAACGCTGAACGTTGGGTTCATGTGTAAAACTATTTTCACTTATTTACTACCACGTATATTCTAATTAACGCCGAAATTTTACCTGAACTATGCAAAGGCAAACGGGCGCCGACGGGCAGAGGCCCCTGCGTGATGCGCATCTGCCAATCGCCGAAAACGAAGCGGAGGAGGAACTCGTGACCGCGCGGACCAAGGGAGGCCGCCGCACCGCACAAGCTCGTTCACTCGAATGTAGGGGTGAGAGCGAAATGAACATTCTGATGAAGGAGGCGAGGGTGGAAAGCTTTTTGTCGCTGGTGAACGCCGCTGAACGCGCTGCCGACTGCCGTCGAACGCCTCTAAGGGGCATTGCCGCGCACCGCGAGACGCCACGCCGCGGCCGCGCCACTGCAGTTTCGCCCGAATGCATCGCCGCAACGCCACTGACCGCTCGTGTCGCTCGCGCCACGACGAATTGCGAGCAGCAGCTGAAAATATTACGCTTGGCGGGCAATGACTGAGCGCTCGAACTCTAGCCCAGGACTCACGACGGGCAGAGGCGCAGCCACTGCTGCCGCGGGCCACGCCGCCGACGCCCGGATCGAGCGTTGCTAACACCCTGGACGCCATCCGCAGTTCTGACCGCCTGCGAAAGGGCGAGGAGGAGGCAACATAGCCGACGACCCGCAGTGGGAAGCCATGGATGCGCTGTCGCCTGACCTAACCGACCAGTCGACCAGGGGAAAGGACCGCCGCTTGCGTCACCGATGTCATGGACGCCGAGGAGAGTGCCGTCCTGCCTGAAGGGCGACGTAAGATGAGCTGTACGTAAGATAAGTTAGATTAAGTTAGCTTTAAGAGAAATACCTGTTTGTAACGAGTCACCTTGGTCTTAGAATGGATATTAAATCCACTTGGAAAAGGCAGTCAAGTGAGTTTCAATGCATTTGAGCATGAGAAACAGCCCTATCATGTATGCATCCTATTGTAACGAATATTGCATCACCTGCCGGAATTCGTTGCGCGCGGATTGCGTCATCTGCCTTCCCCCCGAACTAGACGGTTCCGGACTATTCGCGAGCCGCGGGGAAACGCCGAGAATGTGCCGGGTGCCTGGAGACAAGCGCCGGGCAGGTATAAATGCGCCGCTGCAGGCGGCCGCGAGTCAGTGAGTAGTGAGAAGTAGCAATCAGGGAATAAGCAGTCAGTCCGTCAGTGTGTCCGAAGTGGAAGCTGTGTTGAAAAGTGTGCATTGCGGTAAACAGTGGTGCAGTGGGGAAACAGCAGTCAGCAGTTTGAAGTCTGCAGTGGAAGCTGAGCTGTGAAGTGGGCATCGCGGAAAACAGCAGTGCAGTGGACCCTGGTGTGCGCAGTGAATTGTGGTCTGCGCAAGGAATTGTGGTCTGCGCAGGGGAATTGTGGTCTGTCCAGGGAATTGCGCTCAAGTGCAGTGTACCGTGGACAGTGCATCGGACTGGCTGATACTGTAGAAGAAGAGAACAGTGTAAATAAATACTGTGAAAGAAGTGAACTGTATAAATAAATAAGAGAACGGAGTCGTGTGTAAAGAAAAATAATTAAGTGTAATATATCTGTAAATAGACCAAGTAGTTTTTAGTGTCAGTAGATTTTAGTGTATAAATAGTTCACGAATAAACGTTTTTGTTTAAATAATACCAGTGAGTTTTAATTTACCACGAGAAACGTTACACTATCATAATCTACAGACTGTGCAGTCGGGGATACGCTGGATCAGGCAAACATGTAATCAGGTAAGTCGGGTCAGCAATGGCGTAGTTCCAAATAAGTGGGATTTCTCCATGTTATATTACAGTATTATGAAATATATTATTGGTAGTAATTGGAAATATTGTAAATAATCATATCCGAAACAAATTGAAGTAGTGGTGATATTATCAAAATAAAATAATCTAGCTTGATCCGTGCGGACATTCCTCACTTTGAAAATCATGGTTTAAAATGTGGAAAATATTTTGATTCTAAATGCCAATTTCAAGAGAGAACCTGAATTGTATATATTGAAACATTGTAGGTTCACCATGGGAAATCTATTAACGCGGAAATTTAATTTTATAAGAAACGTGTGCTAGTTTCTGTTTGGCACTGGGTAGACGTCACAAGAAGAGAGAAATTTTCAGTCAATTCTTTGCTCCACCTGACTCCTGCCTGTGTCCCTCCTTGCTCTGCAATAAGTTCCTTCGCGTGGTCACCACTTTTTCCGTCACATGTCCACCACATGTTCTCTCATATGTTTGCAATATGTTCTATCGCATGTCCACCAATTGTTCCCTCGGATCTTCTCCAGATTTGTCCGGGACGTCCCCTCGCATGTACCTCTGCACGTTCGCCATACGGCGCTGACTTTACCTCGTTAGGTTGAAAGGTATTAGGTCTAATGACAGCATTTTTTAGTGTAATAGTAGAAAGTCCAAAAAAAAACCGTTTAAGAAACTGTCGAATTATTAAAAATGTACAATAAAATGTGGTTCAATTCGTAAACATTTCTAACAAACTATTGCCCAACATACGAATCTGTTTTAGTTCAACAGAAATTCGTAACACAATGTCGTCAGTATTACCATTCTGCGAGAATATTATGTATAAAATGAAACCACAATATGCACTGATATGCTCTAATTCACACAGTAAATAAGGTATATGAGAAAACATCTCAGCATTATTTTCCCCAGCATTACATGACTTTCTTTGTATTACATTCATTAATCCGTATACACGTACGTATACGAGAAAGTAAAAGGGGTTGAAATAGTGAATCACGAAGGGACTAAAACGGCAAAATTCAACATCGTTCTCTTCCCCCCAAAAATTCGTCACTATGTTTATTTCCGAAACTTTTTCTAACGAAATTCTGAGATTAGTCAGTAAACTAAAAATATATATACAACTGGTTTAGATGTATTTCCGGATTGTTTATTAGAAACTTGTTTACCTGCCTAACTCACATTTTCAATGCTTCTTTATGCACTGGAATATTTCCAGATATTTTGAAAACAGCAGAAATTAAGTCTTTTTAAAAAAGGGAATACAACTGATATTCAAAATCAGCGGCCAATTTCTCTTTTGTCAGGTTTCTCAAAAATATTGGAGGTGAATGGAAACTTTTCTCAGAAAAAACGAAGCGTTTTCAGTCTTATAACACGGTTTTAGACAATCAAAATCTACGGAAACTGCCATGTTTTCTTTTCATAAAGATGTTGTGCTTCATCAATGGACCAAAATGAAGCACCCATTGGAATATTTTGTAGATCTTCCGAAAGCTTTTGACGTCATTGACATCTTGCTATCAAAATTCCCTTCTTATGGAATTCGTGGTATTGCCCTAGATTGGATAACCTCGTACCTTAAACATCGACCTTAAAGTGTAGAAATACCGTACTGGCACGAAAGGATATTATTTACTTATCTTTCCAATTCTTGACCAATTGAATATGGGGTCCCGCGAGGTTCGATTTTAGGTCTTATACGCTATCTGTAGCACGTAGCTGGAGCTCGTAGTTCGTAGCATATCGTTCGTCGTACAAATACGTAATGTTCTATTTCGCACGTATCTACTAATGGAAAATAAAAATGATTTGATAAAATTATTGACTTAAGCCACGATACGAATTAAACTCTTTCATTGTTAAAATATAATGATTTACAGTACATAATTCATGTTTTTAATTTTTTAAATATATATGAACTGAGAATTTACTGTCATTGTGGTGGCGGTTAGAGTGCAGAGGTAACAGAGGGCAAAACCTCCTGTAAGTAGATTAGGTTGGCTTGGATTTAGGCGTAAAATGTACTCGCAAACCGTGTTTACATTGCAGTGAAAATAATAATGTTAAAGAAGAGAAATTATTTAAGAAATAGTATTCGTTTTTTAAAAATAATGTACGGTTAGAATCGGTCACAAAAAAAAGAATGGACTGAAATACAGCATCGCAAATATTGATTCGTCGCAGCCCTCATTCCCGTCTATGAATTAGCACATTTTTCTGCACATGGTGAATATAACCGATTTTATTTTAAAGGTGTCAAAGTAGAAAATAGATCGTGGCTCAATAAGAATAGCTCAATAGACGAATTGCGCATATTTTTAGTACGTCACTTCTTGACATTTTTGTTGTAACATTGACATTCTAATGCTGTGACAATAGACTCAGAACTACTGAAAAAGATACATTTTCAATTGCAAATATAACTAAGTCGAAAATTAATATCCGATAAAAACGAGCTAAAATTACAAGATGTAATTAAAATAGATGTAAATCATCAAGAAAATGTTAAATAGTAGTAAGCTAAGTAAAGGGTGCTGAGAGCCTTTAAAAAATCTGAGTTGTTTATTTGATATATATTATTTTATTATTATTGGCGTATAGGCCATTACTGACCACGCTACACGATTAACGTGTGTAATTCTTCCAGGATCAGCTTTTCAGCTGTATCCTTGGATTACAACAAGGTTGTTACGCCTTGAAGTGTGAATTTTGAGATGAAAGGATGATGATAGGTGAAGGGACAATTACAATCAACCATGCCCGAGGCGGGACTCGAACCCGCGACCCTTCGGTCCGAGATCACTACGGCACTGCTGCCTTAGCGGTCTCGGCCACCGGATCGGCTATTTGATATATATATATATATATATATATATATATATATATATATATATATATATATATATATATATTGTGACGTACCTGGTGATGCCGGGTATTTCACTGCAATATAACACTAAAGGAGGGTATCTTTTCCGTGAATGGGTCCCTGGATAAGTTGGTATAACATTGGGAAAGTTAATTAGAAATGGAGATACAATCATGAATAAGATTTATTTGCAAATCAAATTGGTTAATCACATGATCTGACAACATTTATACACTCTGCCTTGGTACCAAGATTAGGTGTAATATGCATTTATCATACCTTCGGGGCCCCGACCAAATACCTTCGATGATCGTAGAACAGCTCGTATCGACAGGGTTGCCGACCTCTACAGCAGCTGTGGGCTGTCGGCGGCTGATGGCGTGGCGGTCGTCCTGGGCTGGTGACCTTGTGACTCCTCCCCGACTCGGATCTTGATACCACGGCGTTGCACCTCTCTCGAATCACCTTCCGTCGATGGATTCAATTACTCAACCCGCGCCTATCACGCGTGCTGGTCCCAGTTCCGTACCACACAGTTTCGGTAAAGTTTCCACTACACTAATTACTACAAGCGCGATCGATTGTTCTATCAACACGAATCTTTTATTCTAATGATAATCTCATTGTCTACTTCACTTATTTACTGCTTCACAATTACTATTGCTTTACGAACACATCGCATGTTCCCTTTTGTCCATGCGCTAACGGCGAGCTTTTCGCCACACGTCCGAACTCTTCGCCGCTCCGCTAACGTCTGTCTTCTTCGCAATTCTCCTAACGACTGCCTGCACGTGCTCGCTGCCCGGTTTGTAACCGACATTCTCACGCTGGCCTCCCGGCGGTGGCACCGGTGGCGGTAGCGACCGTTGCTAGCTCCCGTCGTTGTTCGCGGCGCTTGGCGTCCGTACCGCGCAGTCCAAAATATATATTGATTACTTACACTAATGTTTTAATTAGTGTAAAAGGAACACATTCTGTGTTTCAATATATATATATATATATATATATATATATATATATATAATTAGTTGTATTTTTGTTATTTCTATTGTGATATGTGTGATAAATACATTTTATTATTTGTACATCAGTATTTTCATAATTTTCATTCAATAAAAACCTCTTTATAATAAATTGTTGCCAGCGTTTTGCAAGTGTGTTGTTATATTACCCTTTTTGACATCGACGGTGTGGAGGATAATAATGAATGCATGGTATTACAGAAATTCTTTTGCTTTCCATTTGTTTTTGAATATAAACCAGTGGCTTGTGAAATTTACTGCATCACTTTTGTCGACAAACATTGGATAAATGATTTAATTTCCATGTTCTACAAAGAAATAAGCATTAAAGTTTCCCTCAGTGCAGGTTGTTTACGAACACCGCTCTGAATTTCATTCATGGAAGCTGATTTTAATCTGATGTGAGCTTAATTTTCGATACATTGAATCGAAAATGCAAAAAGTCGAATGCCCTTGGGCCTAATATTCCAATATCACTTTTAATCAGAGTGCATCCTCTAATTTTGAAATTGAAAGAAGGGTACGGACAGACAGGATGATAGACATACATTCGCGCATACGAGCATCGTAATTGCATAACCCTACATTTCCAAATTACAAACTGTGTGGTTAGAGGTTAGTGCAATCGCTAGCTCGGGCCTTCGGAATTGAGAGGCAAGTGAGCTGAGCCCGAGTTTGAGCGCGCATATCGTCCAGGGCTGATTAGATTTCCAGCAGGAATCTTCCCCTCTGCAGCGAGATTGCACTGCTGTAGTATCCATCAAGCCGCCAACAACTCTTGGAGGGGAACAGGGCCCACCCTCGGCCTGCCTCTCCTTCTGGTCTTACACAATGCAGCCGCGCACCCTCTCTCACGGCCCCGCCCGGCCCCGCCCGGCCCCGCCCACCTCCGCCTCGCGCACTTCGCCCCGCCGCACCGCGCAGACAATGAGGAATGCCGGCCGTCGTAATGGTGCTCAATCAGAAGATGGCCTGCTCTTTCACTTCGGAATGACTAGTTGCTTGGCTTCGTCGCCAGAAGTAATGTGCTTTAGTGATAGGGTGATGTATTGTTTCCGGAGATGATGAAATAGGGTGAGAGACGGAATCCTGCTCTCCACTCTCCAGAGCTACGTAAACACTCGGAAGGCACGTCTTATTGTTGTATTTCGTGGAAGTACAAAATGCCCTCTACAAGCCGTACGGATTCATTACACATCTTGTGGAATGTTTGTATCTTAATAAATACATAAAAGGATTCCCTTCTGACCTGTTGTAGCAATTGTCAGATAATTATAATTAATAAATTAGTAAATGTTTTCTTAGAGTATCATGAGTGATCACGGTATTTTCGGATAGTACAAGTATATTAAAATATTGTGATATACATTGATGATAGTACAATCAAGTAATTCAATGATTACTGTAGAATTTATTGTAGAACATTCAGAACATACAAAAAAGTATTTTCATGCTCGCCCCATTGTACATACGATAATTTCCAAACACCACCAAGCCATACTAATAGTATTTGCCTGATAAAGCGAATACATGAATACGACATTTCAGCAATAAACTCTACATTTACTGTAAACAAGCCTATGATCCAGATGGCTTATGCTCAGAAGAAATTACATTTTTAAATACAGTTATGTTAAACATTTTGAAAATTATAAAAATGACATCAACTTTTAAAATTTTAACAATAGTTTCAATATTTTAAGTGAAGATGTCGCATTCAAATACACAACAAACGATATGAATTTAAAAATTCTGTACCACCATAATGTAAAATACTTATGAACATTTTATGTCGAGAATTGCATGTAATATATTACCCATTTGTAACAATCGTAAACATATCCTGCATCGAACTCATCTTATTTTACAAAAACAAAATATTCAGTGCGTAGTATTTGAACTTGAAAGAGTCATGAAAATTACTTTACAGGAAACACTAAGAAACATGATGGTAATATTTACATTAATGTAATGTATATGCCTTCACCTTACAAATTTGCAATATATAGAGAAAATCACCAGTATAAGATAACATTGAGTTACTGTCCGTACAATTAGCATCTGCAATGTAATACATTGTTCTCAAATGCGTTTCTTGAGAAAATTAACAATATTCCATGCGAGACTTAATATTTGCAAATATACGTTGGGAGCTTTATGGTCTCTAATCGGACATAGAAATAACCTGAAGCATAACAACATGTAATTAATTTTGCGTTGAGTTCCATTAAATGCGTGTTCCACGTCAAATCTGATCGATTTGAAGGGCTCCAAAATTTTATGTTTTAACCTCAACTAATCGTTTTTGTTCATTATTATTATTATTATTTAGGGGTATTTAAAGCTTCATTCGGGAAGAATGATAATTCGTTGACACGAGTTTTCTGGTAGAGAGGTCTGGTTCTTCATTCGTTTGGTAATAATTTATTATGAGTGAGCAAATTATAATTTTTCAGATAATATTTTTATTGTTTTTTGTACAAAAAAATAATGTTATCGTCGAAGAAAAATAGTATTCCATTTATGACATTTATGAGGAGGATATATTCTTTTAAAAAGAAGTAGAAGAGAATTCTAATTAAATATTTTGGATTTACTGCCCTTCGATTTCGCTCTTCATAGTACAGGTGAACAAGCTACTTTCTATATGACAAAGAAAATATTTATACATCTCGTTGCCGAGGGCTACGTTACTAAGAAACATTAGATACGTGGAACAAAAATCAATGTAAGTGCAAACAAATCAATGCTTAAAACAAAACTAGAGAACTTTCCTCTGACAAAGAACATATTGTACACATTAAGATATACCTAGAAAGTAGTACTAAATATGAGTATACATTAAATGTCAAAATTTACATAATGTGTAATTTCAAAAACACCATTTTTCAATCTGCAAACATTTTATAGAAAAAACCATATAAGTGCAACGTTGTTTCATTCCTTAAAAAAAGTGAAATCAAAACGATTTATTTTACAGTAGGGCTAATCATATTCCAAATGAAATATTTACTGAGAAAAAATACAATCAGTGTAAATAAGTGAATTATTTCCAAGTACTTCACGTATCTTAATCACTTCAAAAAATAGCGTCTTTATTAATAGTTGAAAAAAATTTGATTTTTGGAGATACATTACATGAAGACTCAACAACATTCTAAACATTGGCATAGATCTCACTTTTGTGGAATTTTCCGAGTTTTCAAAAATTGCAAAAGTTCAAAATGTTTTCGGCGTTTTCACACAATTACAATATAATAATAATAATAATAATAATAATAATAATAATAATAATAATAATGTCTTTATTAATGGCGAGGCTCAGGCCATAGGGCCTGCTCTTCCGCCTAACCACTGAATTGACAATATCGAAAGGGATTTTCCTTAATTAAATCTCCTTTTCAAGGACATGTTTGAAAATTAAATCATGTATAATTTTTGGGAAAGATGAATCGTTTCTTCATAATTTGCGTAAAGTGGGCAATTTTCTTTAACAATTATCTTGTCAAAAATGATTCCATTTTTAATTTTTTTCGATTAGTGCAAAGTATATGTTGTTACCTGTAACGCAGGTCCATTTCCATCAACTCTCTATTTTTGAAAGTGCAAGATCACATTGAAAACTACAACACTGACGATAGAGAATTTTTTCCATAAAAAATCTGTTCTAAATATTTAGACCATAGTTAAGATCACAATTTACTGAAGACATGAGTAGATTGTTTTTAAACTGGGACGATCTCTACTGGCAATTTATTGTCAGATAAATATAAATTCCTGAGACTGTAACCACATACTCTGAAAAAAGTAATTTTCGTAGATTTTATAAAGCAGCCGCGTTGTTCCATCCACCACAAAAATTCCCGAAGATATTCATCTGCAAGGGGCTGGTGCAATTCTCGTGGAGCCAAGAAAGAAGAAAATCCGCGAGGGGCGGATATATGGAGGTAGAGATTTCATCGACGATCGGAAATGAACCTGGATCGGATTTGGCGTCGGTTGCGTCTGAAACGTGTGTTCCTTTAGAAGTCAGACTTTTCTTATTAGGGAAGCAAAAGGAAGCAGTGCAGACGCGATGGGAGCGTCTGCGTCACACGCGCAATCTGTCCGTCTTCCGGCTCCCCAACGGAAGAACAGAAACGGCTTCCGCGCTATCTCCCTCGTCCGCTTTCCCTCCGTCTCTCTGTCTCTCACTGTCTCTCTCTGCCCCTGCCGTGCCTCCCCGCGTCACTTCCCGCCAGCCCCGCCCCCTTTCCTCGCCCCCCGCCTGCCCCGTTCTGTCGCCATCCGTCCCACCCCGCGCGGTAGCCCCGCCATCAGCGCCCCCCTTGCCAATAACCGACTCCGATCCCAATACGTGAAATTGGCAATTTCCACAGTTGTCGCTCAGAAAACTAGATGATTGGCGACGGGACAGACTTGCTAACCACTGAACCATCCCGCCATTTAGGGAAAGCGATAATGACATACGGCTAGAAAATGTCAGGCCGGGGGAGGGCGACTCCGCCGGGGATCGAGCGATGGGCTGGGGGCGTGGGCCGTGGGAGTGAGGAGTGGGACGTGGGGAGATATGGAGCGGGGCACGGGTGTTGGGTGTGTGGCGTGGGACGTGGGATGTGATGGCGTGACCCTTGGCGCTTGGGGCGGGGGGTGCGAGGAGTGGTGCGTGCGGCGTGAAAGGTAGAGTGTTGTTTGTGGGACGTGTGAACGGGGGCTGCGTGAAGGCGTGGGCGTGGCGCATGTGTTGTGTCGAAGCGGAGGAGTGTGGCGTGGGCGTGGGGTGTGGGGGGTGTGACGGGGCGTGACGTGGGAGGGGCGGTGGGGAGGGAGAATTGAATTGAATTTGCCTTATTTTACGTGGCGAGACTCGGGCCATCAGGCCCGCTCTTCCGTCTGACCACGCAAATTTCGCTACGCTCCTTTCATCAACTAGCAACATTCATCAACAGAGAAATGAGGTATTTCTTGGGCGAGAAATAGGCGATTTGAATTTAGCTCAGAGGCGTCATTTAGGCTTGAGGATCTTTTACATGCAAGTAAATCTACTAACATGGGACAGCCGGCTTTACTTCCCCTCCGAAGGAAGGCGGACGAAGGATTTTGTCGCCCTAAAAATCCACGGCTTCGATCGGGTTTGAACCCGCGAGCTTGGGTACAACAGTTCGGTACGCTAACCGTCACACCATCGCCGCCGCGAGAAGGAACGGAGGCAGCGAAAGCGCAGAGAAGAGCTCCGCGGCGCGGCAGCCCTTTCCACTTCGGCGAGGAGGCCAGCGGAACATCTGTACCATCGTTTTAGCGCGTCCTTTATCTTCAACGGGGCTGGAGAGTTTTCAGGAAAATTTAGATAATTACCTATAAGAGTCGAACGAGCACCCATCCAAGCACGAAATGTTCATTTTAAGACGCGTCGCTTAAGTCAAATGACGTTTCCAGCGCTACGCTGCCTCAACGGCTATTTGATTTCTTTCGGGGCGACGGAAAGGCGAGTTTTGTGTCTTAGGCCTCGCTTCTCGTTCATACTTTTTGTTGTGAAAGATTTATGATTCGATCTCCGAAGAGACGTACTACAAAAAATCTTTGGATGCTACTAAAATTTTATTTCTTTAGTCATTTTCAATTCTGTCTTAAAATTTGATTAAGCTCAATTGCCTTCCAATGAAGGTAATGTTTTATTCAGTTTTAAAATAATTTGTAAACGTCCTTCATAGATGTAAAAAAATGAATGCTAATCCAGCAGATGGCTGATAGTGTCAGGAGTATTCATTATTTCTATCATATTTATAAGTATATTATATGTTAACACATTCGATGCTAGAAGTAAATAAGGCAAATTTATATGATTTGGAAAAATACATTTTTTAATGATCATAAATTACAAACTTATTATTTAACATTATCAAGACGACCATTAGTCTTATTTTGCTTCTATAAGGTTTCGTGTATTTGCATATTATTATTATTATTATTATTATTATTATTATTATTATTATTATTATTATTATTGTTATCTTACATTATTCACAGTATCTACTGGTTCCTTATGTCAACCACACATAGGAATGATGACCAGGTGTGTGGTTGCTTTACTGAAGGTTCAGATGGCTTCTGACAATACGGCAAGTATTCAAAATTACTGACTTTTGCATATTATATACATTCCTGGCATCCAAGTGAAGACACTCCAGTACCCGAAGTGTCATTTTCGGGATCATTCCTGTAGCTGATATTATTATAGGCACAGTTGTCACTTTACTGAAGTTCCACTGATTTGCGACTTCATGGGCGAGATCGGTATACTTCTGGATCTTCTCTTGATATTTTCCCGATATGTTGTGGGTATTGGGTATTGATATATCGATAAGGAAAACCTGCTGATGGTTTCTATCAATGTACGTTATATCGGGTCTTATTATTATTATTATTATTATTATTATTATTATTATTATTATTATTATTATTATTTATATTATTATTATTATTATTATTTATATTATTATTATTATCATTATTAAATTAACGGATCGTGGTATTTTGTGTGTGGAAACAAACAACATTACGAGGGAAATGTTTTTGGGCATCGGAATGACAATTTTGAAATTACTATCACTTCACATTACTTGATGTTTAAGTGCCTGTTCATAATCATATTTAGGAAAAGCGCAAATATATTGATACCTCCTGCTCTCACATATGATTTCTGACATATTAAGTAATATTTATGACTATTGTTAATATTTTTACAATCTGTGTTACTTATTTCACACATGCTCATTAATAGAAAAAATTCCGATCTTTTGAGAGACGATTATGGGTTTGACAGATCTTCAGGAATTCTGGAATGTTTTGCGTTATTGAAGATAAATATTTTTGATATCCTTGGTAGTAGAAATTTTTTTATGTATATGTACTACACTATGTTATTGCAGAATTAATGAAGACATTTTTTGCCAAAAATACTCTTTTTATTGTAGTGCTGCGCGTGAGTATTTTATTGGTTATACTCGAGCAGTGACCTTGCTCCTTTTTTGAAAAACAATTTAAGTGTTTTTGTTCAGCATTTGTGTTGCATCAGCCACTCGTTATTAACTTTATTCGAACATTTTATTTCCCAATTGTATGCGATTTAAAAGAGACACATTCTTCATATGTAATTTTGTTATTTTCTGAACAATGTAATTCAGTCATAAAATGCCTGCCATATTTTTTGCAAAGAATGCGTTTAATCTCCATCCATACTCAAAGATAGATTTCGTTCCTTCGTTCTATTCGAAGTGACGCTACGATTTCAAATACCAATTTTAATTAATTTTGTTCGTAGAGGCCTCATAAATGCTTGTATAACGGAATAATGTAAATCTATTATACAACATCCCGAACTTTGTCAAGCAAATTGTAACGTGTGATATTAGGGAGAGCAAAGCATATTACACTCGTAGATGACCTAATGTAATTTCACGGCCGCAGTTTCCGCGTTCAGCTACGTGCCAGTGCATATGATGCATTAAATTGAATGTACTGTAAACTGATATCGCACAAAGGATTGAACTTTTGATTTTTCTGCGCACACACCGACTTTCTATTACTCTATCGCCTTATTGCGTAACTAGTAAAAATAAAGTATTGTAACCGTGCGGCAAAATTTGCGAGTTTTCGAAAGAAAGACTCTCATCAAAAAAATCACGTTACTTCCTCCGTTTTATCGTGTAGTCAAAATCCGCAATTTGAGGGTCCTTGACATCGCAAAATGATTGGCGGCATAGCCGCCCGTCCGTCTGTGATCTACGATGGAGCATAAACCGCATCTGACAATTTTCTCCAAAATTCATATTCGCCTATCGATCTGAACGACCTTGAGGTCCCGTGACTTTGAAACGGATATTTCGAGTTTTTTGGATACTTTATATGAAGCCTTAAAAATGTTCAAAATTTTCTCAAAAAATGGTTACAAATTTATTGATCTATTCCATCGAATAGCAAAAAGAACGATTAAAAATTGCGCAGGCGTCATTTTCGTTGAAATCTCTGAAAGTTTCAGAATTGCAAAGTTGAACATTTTTCAGCGTTTTCTTACAACTACAATACGGAAGATAGAGGTTATTTTTTTAATTTCTGAATGATATCTGTCGTTCAAAGAAAGATTTTGAATTAAGGGCACTTACAGTACGAAAATATGGAAAGATTCTGCGTAGGGTTGCTTGAAAATAGACAATTTTTAATCAATCAAAACCGGATGAATATTTTTGTTGACATTTTTTCATTGCAAAATCTATTGCAACACTATCTATGATAAAGATTTTTAAAGAAAATCTGTCCTAAAAATAGTTATTTAAATTAGCCGAAGTACAAGTTTTCGAAAAACTAGTAGTTTTTATGTAAATTCTAGTAGAAGTTAAGAAGGCAATTTATGAAAAATTCCAAATTTCTTCTTTCAATTTTTCCTCGAGTAGAGTAAACGGGCAACGTCAAAAAACTTGGTGGAAAACAGGGCAATGCCATAAGCATACCCATAAAAATATGGAGACACGGAATATACGTCGGAATATACCTTGGAAAAGGAGGCGCTGTCTGGGGATCGTCAGGGCACCTTGGGAGCCACCGCTGGAGGTGGCTGCATGCGATTCGGGGGTGATCAGGAGCTGAACAGGCGGGCCCTGATCGGGCATAACCCCGAATATGTCACAGACAGAGACAACAGCGCTCTTTATCTCCACTCACAGCTGCACCTGTAAGTGCTTCTCAGAGAAACAAACTATTGTTTCTAGAGACCACTGCGGCAGGAAGCCCACCCACTACGATGAAATGGACTACAAAAGTAAATACCTTCTCTTATCATCTCTTGGACTGTGTACAATATTGTTCGTCCAAAAAATTCAATTTGATCGCACGGTAGAGACAAACTGGATATTATCCGGCATTTGGAGGAATATTCGTGTCTACCTGTAAACATTTGATGTGCAATGCAATCAAAACATCGTAACCAAGGAGACAGATAAACTTAAATACAATAGTATGGAAATCGAGATCAGCCCAATGTGGAACGTAAAACCACAGGTTGTCCCGATAGTTATCAGAGCTCTGGAATTTGTTCCGCAAAATGTGGTTCGCATAACGTGGCTAAACTCTGAGGTGATTCAAAAGACTGGAAAGTGCAAGAAATTGCTTTTTTTGGAAGAGCCCACGTTTTGCGAAAAGTATTGTAGAGGCACCGATTGTTCCTAGATCTGCTACTTAGGAAAGTTGATGCATCCCAGAGTAGACTTTATAATCGACCGACTCATGATATCTTTATTCGTGAATGATGATGATGATAATAGTAATAATAATAATAACAATAAATTCTGAGTGTGAGTGGTGTGACATCACAATTTAAAACATCATATACCATTTGTCGGATAGTTAGATGACGTAACGTCTCTTTAAATTTTTATTAATTTATTTTGGCCTTGAATGAGGGTGAGATAAGATTTAGTGATCCTTGTACTATTATGCGCGTGTAAATGCCAGCAAGAAGTACAACTTCAGGAATGCTGAATAAACTGATGTCAACAGAAGCTCCGAAATGTTGAGGGGATGAAGGTGTCGGCCATTGGCACTTGTGCAGGGCAGCTTCCTCGCCTCCCTCTCTCTTTGTCACCAATCAAGATAGCTCGCGAGGGAAGTCAGAGTTCCTCTTTTCTTTTCTTTCCTTCCTGCCGTTGGCAAAGGGCGCGCCGATTAACTTGATCCCGGTTAATTGGCGACTCCTTTGAGACGCGAGGACCTTATCGCTGCGTTGCAACTTTTGACGTCGCCGACAAGAAGCTTGATGTCACTATTAAACCAAGTACCTCTATTATCACTATGTGTTTACAATTAGACCGTCTGTTGTTTTCCTTTTGTTTGACAAATTAATAACGAGTAAATATGACGTAAGGCGTATTCCTTTCTATCTTTAGGTACGTATTTCTATCTATATTCCTTGTATTTTTGCTCAGAATTAGAGCACATCGGAATCATATTGTTGTCATGAACAAACATAGGCTCTTTAATCAAGTACGAGTATGATATGGCCTGTGATACAGTAAATCCACAATAACACTGTTCGGGACTAATACTGTTTGAGAAATTATTGAAAATCGGGACGAAAATTATTTCTGCAAAAACGATTTATTGTTTTACATTAAGAGGTTCAGTAGGCAGAAAAAAGATAAATAAATACTACACTTCTTTTATTTCGCTTATATTACAAATAAATGAAGGTATGTGGTTCTCGTTTAAGTAAGCTATTATTGTTCAAAACTTTTTTCTTGTATACATCGAAAATTGCCACAAATGTTGTTATTGTTAAAACTTCTTTAAAATTGGTATTTTAGAAGCTCATGGGAAAGTTAATGAAAAAAGCTTTTGTTTCCGAAAATACTTTACTACTAGTGGCCTGAAGCTACAAAAAAGCTGATGAACAAAACCGCTATTTGCGAATCTATTAGGTGTGGATAATAGAATATATATATATATATATATATATATATATATATATATATATATATATATATATATATATTGTAATGGGACGGTCGCACATCGCGGATGACGACACGAGCCATATAATTATTTAATTTAATTAAGAACCGCGCCGCCGTTAAGAGCAGCCAGAAATGGCATTTCCTGCTGAACCGGGTTGAGCCGCTTAGCGAGCCTAGGGAAAGGAGGAAGTAGCGCGCCTCCTTTGTTCAGCGAGACTCACGCCGGGCGCACCCCTTATGACGTGTGGGGAAGCACGCCACCCACACCCCCTTCACCGAGCAACGAAATTACCCGCGCCTATTTCCGCGAATTTAGGTGACGTAGGTTACTTCGGGGGAGGTTGCTAGGGGCGGCTTCGCCGCTGGCGCCGTGATAGGCGGAATGGTTACAGGTGGCGCGACATCCAATAGAAATTGACAATGCGGGGGAGGAATCACATGATACGCGAGCCTTCCTGTGGGACCGTAGAGGTACAGATCGATCACTTGTATCGGAGGTCGCGAAGAAGAGACTTGTATCGGAGGTAGCGAGGAGGCGACTTGTATCAGAGGTAGCGAGGAGGCGACTTGCTTCTGAGGCAGTAGCGAGGCCATTTAATTCGTGCCTGGCCGCCCCGAATGCCACGCCGCCTCGCCACATCGCAGCTCGGCTCGTGTGACGACAGCCGGACGATGGAACAGGACACTACTACTGAGTGCCTGACCGAGAGGGCCATCTGAGTGCGGGCCGGGGACGTGAAAAAAAAACTATATAGCGAAAAGACCCGTCAGCGCCCGGGCGCGTTCACGCCGCCGCCTGCGCCGAGCACGCTGAGAAGCCGCCGGCCGACGCCCGCCGCTGGCCTAATCCGGGCCCCTTGGGGGCCCGGATATATGGGGACCCTTGAGACAGTCCTGCTAAAATCTGGCGCAAGGATGATATGGCATCGTTAACTTTGTCTTGGAACTTTCTTTGATTTAGGAAACTTTTAAGAATTCGGTATAAGTAGAGTGCCTATTTATCTTAATTTGCAGAGAAGACCTTGATGCCATATTATATCCACGAATATTGCAATAGTGTGTTGTTTGGTAAGGAATCCTTGCGTTATAAATTCGGTTAGCCGTATTATTTGATGTGTTGTGGAGTGGTTAGATCGAAATCCAAATTGTTGTCTGGGATTAACTGTTTGTTTGTCATGAATTTTATTAATCGTTTTAATATCAGTTTCTCTAATAGTTTCGACAATGCTGGGAGTAAGCTTATTGGTCTATAGTTCGCTGGATCTTTTGGATTCTTTCCTGGTTTTCGGTAGGGTAGCACTGTTCCAATTTTCCAATTGTTGGGAAAGTAGCCTATTCTGTGTGCTGCGTTAAATATTGATGTAATACCTGCTGTCAAAGTGTTATTTAGTACTTTTAGAACTTTATTCGAAATAAAGTTGTACTCTGCTGATTTCTTAGTTTTGATATTTGATTTCTTGTTTAACTTCTGATGAGGATATATACTTTATATTAATAGGAGCTGTATATAGTGGTTTCTGATTGAATTTCTATACCTTTTTATTAAAGTGATCGTTCTCGAGTGGGTTTGGGTGGAACGACTTTTCAAGGTAGTTAGCTATACAAGGTTTTTTTCTCAAAATCGGAATTTGCCACTTCTGAACCTAGTTTAATTTGAGGAAATTCTTGTTTTTGTCTTTTTATTATGTGCATGGTGGACCACATATGCCTAGATGATGGGCGAATTTCTTTTATAATAGCCAGGAAGCTTGTTTTTATATGTTCTATAGTTAAGTTTTAACTAGTCTCGACATTTTGTTTAATTTTGTTTTTAAGTCTTATTGAAAATTATATATATATATATATATATATATATATATATATATATATATATATATATATATATATATATATATATGTTTTTGTATTTTTCGAGAGGCTGCATAATTTACTTTCAATTTCTGTTGGCCTAGGAAATTAGTAATATAGATAGATGAAGGCCCAAGTTTGCGGGCACCAATAAATGAACGTAGAAAATAGACTATTAATAAATTGGTAATTAAGTGTAAGTTACACGTTTGTGCGTTTAGGTCATTGAGTGGATCATTCGGATAAGTTTCGAAGTTCACTTTGGTTCCAACAATTCAGCAACGGGAAGGATTTCATTTGACGTCGTGTGGATTCTTAGGGAATTCATAGACTTAGAAGCCTAAATCATTTCAAAATGGATAAATAAAAAATTGTTTTAAGGAAAAATTTGAAAAAAATTCCAATATCCGATCTTTTCGCCCAAGGACGAAATCAAGAAGAAAGACGAAAGATGGCAAAAGCATCGATGATACAGGTTCCCGTCCAAGTTCAGAATTCCCCGATAGAACGATTCCATAAGCAATTTAAAAAATTAAAACAGACCGTGTCTCTATGAAATCAGTACACGATTTGGTATTATTGGAATGACATTTGGCGTGTAATTCAGGAGTTTTCGCGGCCCGAAATTCGAAATTGTAATAGGTTTGTGGTTGGATTGCTACAATAACTTGAAAAATACTACAACACGAGGTAAGTTTTACCAGGCCACACCAGGTAACATTTTAACTAAGATATGAAAGTGTATGAATAATGAAATATAGGATCCAGATATTTACTCATGAAAATTTGTTGGGATCAATAAAATTAGATTCAAAAAGAACATTTTGAAATGAAAAAACAATCAATTAAATTAACTTTTTTCTATTATTAATTAATGAACTATTAATAAGTGGGAGTTTTATTTCGTTTCGTCATTTTTGTTCGTCATTGTTATCTCTAGCACATTCATCAATGTCTTTCATTTTTTCACATTAACTAGGCCCAGTAAGGAACGACAAACGTTTACTTATGAAAAAGACAACGGTAGTTTAGAAGGTATCCAACCCTAATTTGTTCTACGCTCCACTATTTATTTTAAAATTAATTATTTATTTATTATTTTAATTTAAAAGTGATAAAGAGTTTTCTAATGATTTGTACTTCATTACGTGCATGAAAGTAACTTTCGTGATGCATCATGTATTTATATCTTCATTACTAGGAAATTGCTACTGAGATTTATGGCTTTCTTGATCAAGAGATACCAATTTCCCAATGTCTAGCGTGATGCATTTCTGCCTTAAATCATACTACTCACTACCATTAAATTAATTTCATCTCTCAGAGTAAAGAAATTATCTGTTTCATAACCTTGCTCTACAAATAAAATGTCAGATTACATTGTAATGTCCAAATTAACGAAAAAGATCACATTATATGTGTCACATAAATAATGAATACCTTAAAATGGTAATAATAAAACAAAGTTAAAGAAACCTACTTGATTTTGCACAATATAAAATTATATGGCTTTACCCTTTTAACTCCTCGACATTAATTGATTTGCTTTACGATGCGTTGAGGCAGAATTACTAATTCCCACATTTGTTTGATACAACAACTCTATAATGTCCGATCTATAGTATTATAATTACATTTTGCCCCATTCTTATGCATAATTAATAGTAAATCATTATGGTACGAAATACATTATGAAAAGGTATATCCCTACAAAATAAAGAATGAAAATGGTGAGAGGAGAAAACAGAAAGATTTACCAACCTCCCAATTATTGCGTTTCACAAGAGAAGACGTAGGAAAAAATGATAAGAGGAAGAACCACTAATAGAATCGTTCGGGTTTGAAAATCAGTAGCAGTTAACCAGACTATTTACGTTTGTATTACAAGATATATTTTCACATGACTTGTAATGATGGAAATGCAAGCTGTGATTTCAATTCATGTCGTAGCAACAAACATTAATTTCACACAACAATTCATCAAGGCAAAAGGAAACGTGTTTAGCTTTTAGGCAGTGGTAAGAAACTTACATCCAAAAAACAAACTTCTAAAATAAATCGTTCGTGAATACCGTATGCCGAGAGTGGAATAATCTGCCCTCCGACATAACAAACGGCTCCTCATTAATATATTTTAACAAACACCTGAATGCTTTTCTTACGAAGTAAAATGTACCATTTTAAAATAAATATTACTGTAGATTACCGGTAGACAAATCTAGTCTGTTTATTGAACCTTAATGTTAGTAATTCCAATACCGCGTTAACACATTTGTAAATCTTTTGTATCTACTAAACTAAAGGCATTGTGTTGAAGTAAGTTGTTTTTAAATAATGTTTTTATCGCTAACTACTCATTTGTATATTATACTACTGTTTCCTACTCTTTTGTATAATTTTCTTCTTCTTATATCGTTAGGCGAAATAGCGGGCCTGTTTACCTGAGACTCGCTTCATAAATAAATAAATCACAAATACTACCTTGTCTACGCAGGACTCGAACATGCAGCCTCCTCAGCGCAGACGACGGCTGCCGCAACCGTGTGCGCAACGGGGCCGACTTATTATTATTATTATTATTATTATTATTATTATTATTATTATTATTATTATTATTATTATTATACTTGCAACAGGATGAGTTAGCAGCTAAACGAATGAGGAATCTTGAATCCTTTCTGCAATCTAGGAAGATGATTTGGACCGTGTAAAGCGAACGTTAGTGCGAAGTACAGCGAGACGTAAATAAAGAAGTAACGTTCTCCGAGTGGCCCAAACCTACACCCGTTGCCGTACAGAGCTCCCCCAAGCCCCGATATCGCTCCCCGGAGGGTGGTAAAGTCCACTTTGGAAACTACTGCTCTACGGTTACTTGAAAATCAACCCGTCGTAACAGAGGAGAGTGGTGTATACTGAATATAACGCACACTTTTCGCAACTAGAAGAATTCAAACATCTTTGTTGACTTCCGAATATTACAGTGATGATTCGCTACACTGGCATTAAGAACGTTTACGAATTAATTGATACATTATCACTTAACATTGATCTTTTAGGTAATGCTATTTTACTGTTAATACTCCGAATTAATTATCTAAATTTCTTTTATTTCACAGCGCACGGACTACATTTATACATCCAGAAACGCACATTTGATCATTACAACCTAAAAATGACAATTCATTCGTTAATAATCTAATTTTAAAATGTTATTACTTTGCTCAACAAACAAGCTTGTTTCATAGTTGGATTATATCAGGGAGCACAAATTCCTTTATTTATATGCTCGCACCATCATCACAAGTAATTTCAGTGCTCTTTATCAACGACGGTTTGTCTCAAATAATATCCCAGCTGACTCGGTAAGGTATACTTAGTAGAAATGCCGTTGAGTTGGGCAGACTTGCGAATCTCGTTCTCAGGTCCCACAAAATTTTATCAAACATCCAATCAAACTACCAATTTAAATCTTCCTGTCCACTGGATCTACGAGTGAGTTTCATAGTGACTGGACCATTTACGTGGTAGGCTGCGAAAAGTAAAAGCAAGAAAAGTGCCCCGATTACACGTTAGATAAGCTATATCAATTGTTTTTCGACGCATAGACAAGTCATTTTTTTTCAAGCATTCTCTGCACAGGTGAGCAAGCCGAGTCCCGTCCACCGAGCTGTTCACATCGCAGAGCGCTCGTAAAAGTCGGAACGCTAGCGTCTGTACGGGCCCGCCCGATACCGACAAACCAGTTTATATTTCAAGTTCTTCTTGTAATAAGTGCAAAAAGTGAAATACAGTGTTAATCCAGTGCATCGAATAACTCTCACCAATGGCATTCGATGTGAATCATTCAACAGGCAACGTAGTCAGCAATGCTCTTTACGTGCTACACAACTCCAGCGGTATTCCGCAAAGCAGCTTCATCAATTTGCCTACCACACACAGTGAAAGTGACATGAACGAGGATACAGCCATGGAATCTTCAACATCAGAAACATCATGTTATCAAGACCCATCGCAAGGTACAACGCTCGTAACCTTAGGCAGCCGGCGTGAGGTAGAAACCAGCGTCAACCAAAGAAAAAGGTCAGTAGGCGAGGACGCTTCCAACAGCGATAACAAAAAACACAGTGCAAGTGCAAGTGACAGTGACTATGTTAAAGGTTCTACATCAGATTTAGCCAGTGCACCACCCACAGACGGTTACGATGTTTCAATAGGCTCCGTAGTACAAAACTTCAACTTCAGAAATGATAATACAGACTTGCAATATTCATACAATGTCCCAGTAGGTAACAGATTCACGGAACTAGCCTCCAAGGAAACCAATTGTCTTCCCCCAGATAACCGCTTCAACTATCTTAACTATGATCAATCTTCACAGCCTACTACAACCAATAAAATACCCCCAATTTATATAGCCGAGATAACTAACATCAACTCATTCGTTAATGAAATTAAAGTTAACGTATCAAAAAACTTCGTTGCTGAACAAAAAAACAACAAAGTGAAAATAAATCCCGGCTCAGCCGAAGATTTCCGCAAAATCATTAAATACTTAATCAACACAAATAGAAGATTCCACTCCTACAAAGACCCTGCAAACAAAAACTTTTCGGTAGTATTTAAAAATGTCCACCTCTCCATAACTGACAGTGAAATTATGCAAGATTTAAAACAAAGACACCCATCCATTGTTAAAATCACCCGTCTTCAGAAGGATAGCCATCCCATTCCTGTAATAGCAGCCGAGTTCAACGGCAATGAACCACTGGAAACAATACTCAGCATTAATCTCATCTGCAACCTCAAAGTCACCACCGAAAAAAGAAAAAGACCGAAAGGACCACTACAGTGCTATAGATGTTTGGACTTCGGACACTCTAGAAACAATTGCAATCACAAAATTAACTGTGCAATATGTTCCGGTAATCACTATACTGTAACTTGTCCCGAAAGTAAAGCAAACCCCACCTGTATTCTCTGCAAAGGCAATCACCGTGCAGATGTAAGAAATGAAAACTGTTTGTACTATAAGGAAATTGTTGAAAAGAAAACCACCCCTTCCTATAACACAAGAAATCCATACCAAAGAGCAACACCATCATCCTTTAACAACCAACAAGAACAATTTCCATCACTACCCCCTACCCAGCCAATACGTAACTTCACTAGAAACAATCACCCTGTAAACCAATCAGGATTCGAAAACAACATGAGATCACAGCGAAACCGTACCCAACAAAACCAACAAGGTAATAATAATAATCCCCTTTTAAATACAATAATTAATTCTATATCGTCCTGTATTATTAACTTCATAAACTCCCTCATACCATCAATAATCAATACAATTCAAAGTGCAGTAACAGCATTTTTCAATAACAATAATGTCAATACAAGCCCATAGAAATATATCATTAACAAATTGGAATGCAAATGGGATCACATCCAAAAAAATAGAACTAACTCAATATTTGCACACATATAACATAGACACCGCATGCATAACAGAGACACACCTAAACAATAGTAATAAATTTTACATTCCAGAATACAAAATTTATAGAAACGACAGGACCGAACAAAAAGGAGGTGGTGTACTTATAGCAGTCAGGAATAATATAATCCATCATGAAATTAATATACCAAACATCGCAGGAATTGAAACAGTGGCAATAACCCTAACAATGAACAATGAATCATGGAATATAATAACTGCCTCTAAACCTCCATCAATAAAAATACAACCCCAAAATATTCTCAATCTATTCACCCCAAACAAAAAAACATTAATACTAGGTGATCTAAACGCTAAACACACAAACTGGGGATGTCGTACTTGCAATCAAGCAGGAAAAATACTATCACAAATTATAAACAATACCACTATCAATATACTATCGCCTCCGGAACCAACACACTACCCACGAGACGTAACTAAGCAACCAGACATCCTTGACATCGGACTGACTGACAGCAATATAAATTTTTACTCAACTCCGTATCTCGAACTCGACTCTGACCATCTTCCGGTAAATATACTTACTCGTCAAATCCCACCCCCGCGATCCCCAATCCCCAAAATAAACACACTTAAATTAAACTGGATTAAATTCCAAAATATAACCAGCAATTTAATACCAAAAATGAAAATTTTAAATAATTCTTTAGAAATAGACAACGCCGTAATATTACTATACACCATAATACATACAGCAATATCAGAAATGCAGCCCTCAAATACTCAAACACATAACAAAATTAATCATTCTTCCCTACCGGTAGAAATCAAAAACATAATATGCGTCAAACACAGGACCAGAAGGCTATGGAACCAAACCAAAAACCCACAAATAAAAGCAGAACTAAATATATTAACTAATATAGTTAAGAAATCAATAAAAAATCATATGAATCTCAAATTCCAGAACAAGATAAGTTCTTTAACAGCACAAAATAACTCTATTTGGAAATTCACCAAACAAATACTAAAAAAGAAAACAATAATACCACCCATCAACTCACCGAAAGGCAAGTTATTCACCCCAACCGACAAGGCTGAGGAAATTGCCAATTATTTTGAGTCGACTTTCACACTCAACCAATCTCAACCGCACCCGGATCACAACACAATAATACAGTCCATAAACCTCCCAAACTACGGCCCATATCACAAAATTCATTACACAAATCCTAAAGAAATAAAACAAATCATTAACTCTCTCCCGATAAAAAAAGCACCAGGTCATGATAAAACCAATAATTCAATCCTAAAACATTTACCAGCCTCCGCAAATGCATACTTAACAAATATATACAATTCATGCTTCAGAACAAATCATTTTCCATCCACATGGAAGCATGCCATCATTCTACCTGTTCCGAAGCCAAATAAAAATTCAGCCAACACCGACAGCTATCGCCCGATAAGTCTTCTACCATCTCTGTTTAAATTTTTCGAAAAAGTAATACTCCAACGTCTTAAAAAGTATCTACAAATAACAAAAGCGAGAGAGCAGTTTGGATTCACAGATCATATATCCACACAACATCAACTCCTCAGAATCACAGAACATCTCAACACAGCATTTCAGAGAAAACATCACACAATACTCATATCACTCGACATAACACAGGCATTTGATAGAGTCTGGCACCAGGCACTAATTTATAAATTAAAGAAAATAGGCACTCCACATTACATCACCTCAGTAATTCAAAACTATTTATGCAACAGAACCTTTGCAGTAACAATCAACAACTATCAATCAAACCCCAGGTTAATCAAAGCAGGATTACCACAAGGTTCCCCCCTATCACCCACACTGTTTAATCTCTATGTAGCAGACATCCCCATTGATGAAACAGTAAAAATAGCACAGTTTGCAGATGACACACTTATCTTCTTCTCCAGCCACTCTCTAATCAATATTAAAAATCACATACAATTATATCTAAACCAAATAGACAGTTGGTCATCCAAATTAAAAATAAAATTAAACCCAAACAAAACTGCAGCTAAAATATTCTCTTTAAGACCATACACTTCACCAACCCCACTCACATTAAATAATGAGCTCATCCCATGGTATCCTCCAAATAAACCCATAAAATATCTTGGACTGCACATAGACACCAAAATGAACTGGAAACAGCACACAGACATCACAATAATCCAAACCAAAAACAAATTGCATCAATTAAAAACTCTAATAAACAGAAATAATTACCTCCCATACAAAACAGCAATAACCTTATTCAAAACAATAATCAGACCTACCCTTCTCTACGCCTGCCCAGTATGGATCAATGCTGCAAAAACAAACATCAACAAAATTCAAATAGTTCAGAACCAATTCCTCCGTACAATCACTAATGCACCCTGGCTCATATCTAATCATCAATTACATAATGAATTCAACCTCGATCCCATCATGCACCACATCACCTACCTATCCCACAATTTCTTCTCAAATTTACACCATATCCAAACATTATCTTCATTCAAACTTTGCAAAAACCCCATCCTTCCCACTCGCATAAAAAATAAATACCCATTCCACATATTTTGTAAATTGTTCTCAGATCTGGAATAGTTCTTATGAGGTGCCAATATGGTCTCCTCAACCTCTGTAGTAGTATTAAGTTAGGATAAGGATAGGATAAGTTAAGTTATAAGTCATCAATACATATGTAGAGTTATTTAAAAAACTGAACTATGTACAAAACAATCAAATAAATAAATTAAAAAAAGGTGAGCAAGCATTATTGCCATTGAAGTTCAGCAAAATGTAATAATTGTCAGACCACTGTGAATTATGTTTCTCTGTGAGCAATGAAAGTAGTACGAGCACCGTTTCCCATAGCTATCAGGCTTCTTGTGAGAAAAATGTTCCACTAAATTGCCGACTGTTGAGATTCAGCCAATTTTTATTGTACTTGTTTATGATCGAATCACAGTCAAAAAGTTTATGCAATGTATGGAGGAGGACAATTCCTGCTTAGTCTTAAACTTAGCTATCACTATTACAGCTCTCCATCTACACTGAATTAAGATACCAAAGAGGATCTTGCCAAATTTCAAAACAAATCAACTTCCCCTGTGTAAGAGAAACTATTTGCATAGTCAAATCTGCTACTGATATTGAAATACTCTTAAAAAGAATCGGGTCTTGTCTTTTCATTACATAATTACTGCAAAGTAGTCTAAATCGGCACTTAGTTAAACTAAATCGGCTCTTAGTTAAACGTAACGTCCACAAATTAATGACAAAATCCATTGTTTCAGGATGTGGAAAGAGTTTTATATTTAAGGTAATTGTAAATGGGTGAATTTACTTCGAACATTAAGAAATGAATATAATCATACTACACATCATACTATCCAAATAAAACCTTTTTTTGTCAATAAATATAGAGAAAAATATTATTAAAAACTGGTTATAAAAGAGATAAAGATTACTTTACCGAAATTCAAAATTGGTGGTAAGGTCATTCATTTTTCGGACCGATTCGATATTTTTCGACCCGATTGGGTATTTTTCGAACCGATTGGGTATTTTTCGAACCGATTGGGTATTTTTCGGCCCGATTGGGTATTTTTCGAACCGATTGGGTATTTTTCGGCCCGATTCGACATTTTTTGGCCCCGATTCGATATTTTTCGGCCCGATTCGATATTTTTCGGCCCGATTCGATATTTTCGGCCCGATCCGATATTTTTTGGCCCGATTCGAAATTTTTCGTCCCGATTGGGTATTTTTCGAACCGATTGGGTATTTTTCGACCCGATTAGGTATTTTATGACCCGATTGGGTAATTTTCGACACGATTGGGTATTTTTCTACCCGATTGGGTATTTTTCGACCCGATTGGGTATTTTTCGACCGGATTAGGTATTTTTCGACCCGATTCGTTTTTTTGACCCGATTCGGTGTTTTTCGACCCGATTCGATGTTTTTCGGCCCGATTCTATGTTTTTCACCCCGATTCGATGTTTTTCTGCCCGATTCGATGTTTTCGGCCCGATTCGATGTTCTTCGGCCCGATTCGATGTTTTTCTGCCCGATTCGATGTTTTTCTGCCCGATTCGATGTTTTTCGGCCCGATTCGATGTTTTTTCGGCCCGATTCGATGTTTTTCGGCCCAATTCGATGTTTTTCGACCAGATTCGATGTTTTTCGGCCCGATTCGATGTTTTTCGGCCCGATTCGATGTTTTTCGGCCCTATTCGATATTTTTCGGACCGATTCGATATTTTTCGGACCGATTCGACATTTTTCGGACCGTTTCATTATTTTTCGGACCGATTCGATATTTTTCGTACCGATTCCATATTTTTCGGACCGATTCGATATTTTTCGGCCCGATTGGGTATTTTTCGAACCGATTGGGTATTTTTCGAACCGATTGGGTATTTTTCGGCCCGATTTGATATTTTTCGGCCCGATTCGATATTTTTCGTCCCGATTCGATATTTTTCGGCCCGATTCGATATTTTTCGGCTCGATTCGATATTTTCGGCCCGATTCGATATTTTTCGGCCCGATCCGATATTTTTCGGCCCGATCCGATATTTTTCGGCCCGATTCGATTTTTTTCGGCCCGATTCGGTATTTTTCGCACCGATTCGATATTTTTGCCCGATTCGATATTTTCCGGCCGAATGCGATATTTTTTGGTCCGATTCGATATTTTTCGGCCCGATTTGATATTTTTCGGTCCGATTCGATATTTTTCGGACCGATTCGATATTATTAGGTCCGATTCGATATTATTAGGCCGGATTCGATATTTTTCGGCCCGATTCGATATTTTTCGGCCCGATTCGATATACCCGATTCGATACTTTTCTGCACGATTTGATATTTTTCGGCCCGATTCGGTATTTTTCGGCCCGATTCGGTATTTATTGGCCCGATTAGATATTTTTCGGCCCGATTCGGTATTTTTCGGCCCGATTGGGTATTTTTTGACCCGATTGGGTATTTTTCGACCAGATTGGGTATTTTTCGACCCGTTTGGGTATTTTTCGAACCGATTGGGTATTTTTCGACCCGATTGGGTATTTTTCGACCCGATTGGGTATTTTTCGACCCGATTTGGTATTTTTCGACCCGATTGGGTATTTTTCGACCCGTTTGGGTATTTTTCGACCCGATTGGGTATTTTTAAACCCAACAGGGTATTTTTGGACCCGATCGGGTATTTTTCGATCCGATTGGGTGTTTTTCGACCCGATTGGGTATTTTTCGATCCGACTGGGTATTTTTAGATCCGATTGGGTATTTTTCGGCC